>WOXC01006249.1:0-387738 GCA_011680675.1 Gymnobelideus leadbeateri
TATTTTGCTATGTTTTATTTGTATATATAAAGAAACAATGTACCAGCATGCTACTTTGGATTATTGTGTTTCTGTCATGTGGTTTTAATATCAACTAATATTTAACAAGTTTAAAAATTCCTTTTCCATTTGGCCAATACTGTTTTTTAAGGAGTTCTTTTCTTCTGTGAATTTTTGTGCCTCTTTTGTCATTAGGCTAATTCTGGTTTTAAAGATGCTATTTTCCTCAAATCTTTGTACCTCTTTTACCAAGCTGTTAATTCTCTTTTCATAATTTTCTTCATTACTCTCATTTCTTTTCCCAATTTTCCTTCTACCACTCTTTTTTTTTTTTTTTTTTGGAGGGCAATTGGGATTAAGTAACTTGCCCAAGGTCACACGGCTAGGTTTTTTTTTGTTTGTTTGTTTGTTTGTGTGGGTCAAGTGTCTAAGGCCGGATCCGAACTCAGGTCCTTCTGACTCCAGGGCCAGCGCTCTACTCACTGCGCCACCTAGCCGCCCCCTTCTACCACTCTTATCTCTTTCTTTAGATCTTTGAGGAATTCATGTTGGGCTTGAATCCAACTAGCACTTTTTTTTGAGACTTTTGGAAGCTGCTTTGACATTATTATTTTCTTCTGAGTTCATATGTTGGTCTTCCCTACCACCATAGTAGGATTTTAAGGTCAAGTTCTTTTTTGTAGTTGCTATAAGTTAGGCTCTTGGGCACATGGGTAGTGCAGTGAATAAAGCACCAGCCCTGGAGTCAGGAAGACTTGAGTTCAAATCCAACCTCAGACACTTAACACTTACCAGCCATGTAACCTTGGGCATGTCACTTAACCCCAATTACCCTACCTTTCTCCCTCCAAAAAAAAAAAAGAATTTAAAGTTAGGCTCTGTTCACCTGGGCGTGAGAAGACACTGTCCCAAGTTTCAGGCTTTTTTACATTTTTGTTTTCAGAGCTAGTTCTAGGGGTCTGCAAGTTTTTGGTGCCTCTAAGGTGGTGTGATCTGGGAAGATGTGTGGTCGTTGTTTTCCTGGCCTGTACTCTGGTCTTTCCCCAGAAAAGGGACTATTCCTCTGTAGCCACAAGCACTAGTGCTGGTCTTGGCCCTGGAACTGTGACCCAGAACTGTGTGTGGACAATAGAGTTGTCAATTAGCACCAACAACATCCAATACTAACAAAAGGTCCCCTACAATCTCTTTCTGACCGGTGTCTGGTCCACTTACCTTTTCTGGGCTGAGATCTCCCGAAGCTGCTGCTGCTGCTGTCACTGCTGCCTCTAAGGTCCATTGCTAGTACTCTTCTTGTGCTCCAGGCTAACTTCTACCAACCTCTTGTTGTTATTGTCTGGAAAAATGTTTCCCTCTGTCCTTTTGTTCATTCTGCCACTTCAAATTTTGATTTGAGATGTTATTTTAATGTTACTTGGAGGGGAATGTTGGGAGAGCTCAGAATACAGCTGCCTGTATTCTGTCATTGTTGGAGGGTGTACATGCAGTTCCCCTGGAGGCATGAGACCTGGAACATGCTGACTCTGCAGTGAACCATGCTTTGCATAAAGTACATGCCAACCTTGCAGTGATTTATGTTTTGCACAATCACTGTGGAGGAGAACCAGACGTTCCGTGAGATATGCTCTGTTCCAGGATGAGAGCTCTGTGACTTCCTGACTTGTTGCCTAGGATTTAGCTCAGACTTGGTGATGGGGCAACTTCTGCCTCAGGAGAAGTGGGGCTGAAGGGGGATAAAAAGGAGGGAAGCTCAAAGGGTTGGGGATTAGGATATAACTGAAAAAGAAGCTGCTGAATAGTCTTGCTACTCTTTGACTCTCCTGGCTTGTGACTCTATTCTTGAGGAACATGGCTGGCCACATCTGGATGCACATCAAAGGCCTGAGGCAGGTAAAGCCCAGCCACCCCTGACCCTGAAGGTCGGATGAACCCGAACAGGGACCTGGAGGGGCCATAAGGAATGGGACCCCCGATTATCAGGAAGCCAGACGTAGTTTCCTGTAAACTAGAGAAGGTTAGGCAGGAAGATGGGTAACATTCCCATGACTAAGCCAGAGGAGCCAGAGATTTGGGCAAGGCAGTTATATAAGGCAGTAAAAGGGCAAGGGATGGTATGGCTGTCAGAATACATTGAACACTGCAAAACCAAGGACCGCTAACACGGTGCAGGAGCTCCCAGAGTGTTCGCACAGTTGTCAGGTACTGGGGCCCATGATACCACTGATCAACAACTGAATTATGCCCCTGCTGAGTACATGCTCATCACAGATTGCACCCTTAGGGCCTGGAAAAAGATAGTTTCATCCCAAGGTGAAAGCTGAGTCATGACTCAGATAAAACAGGGAGCTCAAGAACCCTTTGCTGATTTTATAGCAAAGAGCATTTCACATGCAAGAGGCCTTTGCTTGCAGTATGGGGAATATTGAGGGAATGAATATAGTTTTAAAATTAATGCTGAGGGAGAATGCTAATCATGATTGTAAAAAGGCCATGCTTGGGCTAGCCAGGGATTCAGGTATTGAGGATATGATGAAAAGGTGCGAACAGGTTGGGTCTAGTGTATATCAGGCCAAACTGCTAGCCGGAGCTCTTCGGCATACTAATGAAAAGACCTGTTATGGGTGTGGTAAAAAGGGGCACATGAAGAAAGTGCCACAGTCAAAAGAAAACAGTCACTTGTTTCAAATGTGGAAAACCTGGTCATTATGCTAAACAGTGCAGAAAAAATTTCCGCCCTTTGGGAAATGGGCTGGGGGGCCCCTCATGGGCCCTGCAAGCACACCCTCTTCAACTACCAGCTCCTACACCTTTGGAGAGGGAGTACAAACAATTGTAAGATTGGAACACCTCCCTGTGGCCGTATTCAGTCTTGACAAGTTCCAAGTTCCGACATACACAACCATAGATCTACCCACCCAACCAATTACATCACCATCTTTGATCTTATGTAATGCTAATTATGTGCCTGGGATAGTTCATCCTGTTATAGTTCCTGCTGGGACCAACTCCGTGGTGTTCACTAACCTACACCCAGAAGATGCCTTTGTGGACAATCAACATCCAGTAGCATTGTCCTTCCCTCTTGAGAATTCGGATCCCCCCCGAGACTACTTTAGCCTTTATCAGAATGTCAATCCCCAGAAACCATGGATGATAATCACCCTTGATGGACAGCCCTTTAAGGGTATTTTGGATACTGGAGCAGCTTCTCCAGTTTTTGTGATAAAAAAGAAATCAGGGCAATTTAGATTCTTGACTGACCTTCGAGGGGTTAATGCTGTTTTAGAACTCATGGGGGCTCTGCAGCCAGGTCTCCCTTCCCCTAATGCTATACCTCAAGGGTAAAAAATTTGGATTATTGATATAAAGATTGCTTTTTTAGTATTCCTTTACATCCAAGAGACAAAGAAAAGTTTGCCTTCTCTGTTCCTCAAACAAACTTCAAAGCCCCTATGAAAAGATATCAGTTGGAAGGTTCTTCCACAAGGCATAGCTAACAGTCCCACCTTGTGTCAATGGTTTGTTGCTCAGGTGCTTGATGGCCCTTGGCAGAGATGGGCAGAGGCCTATATATGCCATTATATGGATGACATTCTTATTTCACACCCAGAATAAAGCACGGTTCACTGCAGAGTCAGCATGTTCCGGGTCTCATGCCTCCAGGGGAACTGCACATACACCCCCCAACATGTCATCTTGGTTCCACCCCCATCTTTTAATACTTTGAAAGGTCCAAGTGTCAATAATTTTTCTCTCTCTCGTTCTCTCTCTCTCTCTCTCTCTCTCTCTCTCTCTCTCTCTCTCTCTCTCTCTCCCTCCCTCCCCAAGCCTGTGTAAGGCAGGGAGTACAGAGATAGAGTACCTTATGTGAGGAAGAATTAAGAGGTGCTATTTGATGGGACTGTTGAGTGTTTGAATAGGCATAATATATAATAAACCTGGAAAGCTTGGTTAAGTCCAAGTTGTGAAAGGCTTTCAATGTCAAACAGGAATTTCTATTTGATCACAGAGATAACTAGAGTTGCCACTGGAATTTATTGACTAGGGGAATGATGTGGTCAGGTCTAAGCTTTAGGAAAATCACCATAGCAGCTAAATGGAGGATGAACTGAAGCTGGTAGAAACAGGAGGCAGAGAAACCAATTAAGAGGGTATCGTCATGTTCCAGGCAAGAGCTGATGAGGGCCTGAAGCAGGATAGTACCTATGTGAGTAGAGAGAAGGGGATAGGCATGAATGAAAGATTGACAAGACAGGACAATGAATTGGACACGTGGGGTGAAGAAGAGTGAGGAGTTGAGGGTGATTCTGAGGCTTCAAACCTGGTGACTGGGAAGATGCTGACATCCTTACAAAATAGGGAAGTCTGCAAGAGGGGAGGGCTTTGGGTAAAAGATAATGAGTTGTACTTTGGACGTGTTGAATCTGATGCCTATAGGACATCCTGTTTAAAACATCTAATAGGCAGTTGGTGATGTGGGATTGGAGCTCAGGAAAGAGTCTGGACCTGAATTCAAAGACACTTAATAGCTGTGTGACCTTTGGAAAATCACCAAGTCACCACTCTCTCAACCTGTTTCCTCATCTCTAAAATGGGAATAAAAGATCTACCTCACAGGACTGCTATGAGGATTAAAAAAAGATAAACTATATAAAATGTTTTGCAAATGTGAAAAGAGCTATATACATGGAGATCTGTGCATCATTTGTATATAGATGACAATTAAAGCCATGAGTTGTTATAGTCACTAAGAAAGGGAGAGGGTAGAGAAAAACAAAATCTTGGGGTACACTTACAGATAGAGAGCATAGTCTAGATAATGACTGAACAAAGGAAACTGAGCAGGTATAGAGAGGGAGGAAGAGAAGAGACAGAGACAGGGAGACAGAGAGAGACAGAGAGAGAGAGAGACAGAGAGAGAGAGAGCAGAAAAACTAGGAAACCAGGGAAGGAGAGAAGATCTGAGAGGAGAGGTGTTCAACAATTTGAAATGTTGAAGAGTGATCAAGAAGGATGAGGCTTAAGACAAGGTCATTGGCTTTGATAATTAAGAGATCATTAGTAACTTTGAAGAGGGCAGTGAGGTTTAGGTATGAGGTTGGAAACCAGTTTTCAGAAGGCTGAGGATTGAGAGAAGACATGAAAGCAGCAAACAAAGGCAGCTTTTCCTAAGAATTTGGTTGAGAAAAGGAGGAGAAATGTAGGTATCTCAGTGTCACAGAAGGAACTAGGGAGGAATGCTAGGAATTGGAGCTGAAAGTGCCCATCTAGCCTGACCTTCCTTGGTATAAATTAGGAGTCAGGATCATAGGATCTATTACTACTACTACTACTACTACCACCACCACCACCACCACCACCTGGCCCCTACTGGAGAGGATCTTAAGGTCATATAGTCTAGTCTCCTTGTTTTACAGATGGGGAAACTGATGCCCAGATGAGGTCACAATGAACTCACTCTATTATGTGAAGTAGCTAAAAAGATTGTCACTTCATTATATGGGGTCCTTGCTCAGTACTTCCGTGCTATCCATACTTTTCTAGGGAATGCTTTGTTTTTGATGGCTTGAAAGTAGAAGGAAGGATTAGTGGAAATCTTCAGGCCTTTTCTAGTTCTAGGATTAATTCACAGACAAAATTTTTTAAAAAGGAGGGATATTGCCACTTTTTACATCAAAAAATGTGTAGTAAAAATCCTATAATGTACTTGGCATTTCATTAATACTGAAGCACTCCTTTTCTTGGCAATACTGGTGGGAGTTTGTGGGTAGCGTAAGAAAGTATAGGAAAGAGAGATGTCGGCAAAATTCAATTCAATAGAACATTAATTCAACATCTACTCTGCATCATACAGGTCAGGTGCTGAGAAGTATGGAATGGAAACAAAGTTGAGGTAATACATGGTCCTGCCTTCATGGAATTTATAACCTAATGGGGGATATTTCACATAGGCATAGACATATAAAGTCATATATGATGAATATAAAGTCATACATATGTGATAAATGCCTTTAAGAGAATCAAAGTACATGTTTATGTGAGGCTTCATATGAGAAAGTTGTTGCTGGTTGAGGAACTGGAGAATTAGAAGGTTTCCTCAAGAACTGTAGGATTTAGAACTGGATGTAGCCTCAGATCTCATTCACTGGACAAGCATGTAAGTATCCATTTAAAGCTAGGTTTGGGGTTAGGTGATATGTCTCTATTGGTGATACAAAGACAAAAAACATCCCTTCATTTTCATTAGAAATGTTTTAGGAATATCCATTGGCAGCAGGGTGAAGAACTAAGACAGGGGAGGGAGGAATTATGGGTCTACTGCAAGAATTTAGGAGAAAGGTAATACGAGCATGGAGCTGTTTGACAGCCATGTGAGTGGAGTGAAAGGGATAAAGATAAAGATAAAAACCAACAGTTTCAGGTGAAAGTGAAGCTTGAGTAACCCCTGCTTCTTCCCCTCCCTCCTCCATGTGGGTGTTCTCCTCTTCTCCACCCACACTTCAATTATGAGGAAGAGTAAGTTCCATCTCCTTTCTCCCTCTTCCTCCCATAGTGTATTCATTTTTCTCTCTCTTTTTATTTCCTTATTAAGATATCAAAACAAAAAAATTTGT
This sequence comes from Gymnobelideus leadbeateri, assembly GCA_011680675.1. Taxonomy (NCBI): domain Eukaryota; kingdom Metazoa; phylum Chordata; class Mammalia; order Diprotodontia; family Petauridae; genus Gymnobelideus; species Gymnobelideus leadbeateri. Next base: position 6,615 of record WOXC01006249.1, read on the forward strand.
ATTTGTGTTGTGAAAATCCATCCACTTTTCTATCAAGAGGTAACATGTTTTGCTATATGGTGTAAGATGCTGGTTCAAGTTTTGTATGACCTTGACAGGTTCCTTGGTACTTGCCAAGTATACACACACACACACACACACACACACACACACACACATACACACACACAGTAATCTTTCTCTCCAGATATGCACAATATTTTTCTTTAACTGTCAACTTTTTGATTTTGCCAGTGACATTCCCAGTTTTCATTTTGAGCTTTTTTTCAAAAAGTGGTTTGTGTATTTTTTTAATTTTTGCTTTGCTTTCAGATTCTAATAGGTCTGGGAAGTTTTTGTTCATGGTTTCTTGAAATATGGTGTGTAGGATTTTTAATTTTGGTTGGTATCAACTTGGTTGTTTGGATATCATAATTATGCCAGAAAAGTAGTCAAACTCTCCTTCCTAATCCTCTGATCCAAAGATTATGCACCACTGGGTAAGTATGCTAAGAAAGTAAAGGACAGAAACTAAGGTTCAAAAATACCAAAATACTCATAGCAACACTTCTTGTGGTAGTGTAAAATATATTATCTCTTTGAGACCTTTTCATAAGAAGTTGTTAATGATGAAAAGGTCATGAAGAGTGGGTTTTGTGCAAAAAAAATTATTTTGATTGTCAAATGTGTAGGATATTGCCTCTATTCTAGATTTACATTTTCATACCTAATGTGAGTAGAAAAAGAACTTATCTTAATATACACTGCTAAGTTTGTGTGTGAAGGAACATGTTTTTTCAGATGGAATTTTGGGCAGTTTTGAAGAGGAAATGATCTATAGTACAGAAGTGAGTACTTTGAACTTGTCAACAATGTAGGGTAATACTTCACTTGTGTGAAAACAGTTTAATGTTATAAAGAGTCAGAGAAAAGATATCTTACTTATTAAAAACTAGAAAAATACAATTGTAAAGAAACACATTTTCAAGGGCACCAAAGAGATACACTACCTTGTTGGAGATGTCGGAACTAAGGCATGAAGGGATATACCAGCTAATTTGTGTATAAATGTTTTATAACTAAAGAGGGAAAAAATAAGAAATCACATAAACATTTGGAAATGGAAGTATTGTTTAAAAAAAAAGGATCGTCAGTTTGAAATTTCACTTTTTAAGTAAGAATGTGATAACATTAATATTTACCAGCATTTTCCTGACACCTCTTCTTTTTCCCCATCCACAACATAGGAAAGTCCTATTTTCCTTCCCTGACCTTTAGGAATTAACTTTACTGTGCTGTCTGGGGACCTTACTGGTCCCACTTTCCTGGTCACCTTTTAAAGGCATTACAAATCCCAGCCACAGGAAGTCAGGGTCTGTCTGACTTGATGGATTTCTACAGAGTACTCAAGGCACCATATCCTACCCTGATGACCAGATGTTTTTCCACCAGAGAAGCAAAGTGCTTCTGCAACTTTGTTATTTATTCTTGTTGTATTAGGGTAAAGTGAGCCCCCTTTTGTTAATTATTCAATGACTTGCAAGTGCCTTATTTCCTCCCAACAATGAACTAAACCTGAAGTAAAGGAGTGCTGTCATGAGATCTAAGCCTCCAACATTTGGCCATAGTCGTGGCAGGTTGGTGTGAGATAAAATGGCCTTATAGTTGAGTTGGGGGAAGGGCCCTGCAAATATGGCGGAGAGTTGGATGATCAAATGGGGGAACACTGCATGGCCTCTCAATCAAAAACGCCCTCCTGATTGTGTCCCTCTTTGGGACAGGGAGCAGGCTTCTATTAGAGAGATAAGCTCAATGGGTGCTGGAGCAGGCTGCCCAAGAGGGGAAAGAAATCTTCAAGTCCAGGATTCCTTGACTGTTGTCAATCACTCTACATAAATTGGACTGGCAGCATGAGACTGTAAGTAAACAGGGTCAGCACATTCAGCAGCTAAAGACCAAGCTTTGGGCTTTCAAGAACTGACTGAAAACTGAGTAGCAGCTAATGGAACTATTGGCTGCACAAGTAAGGGACCTGTCCTAATTGTAGTGGGTATTGATAGGCCCCAGGCAGATCCACTCTACTGTCTCTGACCCAAAGTTTCCTGAGCCTGTGAAGACAAGCCATGAGACAGAAGAATTAGAACGGAAGTGGGACTGGGACTCCTCCAGGAGAAGGAGCAGGCAGTGGGCGGAACTTTTCCACTGAGGAGTTAGAGCAATTGATTACAAGAGAAGGTCCAACAATCCCTGGACTTAGAAGTCCCAAGAGTAACGGCTCATGAGGGTGTGGTCTAACGAAACCATTGCTGAGCCATCATCATCAGCTGACTTCCAAAGCCCAGGAAAGCTCTGAGATACTTTTACCAAGTCAATTAAATTGGTTAGATCCAACTGCTCTGTGTCCCTTTTTAGGAGGCTGAGATGGGGAGTTATTTGCAAATGGTATCATAAAGTTGAATACCCACTGTAGCCAGATCCCCAATGAGGATATTCAGTGGAGGGGGTAAAGTTCCTGAAGGAAATGGGTTTGATAAATTGGGTTTCTGCAGCCTCCTCTACCTCTATTCCTCTACTTTCTAACCTCCCCCTCCTCACACACACCATCACATGCCCATTTTAGGTGAAATTAGGTCCTACCTTCACAGAAGTGGAGCCCCATCTGAATGACTTTAGTCTTTAGTTATAAGTTTTACTCAATAAAATTCTGTTACATTCAGTGTATTGTCATGATTAGGGAGCAAGCCTCCAAGCCAGATAGACCTAAGTCCAAGTTTTTTTCTGCCTCTGACATGTAATGGCAAGTCACTAAATCACTCAGTATTCTAGGCAACTTTACAAGACTCTAAGTTTCATATAAAGTATTGATCTGCATTCATAGAGAGGGTTTCTTCACCTGGGATCTCCCTCTAACAGTGAAATTGCAGGTCCGGTCCTTATTCCTGCCTTTTATTTCCTTGGCACATTTGCCCAGTGTGGTGATCTCTGAGTCAAGGAACAAAATCACTCCAAATTGATATCTAGAATTGTTGGAACACTTTGCACTTCCACCAAGAGTGTATCAGTGTGCCTGTCTTTCCACAGTCTCTCCAACATTGTTTCATCCATTGTCATCTTTGCCCATTTGAATGAAGTGAGGTTGCCTCAGATCTTTTCTCATCAATTTCATTTCCAATTATCAATCTCAATTATTTTATTAAGAATTGGAGCATTTAAAAATTATGGTCATTTATAATTTACCATTCTTCTTTTGAAAATTGCTAATTTTCTCTGACTCCTGTGCTTTACTCACAACAACCCTGTGAGGGAGTTGGCACAAATATGATCTTCCCATTTTACTTAGGGGGAAACTCAGGTTGACAGCAAATCACTGTCCTGCTGTCAGTCAGCATCTTTGGCTGAGACTAAAAGCCTCTTCACAGAAGAATTAGATGAGCTGGTCAGTGATAAAAGCAGCAGATGCCTTTTATTTGTGTGCTTAGGGAAGTATCACATGACAACTTGAGAAATCCAGGGAGTGGAAGGTAGGGGCAATCCAAGCACAAGACCTTCTATCTTCTAACTCACTGGCTGTTCTATGCCTGCAGTTCTCTCTCCTCATCTCCATTTCCTTTGAGTCCCAGCTAAAATCTTAGCTTCTATTAAAAAAAAAAAAAAACCTCTTCCTCCTCCAAAAAAAAAAGCAACAAAACAAAACCAAAAAAAACCCAAACAAAATTAAACACCTTTTCCCACCCCCCCTTTAAGTCTTCCCTCTGTTGATTGTCTCCAATTTGCCCTGTATATATCTTGTTTGTACATAGCTATTTGCACGTGGTCTCCTAGATTAGACTATGAACTACTTGAGGGCAGGGATTTTACCTTTCTTTGTAATCCCAGAAGTTGGCACAGTGCCTGGCACATCGTAGGAATTTAACAAATGCTTGTTGCCTGAGTGACAACAAGGGAAGGGTCCTAGGGCAGCCCTTCACCTTGAGACAAGAATTGATACCATTAGACTAGAAAAAGCCACCAACTCTCTTACACTGGAGCTGGGATTGACCCCTGGAAAGTAGGGTTGGGAAAGGGGGAAAAAGAGACGCAACGAGGGAAGATGCTTGGGAGCCTCGAGCACAATGGTCTTTGGACCATGACAAGAGGAAGGAATCGAGAATGGTCTGGTAGACCTAAATGCTCCCATAACAAGCTCTTTCTAGGACTGGTCCATGTTTTAGGCAAATTCAAGCAGCCCAGCTCCTGGGCCACGGCAGGTCTAGGGTCAGAGCATTTGCAGGGGATGGAGTTGGTTATGTCTTAAATTGGAGTGGAGGGGACCTAGTCTGGTAGGCCTGATTGGTTTTCCACCCTTGAGGCCACAGACAGGGAAATCTCAATCCACTGAGGAACTGGAAATTTCTATCCTAGAACAGAAGATTCCTCATGAGGAGGTTCCAGAAAAGGGCAGGGGAGAAAGGAAGAGAGAAAACTGCTAGGGAGCAGACAGCCTGTTGGAAAGAGAAAGACTAGGCCAGGAAAACCGGAGGAATTTCCGGACAATAACATCTGCCCAAGCTGGAGCCCTGCCATTCTGACTCCCCAAGTTCGGTGCATCACAGGATAATCAGGTCATAAATATAGAACAGGAAGGAACTCCAGAGACAATCTAATCTAAAATCTTCATTTTGCAAATGAGAAATGAGGCCTGGAGAGTTTGTGCAAGGCTGCCTTATGCAAGTGTCAGTGACTGGAACTTGAGCCTACATCATCCAACCCCAGAGACCGGATTTTCAGATTTTTTCAAGTAGAGCGATATAAACAGCCAAAGACAGAAAGACACATAAATTGTCTTTTGAATGACAGACACTTGACACACTTACTAGCTGTGTGACTTTGGGCAAGTCACTTAACCCCAATTGCCTTCCAAAAAAAGGGAAAAAAATTAAAAATGGAATGAATAAGTGGTCTCATGGAAAGAGCACTGGGCTTGGAGTAAAGAAAACAGGGCTCCAAATCCTCCTGCCTTAGACACTTCCAAGTTGTGAGATCCCAGGCAAGGTCCCATGACCCCTCTGCTTCCTTTTCCTCATCTGTGAAATAAGGGAGTTGGAATCAATGACCTCTAAAGCTCCTATCTATGATCCTATGAATTCCTAAACAAAACCTATTAATGACATATATCATTGCTGGATACAGAAAAGCTTTGTCAATGAACTGCAGCCACACAGAACACTGGAAATGTACTCACTAGGAATTGGAAGGCTGGTTACCTAGGGGATTGATTGTTTTTAGGGGGGCTTCTCCTAAGGTATTTAAAAGGGATAAAGAAGACTTCATATTGAATATAAATATTTTTATTAGTTCTTTATTTTCAGTAACTTGCTGAAACTAGTGAAGGGCATATCTATAGTCGAACAAATTGGATGATCTTTGTAACCCTGACCCTCTCCCCCAGGTTTTTTTGGGTTTTATTGAAGAAATCCTGGTGTCCTAGGTCCTTAATTAAGCTGAGTTCTTTCATTTATTTCATTGCTAATAGCTCCTTGTGGTTTCATTTACATAAATTTATATTTAGGCAAGCAACTAAGCTCCCAAAGTACTAGACTGAGCCAGTGAGGAAGAGAACAAGGCCATGACCAAGGCCTTGAGCATGGCTGCCATAAATCATCTGCTCTCTGCTGGCCAAGGTCCCTAACACCAGCTGACTATCAGCCCAATAGCTCTACTGGCTAGAGTTCTAGTTCATCAATTTCTATCCTGACCTGTGTGTCCTTGGTTGTTAATCTTCTCCTGGGCTATGCCCAATCCATTAACAAGAAGGCAACTCATCTTTCAGAAGGTTCTGGACTGTGATTTGCTTCTTTGTCCCCTGACCTACTGTTCTTATCTTCTCATTTCAGGGTGTGTGGCTTGGTGGTGGGGAGACTTTTGCAATGAGGCCAGCATGTAAGATGTGTTTGGATTATGATGCGTTGAGTTGATTCACTGAGTTTATGTTCTTTAGCTTGGATCCAAGCATCAGGAGTCAGCCAGCCTGAAACATCAGTCTTTTCTTGGATGTTTTTATAGAATCCTCTTGAATTTGAGATCGAATAAATTTCAAGGAGGACATTACTCAAAAATAGTCAATGCCAAAAATATAAAATAAAATAAAATAAAAAAGAAAAAAAAAGAAAAGACAAATGTGATTAAAAACAATAGTCAATGCCAGTGGCACTGACAGGCTCTGGATATTTTGTATTCCATGTCATTCAGTGTGTGGCTAGTTCTTATTCCTTTGGTGTATTTCCAGTAGCTAAGTACTTTTCCATTTCTGAAGTCACAGAAAGTTTCTGATGGGAAAACAGAAAGAAATCCTCTATGACTTCATTAGGGAGTACTATGAGTAATGGGGAGGAAGAAAAGGCCTTTTTATAGACTACTATGGAAGAGCCCTTTCCCTTGTATTATAAGGGATGGATTAAGGAGGGGATACCACAGGGTGAGCTTGGCCTTTGCTTCTGTTTTTAAACATGTTTGTTAAATTTTAAGTGTATTACATCATAATATTAAATCCCTGTAATCCTTTCTCTAGCAATCCTGCTGAGATTGAGTTTGTTAATCTTCTCTGGCGTGAAATTCTCATTGGAAAGGTGCCTTTCTAAACAACTCAGACCAAAACGTCCAGGTAGCAGAGATATTGTTCTTTGTTTTATGAATGGACCAAGAAGGTTTGTTCAACTAGTTAGGTTAATGTTAGAAGTGTTTGGCTATGTTTCCATTGCTCATTTCTGGGGAGGAAAAAACCAAATCTTAAACTAATTTAAGACTACAAGAGACAGATACATGCGGGATTTCCCTGTTCTAAGCCACCCTGAGTGGTTAGAATGAGTCATTCATCACCCCTTTCTTGCTCCCCTATTCATCATGGGGATAGCTTTCAATTCCTGAGTCCTCTTGAGTTTCATGAAGGGCTCAGAAACAATTGGAGAAATGTGCCTCTAAACAATCTCCCTATCTGGCCATCAGTTCCTTTGGCCTTTGGCTACCTGAGCTACCCTCCTCAGTTACAGCACAGCAGTGAGTGGAAGCCAAACGAAAACCAATGGCCATCTACATAAAACAGAGAGCAGGGTTCAGCAGAGTCAACTTGCTGGGTTCAGTATAGAGAAGAAACAGGAGGATCTCTTGCCACTTTTAACTTGCTACTGGGTTCTCAAGGATCAGAATAATTTTATTTTTATTACTCCTCCCTCTATCCCCTGGAATTCACATCTCTTTATCTTCCTCACTGCATCAATCATCTGTTGTTCCCTTTCTTTCTCCCCAAGACTCAGGCAGGATAAGCAATAGGGATTTACTAAGAATGGACTATGTGCGCCATGGGCACTGGAGATACAAATACAAGCAAAAAGAATGATGGTTCCTGCTCTCAAGGAACTTACATTCTAATGGGAGAAAACAGCATATAAGAGGGGGCTGATAAGGAGGGCTTGGATGGTGAAGTTCAGAGAGCCATAAGTATAGCAGGGAGGGAAATGAAGGATGGCTTGGGCCATTCCCCAAATGCAGGCCCTCCAGAAGGAACTCACCAATGGAAAAATGGGGCTGACTTTGTAGGGGGAAGTTCCAGAATGAGAAGGCAGATGTCATGGTGGTTCTTGGAATCATTGAAAGGGGGTGATTTCACAATGAAGTCATAAATATGCACTGATCAATAAATTCCATGCATTTACTGTGTGATATTATTGTAGAGAAAGCATGGCATGATGGAGGGAAGGCTGACTTGGGAGGCAGGGAGACTTGGATTTGAATCCTACCTTAGATACTAGTTGTGTGTGTGACCCTAGGTAAGTTACTTAACTTTTCTGGGCCTCAGTTTCCTCAAATGTAAAAAATATATTCTGAGATCTCTCTGAACTCTTAGTCTGTGATCTTGTGATGTCATCAGAGATTTCTGTCTGTAATAGTAATAAAATTTGAAGATCCCTTTGTATTGGAAAGCTAAGAGGTACTTAGCACCTAGTTTCAAATTAAGCTTCTGTTAAAGAAACAGAAGGTATAAACCCCTGTTGCTGACGTAACAGGAAGGAGCTGAACAGAGAACCCCTGTTGCTGATGTGACAGGAAAGGGCTGAACAGGGAGGAACTATACCATATATAAGGAAAAGCATGAGCTGGGAAAGCCAAAACTTCTTGGGATAAGCATTGTGGAAGCAGGGCAACTGCTGCTGGACTGAAGACTGAACTGAGAATTGAGAAGAACTGAGAAGAGGACTGAGAATTGAGAACTGAGACAGAATTTCTTGGAGCAAGCCAGGTGGAGGCTGAATAAAGTGATTTTGATTTTGCGAACAGAGCTGCTGAAGACTTTTGAGGGCCAGCTGGAGCTGCTGAGGATTTCCAAGGGCCAGCTGGAGCTGCCAGAGGAAGCATGACTGTGGTGTTGGTAATTTGTCTGTCTGTGGCTCTGTTAAGTTTTCTCTTCCCTGGAACAGAATCTGTGAAGTATCTGAGGTGGACTGGATACTGTGATCTTCAATATGGAGCAGGAACTGCATGGAGAGCTGGACAAGGAGCTGGAAGTTGTCTGCCTTTGAACTCAGGTAGTAGTTGGTTAGATTCAGGCAGGAGCTGGGACCATGGAAGAGGAATCATGGAAGCTGAAAGCCTGCCCCAAGTCAAGATGACAAAACGTCTCTGTGGGTACTGAATAGTAACTGATGAAATCGTGATTTACTTGTGCCTGAGGGGTGGATGGCCTGTGTATTTTCCACTACCCCTTAAGAGGGAACTGAGTAGTGACTGGTGACTGATGATTGAATAGTGACTGATGACTGAATAGTGATTGATTTGTTTTTTTCCTTTTTTTATTTTTTAGTTTACATCATTCATTTCCAGAAGATTTTGAGTTATAAACTTTCTCCCCATTTTCCCCTGCCCACCACCCCAAAACAGCAATGCCACTGAATATCCCTTCCCCCAATCTGCTTTCTCCTATATCTTTCCCCATCTCCCCTCCAACTTTCCAGTATGGCATGGTGGATCTCTATGCCCCAGTGCCTATATATCTTATTTCCCAGTTACATGTAAAATAATAATAATAATAATAAATTTAAACATTTGATTTTAAACCTTTGATTTCCAGATTCTTTCCCGTCCTCCCTCATCACCCACCCTTACTGGTAAGATAAGCAATTTGATATAGGTTGTACATGTGTAGCTATGCAAAACATTTTCATAGTGTATATATTGTGAAAGACTGACTATATTTCCCTCCATTCTATCCGACCCCCCCACTTGTTGTATTCTCTACTTTGATCCCGTCCCTTTTCAAAAGTGGGTGCTTCCAACTTCCTTTTCCCCCCCAGCCTGTCCTCCCTTCCATCATCCCCATCTTATTCCCTTCCCCCCTACTCCCCTGTAGGGTGAGATACCCTATTTAGTGTGTATATCATTCCCTCCCTAAGCCCAATTCATTGAGAATAAGGTTTACTCATTCCCTTTTGCCTTCCTGTTCTTCCCCTCCATTGTAACAGTTTTCCCTTGCCTCTTCTATTATGAGATACTTTACCCCATTCTATCTCTCCCCATCTCCTCTCATTATATTCCTCTCTCATCTTAATTTCACCTTTTAAATAGTGACTGATTTGTAACTTAGTGTGCCCCATGGGTGGAGGACTTTGACCTTTTGTACTTTATGATTGAATGATTGAGTTACTAAGTGATTGATTGACTAAATGATTGTACTTTGTTCAAAACTATATGACCATTTTGGTGAAAACTATGTGGCCATTTTAGTGATAAGTTGTTGAGTTATTATGTCTTTGTAAATGCTGTACCTTGATTTTCTGTGACTGTTTTGCTCTGTTTTGTTACTGAATAAATAGAGTGTTCACTGTACTATGTAATCAGAACCTTGAAAACTGTTTACAGCATCTGTCCTCTGGAAAGCTGCTCATGCTTGGCTTTACAAGGTCACATGGTGTAATGGGTAAAGAAGTGCCCTTGAAGTATTCAAACTTTGTTTAAGTCATTCTCTTGACACACACTGCCTATGTGATCACAGGCACATCCCTCAACTTCTCAGTGCCCCAGGCAATTCTCTAATACCAAAAGCTACTGAAGAGCCACTGACCTACACAGGTGAGAAGAATGGAATTCCCTGGGGAACTCCCCATCCAGAGTCCAGATACTGGCTGGGCTGAGCTGACTTGTCAGAATCCAGACCATGAACACAATTTCACAACTTTGTTCACTTGTGAGCTCATAACTCCCTGGGAATGGGGGCATATCCTGGGACTCTGAGAATGCTTCCAGAGTATAGTCAGAGCCAAGAAGAACAGAATGTAATCCCTATGGAAACAGGTTCAAAGGCAACCTATGGGATGAGTCAGACTCTCCTTCCTTCCCTTTTTCCCTTCTTTACCCAATAGTTATGATGCTCAAAGAGCCCAAAATGTAGATCTGGGAGCAGAGGTGACATCTGGCTTCCTCACTGGTCACTGCCTGAGGTCCCCTGGAATGAGTGGGTAGTAATTTACCAACTGCTTCAAAGATGGGACCTTTAATAATACTAATAATGACACTTGAAATTTCTATCAACTTTAAAGTCTGTAAAACATTTAAATACATTGTCATATTTAATCCTGACAACAATTCTACAAGGTAGATGCTATTATGATTCATATTTTACTCATGAGGCCATTGAGATTCATCTTGTGACTTGCTCAGGGTCACAGAGCTAGTAAGTGTTTGAGGCCAGATCTGAACTCAGCTCTTTTGACTCCAAGTTCAGTGCTCACTCAGCCACCTCGCTGCCACTGTAGGAGCTCACAGGTGAGAGTAAATCTCTGGAAACTGCTCCACCCGCCCCATCCCCACCCCCAAGTCAGACAGGTGGTAGACTGGGAGATTTGTAGCTCCTTAAAAGCCTCTCCAATCCCTTCAGATCTCAGTGGATTTTAAAACAATGACTTCAGTATTTCTCACTTGGATAAGAAAATGTTGTAGATGGGCTCTCTCTAATGTTTATTTCTCATAGAAACACTTACTTGGACAAAAACTTGCTGCCAGATGTAGGAATTGAATAGGTAGGAGCACTGCTCAATTCCTTTATTTCTTTTAAGCAGAAGTCCTATGGACCTGGAGAAACGGTATTCATTCCAATTGCTCTGGGAACTTGTATTCTGTCCTGGGAGGAGGAAGAGGAAGGCAGCATTTATGGAGCATGTGCCTCGTGCCAGGCACTGTGTTAAGCACCTTACAATGATCATTTCATTCGATCCACAACATGACTGTGAGGTTGGGTGCTAATATTATCCCCATTTTACATTTGAGGAAATTGAGGCAGAGGTTAAATTACATGCCCAGAGACACAAAGCTAGAAAGTGTCAGAGGCTAGATTTGAACTCAGGTCTTCCTGACTCCAGGTCCAGCACTCTATTATGTTTATCTACCTAGGTGACTCTGGACACTTGGCAGGTAACCTTTTGCTTTATTTTATTTTATTTTTTGAGGGGGGAAGGAAGGGTAATTGGGGGTGTGACTTCTTCAAGGTCACACAGCTAGTAAGTGTCAAGCATCTGAGGCCAGATTTGAACTCAGGTCCTCCTGATTCCAGAGCCGGTGGTCTATTCATTGTGCCACCTAATTTCCCCCTTTTGCTTCATTTTGGAGGGCTTCAAGTTTTTTCTACCTATTGTGTGAGACATTATATGTAAGACAAAAGCCTTACACATAATGACGGATATAAAAGATGAACTTGCTTGGGAGGGACCTCAGAGGCCACCTCACCCAGCTTGTGCCTGAAAAAGAATCTCCCTACAAAATATCAGCAAGATAGCCACCCAACCTTTGCTTGAAGGCTCCAGGGAGAAGAAATCCACTACCTCCAAAGGCCGTCCATTTTGGTTTGGGACAGCTCTAATTGTCATGAATCTAGGCTAGACCTACCTCCTTTCAACCTGCACCCATACTGCTCTTCGTATGTCCCTTTGGGATCCAGTAGGGAGTGTGATCTCTTTCCCATATGACAGCCTTCTGAATACTTGAGCCTGGTATTGTGTCCCCTCTTCTCCAGGGTAGACATTCCTACTACCAGAACCTAAAGTACTCCCTACTCCAGACAAGTTGGGTTATCCATGCTCTGTGTCCCAAGTTTGATGGCTACCATGCTTTTGCCTGGAATGCCCCTATCGAATTCCTACCAATTTTTCAAGCCCAGCTCAGATGCCACCTACCCCATGAAGCTTTTCCTAATCTCCCCCACCCAGTAATGATCCTTTGGGGAATTAAAAAAAAAAAGTTAGTTAGAACTGAAAGGGATCCCAGAGATCATTGTGGACATTTTCTGGAACAGAAAGAAAATTAACATGACCCACACTTGAATGAAAAAGAGAGTGAAGAGGATGGGGAAGAAAAGCCCTAGCCACATTACAGTACACATGTTTTTCTATAGTTTGATTCTTAATGTTCAGGCATTTTGCCATTTGATGGGGTATTTTCTAGTGTTAAAAAAGAGGAAGAGAAATCCTTACTAATGTTTAGGGAGCAACAGCTGCTAGCCTAGTAAAATGTGGGCAGTCCTATACAGGAACATAGTCTCAAGGTAAAAAAAAAAGGCTTATGACCTATCCTCTCTTACAGGAAAAATAACACAAGATATCTGAAATAGGAAACAGGAAATCACAGCATCCTCCTTCCATGTCTTCCCACCAGCATCTATTTGGGCTTTCATAAATTGCATGAGTCACAAGCAAAGGATTCTACAGGGCAGAGCTATTAACATGACATCTAGTGGGTTTTAGGAAAGAAACTTCTTTGGTTTGGCTGAGGCAAGGTGGTACATTTAGAGGCAGACACCTAGGTCAAAACCCAGGTCTGCTATTTACTACCTCTAACCTTAAGTGAGTCATTTAAACTCTCAGGGTCTTGGATGAGGAACTTGAATTAGATGGCCCCCAAGGACTCTTTCAGGGCAGCCTGGTGGTACAGTGGATAGAGTGCTGGGCCTGGAGTCAGGAAAAACTGAGTTCAAATCTGATCTCAGACATTTACTAGCTTGTAACACTGGGCAAGTCACTTCACCCTGTTTGCTTCAGTTCCTCATCTGTAAAATGAGCTGGAGAAGGAAATGGCAAATCCTTCCCATATATTTGCCAAGAAAACCCCAAATGGGGTCATAAAGAGTTGGAAATGACTGAAATGATGCAACAATAACAACAGAAGGTCCCTTTTAGCTCTGTGATTCTATTGGAAAACCTTTGCATTTGGAGTTGAGACTTGAGTCTAAATCCTGGCTCTGCTAGATGATTCCATTGGCCAAAATGGTCCCCATTTATGGAACTTAATTTCCTCAACTGTAAAATGAGGGGAATGGGCTTGTTGGTCTCCTAAGTCCCATCCAATTGCAAATATGAGCCTGTTATTCTCCAGTCTTAGGACTAAAGAAGCTCTAAGGTCCCTTAAGCTCTAACACCCACCTTTGATGAGTTTAGAATATCAAAATACTAAGTGGAACCTACTAATTTTTTGATAGCCTTTACTTATTGCAATGCCTTGTTTGTTGTATGTTACAGCTTTCCCTTACTTATCACACAGGTCTCCATTGCTCTGTTTTCCTCACTTTTAATTCTCTGGAGACAAGGGTGTACAATGCATTATAGTCATGTAATGCCCTGATAAGAATATTGGTAATAAGAAGGCAGACCTTTATTTAGGGAGAAACTTGGGATGGGGCAATGGTGGGGTGGTGGTGGTGGTGATTCAAAGAACTCTATAGTTTTTGTGGTTGTTCAGTCGTGTCTGACACCATCTGGGGGTTTTACTGGCAGAGATACTGGAGTGGTTTGCCATTTCCTACTCCAGCTCATTTTACAGATGAGGAAACTGAGATGAACAGGGTTAAGTGACTTGCCCAGGGTCACACAGCTAGTGTCTGAGGCTGGATTTGAACTGAGGTCTTTGTCAGTCAATTGGTCAGTTAAAAAGCACTTCCTATGTGTAGGCCTTATGCTAAGCGCTGAGGATACAAAGAGTCCCTGCCCTTGAGGGGCTCACAATCTGATGGGGGAAACAATAAGCAAACAAGTAAGTATAAACTATATACATAGGGGATAATTAGTGGAGGAAAGGCACTAGAATTAAGAAAGGTTAGAGAAGGCCTTCCTACAAAAGATAGGATTTTTTTGGGTTAAAAAGGGAGCCAGAGAAGGCAGGAGGAGAGATGAGGAGGGAGAGAGTTCAAGGCATGGGGCATAACCAGAGAGAATGCCCAGTGTCTGGTTTGAGGAACATTCAGGAGGCCACTGTCACTGGACTCCAAGTTAGAGCTCTCTCCACTGTCTTCTAGACTAGAGAATCTTATCACTCTGTGACCAACCTGGTTACAAGCTTTTCTAAAAGGAGTCAGACTGATCTGAAGATGTCAGACTTACAGTCTATCCCAGGGCCCATATGGGAGCACTCATTGGATGGAACTAATGTTCTGTGGGCACAGCTTTTGAGGATCCAAGAATCTCTCTACAAAATATCTGCAAGATAGCCACCCAACTTTTGCTTGAAGGCTCCAGGGAGGAGGAACCCACTACCTCCAATAGCCATCCATTCTGGTTTGGGACAGCTCTAGTCGTCATGAATCTAGCCTAGACCTACCCCTTTCTAACTTTCACACATACTGCTCTGAATTTGCCAAGCTCATAGAGGCTCCTTGTCACTGGGTTGGCTATAAGGTAATGGATCTTTTGGCCCTAGCAGCTGTTGAAGACCATCTACCAACAGTGGCATAAACGGAGTCACACATTGACAAAATCATGGATTCTTGAAGTACTTTATTAAGCAAATGTTCAGCTTTATTGATCCCATCATTTTAGGTTGGGGGATGGGGAGAGGCTTGGCTTAATTTTTATTGCTGAAGGGAAAAGTCAAATAACTGGGAAATGCGGACTTTGGTCCTCTCTGTGGCCAGAGGACTGGTTAGTTTTACTTTTCTACTTAATCAAAAAAGTAAGCAATCAACCCATCATTCAACAACTATAGATTAAATATCATAAAGTATTCACCTGTGGTTCCTAGAATTGAACACCATTACTTAGATGTGGTCTGATGGGTACAGAGCATTATTGCTTCCCTTGATCACTTTGCAAGTCTTAAAGTGGGGTCTAAGTGTGAATTATTGTCCTTAGTATCTCCCCACTCAAGTCTTTATTGTGGTGTGGAGCTGGCTCTAGAAGACAACACAGTGAGACAGCAGCCTTGGCAGGCCCCACTCGGTCAGAAGGCTCTCAAGCACAGACTCAGAGATGGACTGTCATGGCTATTATTGGAAGATCAGCCTGGCTAATTTCAAAGTCTTATCAGCAGGTAGGCTACAGGATAATGTTGTTCTTGTTGTTCATCTTTCTTTCTCAAAGAGGACCAATGACATCAGGAGGGGGATGTCTTGACTTGCAAGTGAATTGGACTTGAGTGAGGCAGAGCTGTGCAAAATCACCAGCCTCACTCTCTCCTCCAGAGTCATCAGAGTCCCGTGACATAGGTCAGGATGACTGGGGACGGCCTCAGATGAAGTAGGAAATGTTAGCCTTTTTAAGCTAGGTCTTTCCCAGGTCTCAGTTTGTCTAAGGCAACACTCATTCAGTAATTAAAGGCTAGGTAAGAAAAGAGGCAAAAGACAGCCTAGTTTGCCTTCACAAAAGAATCCGTTTCAGAGGGGAAAACCCTCAGAGTTTCTGGCCAGAACAGAAACAATTGCTCCTGCAATAATGAAGCTTTTAGCCAAAATAATGTTTAAATACACTCTACTAAGTAACAGGGAAAGACAGCAAGTTGCATTGGTAGAAGGAGTTATTGTTGTTCATTCTTCATTTTTGAAGAGGACCAATGACGTGATGGGGGATGTCTCGACTTGCTCATGAACTGGATTTAAGTGAGGCAGAGTTGCGAAAAGTTGGCAGCCTCACTTTCTCTTCCAGAGCCATTGAAGGGGATAACCTTGGCATCTTCAATGTCTGACCACACCAACTTCATGTCCATTGGAATAAACTGTTTTCATCTGCCCATGGAAGAGGGGGAAAGTGAGGAGTCTTCACATGCTTTGGATAGACACCCCCTAACTTGGTGGAAGGAGTACTCGCATTAACAAAATCATAGATCAATTGAGTATGTTTGTTGTTGTTATCATTGCTACAACTGTTACTACTATCACTAGTGCTACTGTTACTATTACTACTATGATTACTACTACTACTGTTACTACTATCACTACTGCTACTGTTACTGTTACTAATAGTAACTACTTGTTACTATTACTGCTACTGCTACTGTTACTACTATTACTACTGCTACTGTTACTACTACTACTACTAATTACTTCTACTACTACTACTACTGATCTGGATTCCTTACTTCTATTACTTACATTGGCATTTGCTTTCTAAATGGCCACTCTCTTGGCTCACAGGCTTGTTTGTTTGTTTTACAGGAGGTACTCTTTAGTCAGGTTTTCCATCCTGTACTTATGCAATTGATTATGCAAACTTTATTGAAAGACTTTACTTTTATCCTCATTAGATTTGATCTTGTTTTCTTCCTGTGTTTGCACCTGCTGAGATACTTTTAGAGCTTGATCCATGACATGCTTCTCATCTTTGGGTCACTGCAAGTGATGCAATAAAAATAATCATCAATAAGGAAAACATAAGCAAAAGATAGAGATCTAAGTGGAGATCAGGTGCTGATGTCGTCAATAATGAGTAGGTCAGAAAATATGTCATTGAAACAACAAATAACTGTTTTAAGGAAAAGGGTGGTAATGAGATAGTTACACCAAAGTTTATGAGATACAGCTAAACAGTTATCACAGGAAAAATCTTTAAAAATACACATTAACAAAACAGAGAGTTAATGAGACAAATGTGCAATTTTGTAAAACTCAGAAAATCAACAAATTAACAAGCTACAAACAGGCACAAAAGAAAAAATGGAAATCACAGGAGAAATAGGCGGAATTGGAAATAAGACTATAGTCAATAAAACCAAGAACTAGATTTTAAAAAAATACTGGCCCGTTGGCTGATTTGATTTTCTTTTAAACAAAAGAAGAAACTCAAACTGACAAAATAAATGATAAACAAGATGAACTCACAAATGCAGGGGAAATGATAAAATATTCATATGTACAATTCTATTCCAGCAAATGGATGATTACATACAAAGCCATAAAATACTCAGCTTAACAAGAAATAGAACCATTGAACAATTCACTCTCAAAAAGACAAATTGAGCAAGTCTTAACTGAACTTTTGAGTTGGGGGTGGGGGTGGGGAGACGACAAATCTTATCCAGATAGACTTACAAGAGAATCAATTAGACTCTTAAGGAGAAATGAATACCAATGCTTTAAAATCGTTCTTATGAATAGGAAGAAAGCATCTTACACATTGGTCTCCTAGCTCTGCTTATTTTGTTCTTCATTACCTTATAGTTCTCAAAACTGCTTCTTTCTCTAATACTGTGTTACAGCATAAATGATTTTTCGATTCTGCTGACTTTGCTGGCGTCAGTTCATCCGTCTTTCCACGTATTTTTGAAATAATCTGCTTCCTCATTTCATACAGCACAAGAGTCCTCCATTACATTCATACATACTAACTTATTCAGTCATTTCCCAATTTTTGGACAGTCTTTTAATTTCTAGGGGGTTTTGTTGTTGTTTTCAACTCAACAAAAAGAGCTGCTGTAAATATCTCTGTACATAAGAGAATATCTCCTCTTTCTTTGATCCCTTTTGGGTAAAGGTGGATCAAAAGACGTGTATTGTTGATGAACTTTTTGTGTATAGTTCCAAATTACTTTGCAGGATGACTGCACCCATTCACAGCTCCAATAAAAGATGCAACAACGTACCTAGTTTCCCACAGTTATCATTTTCCTTTTTTTGTCATCTTTGTCTCATGGGTATGGGGTGAAATCTCAGAATTATTTTTATATGTATTTCTCTAATTAGTAGTAATTTGGAGGGGTTTTTTAAATGACCAGAGGTAGCCTAGATTTTTTCCCTTGAGAACTGTCTGTTCCTAACCTTAGACCATATATCAATTGAAGAATGGATTTATTGCTTATAAATTTAAATCAGTTGCTTATATTTCTTAGAAATGAAACATTTATTAGAGAAACTTCCTGTAAATATTTCCAATTGTTTCCCTTTTAATCTTTGCTTCAATGGATTTGTTTGTGCAACCTTTTACATTTTATGTAATTAAAGTTACTTGTTTTATCTTCTGTAATTCTCTCTATCCTTTTTTTTGATCATGAATTCTCCCATCCATGGATCGGATAGCTAGTTTTTTTCCCCATGATTCTCTAATTCGTTGACAAAGTGATCTTTTATGTCTAGGTCACATATCTTTTCTTGGTATAAAGAGTGAAATGTTGGTCTAAATCTTCATATTGCTGTCTAATTTTCTGAGTAGTTAAATATATATATACACACTTAGTCCTCATGCCAGTAGCTAGGGTCTTTGTCTTTATTGAATACTAATGTATTCCTTTATCCAGTATAAAGTATACCTTTATCCAGAACAGATAGAACTGAATGATCTATTTTTTAACCAATACCAAGTTATTTTGAGAATTGCTGCTTTGTAGTATAATTTGAGACATCACTGCTAGGCCTCCATTCCCACTTCTTTTCATTATTTCCCTTGAGATTCTTGACATTTCTTGCCTTCATATGAATTTTATTATTTTTTTTCTAGTTCTATAAAGTGCTTTATTATGCCACTGATAAAAGTAAATTAATTTAGGTAGCATTATGTTTTTTACTAAATTAATTCATCCTACCCACAAACAATTAATATTTTTCCAATTATTTCAGTCTACCTTTATTTCCATAAACAGTAATTTATAGTTGTATTTATATAGAGCTGGTGTATAGCTATTAGAAACATGAAAAAGCACAGGAATAAATGGTGCTTTCCTTAAAATGATAAGTAGAATCTATCTAAAACTATCAGCAAGCATTATCAGTAATGGGGATAAACTAGAAGCCTTCCCAATAAGATCAAGAGTGAAGCAAAGACACCCATTCTAATCCCTATTATTCAATACTGAACTAGAAATGTGAGCAATAGCAATAAGACAAGAAAAAAGAAAATTAAGGAATTGTAATGAACAGTGATGAAACAAAACCTATCACTCTTTACAGATGATAAGATGATATATTTAGAGAATCCTGGAGAATCAACTAAAAGACTAGTTGAAACAATTAACTTCAGCAAAGTTGAAGAATATAAAATAACCCACATAAGTCACCAGCATTTCTATATATTACCAACAAAGTCCAGCATCAAGAGCTAGAAAGAGGGGCGGCTAGGTGGCGCAGTGAGTAGAGCATCAGCCCTGGAGTCAGAAGGACCTGAGTTCGGATCCGACCTCAGACACTTAACGCACACAAACAAAAAAAACCTAGCCATGTGACCTTGGGCAAGTTACTTAACCCCAATTGCCCTCCAAAAAAAAAAAACCAACAAAAAAAAAAAACAAGAGTTAGAAAGAGAAATTCTATTTAAACTAACGGTAGACAATATAAAATATTTGGGAGGCTACCAGAAAAATAAACTCAGGAACTATGTGAAAAGTGTTTTGTAATTGTGTTTACATATAATATATGATAATGTATTATAATATATTAAATGTTCATATATAATAAAATGACAATTTTATTGATGATATAATAAAAATGACTATTCTACCTAAATCAATTTACTTATTATTACTACCAAAAATTATTTTGTAGAGCTAAAAAAAATAAAATTCATCCAAAAAAAGGGTAAAGAACATAAAGGGAATCAATGAAAAAAAAAAATTTGAAGGAAGGAGGCCTAACAGTACTTAAAACTGTATTGCAAAGTGGCAATCATCAAAACAATCTGGTACTGGCTAAGAAATAGAGTGGTGGGTGGATCAGTGGAATAGATTATGTACACAATACACAGTAGTAAGGGCAGTTAGGTGGTGCAGGGTATCCACTGCATAGAGTACCAGGCCTAAAGTCAGGAAGACCCGAGTTCAAATCTGACCCCTGACACTTACTATCTATATGACTCTGGGTAAGTCACTTAACCCTGTTTGCCTCAGTTTCCTCATCTATAAAATGAGTGGGAGAAGGAAGTGGAAAACCACTACTCTATTATCTTTGTCAAGAAAACCCCAAAAGTGGGGCGGCTAGGTGGCGCAGTGAGTAGAGCCCTGGCCCTGAAGTCAGAAGGACCTGAGTTCGGATCTGGCCTCAGACACTTAACACACACAAATAAAAACCTAGCCATGTGACCTTGGGCAAATTACTTAACCCCAATTGCCCTCCAAAAAACAAAACAAAACAAAACCCAAAAGGGATCACAAAAAGTCAGACATGACTGAAAACAACCACAAAATACAGTAGGAAATGACCATAGTAATCTAGTATGTAATAAATGCAAAGATCCAAGCTTTGGAGACAAGAACTCACTATTTGACAAAAACTGCTGGGAAAACTGGAAAGCAGTTTGGCAGAAACTAGGTTTAGACTAACATCTCATTCATTATACCAAGAAAAGGTCAAAACAGCTACATGATTTAGAGATAGAAGATGATGTAGTAAGCAAATTAGAAAAGCTTGGAAAATTTTACCTGTTAAATCTATGGAAAAGGAAAGAATTTATGACAAAACAAGAGATAGAGAAGATTGTGGGAAACAAAATGGATACATGCAATTGCATTTAATTAAAAAGGTTTTGCACAAACAAAACCAATGCAGCAGAGATTAAAAGGAAAGCAGAAAAGTGAAGAAAAAATCTTTATAGCAAATTTCTCTGATAAGGCTTCATTTCTTAAATACATAGAGAACTGAGTCAAATTTACAAGATTATGAGTCATTCCCCAATTTATAAATGGTCAAAGGATAAGAACAGGCAGTTTTCAGAAGAAGAAATCAAAGCAATCTATAGTTATATTAAAAAAATGCTCCAGGGTGGCTAGGTGGTGCAGTCAATAGAGCACTGGCCCTGGAGTCAGGAGGACCTGAGTTCAAATCCAGCCTCAGACATTTAACATAAAATTAGCAGTGTGGCTGGCCTTGGGCAAGTCACTTAACCCCAATTGCCCTCCAGAAAGCAAAAAAAAAGCTTCAAATTGCTATTGATTAGATATTAGAAATAAAAATTAAAACAACTCTAAGGTACTACCTCATACCTATCACATTGGTTAATATGACAGAAAAGGAAAATGACAAATATTGGAGGGGATGTGGAAAAATAGGGACACTAATACACTGTTGGTGGAGTTGTGAACTGATCCAACCATTCTGGAGAACAATTTGGAACTATGCCCAAAGGGCAATAAAACTGTGTATACCTGTACGGTCTCACCGTACCAGGCTAGCACTTATATTCTGGTCACCTCCACGACCCTGTCACCTCCACGATCTTTTGGTACCTCTCTGGTCACCCTCTATGACCCTTCAGACGTCTCTGAATTGGACAAAGGAGACAGACCCCAGAGGTGGAGTGTACTGCCATCTTTATTATTCTCCCTCCTCATTCACATCCTCTCCATTAGCCTCATGTCCCCATTCACCTTGAGTTCCCTTCTCCCTCCTTCCTTGCCCCTTTATCTCCTTTCCTGACTCTGCCCCTTCACGAGCCTCAGCAACAGGCTCCTCACAGGAGGGGAGCACTCTCCTGTTAGCAGCACGTGCTCAATACCCTGCAATCCTTGAACCTGTGTAACAGGACATGGTTCACAGGACAGAACATACACCTCAGGTACCTCTTGGACCCAGCCTGAGTTTCACTGTCATCCTGAGTTCTCCATGAGTTCACAGAACTTGGGTAAGATCTTAAAGGGCCCCTACATATACCCTTTGACCCAGCAATACCACTACTAGGTCTAGATCCCAAAGATATTTTTTTAAAAAAAGGAAAAGGGGGGTGGCTAGGTGGCGTAGTAAGAGAGCCGGCCCTGGAGTCAGGATGACCTGGAATCGGTCCTGGCCTCAGAAAATGAGCACCCACACACAAACAATGACTGGCTGTGTAACCTTGAGCAAGTTACTTAACCCCGATTGCTTTAAAAAAAAAAAAGGAAAAGGAAAAGGACTTATATGTACAAAAATATTTATAGCAGCATTTTTTTGTGGTGGCAAAGAACTGAAAATTGAGAGAATGCCCATAAATTAGGGAATAGCTAAAGAAAAAAAGCAGATCCACGCCAACAGTATACATAACAGTTACAATAATATAAATCAAAACAATGCAACTTGGGGTTAAATGGAATAACCAATTTGGTTCCGATGACTAATCGGATCCGATGACTAATCTTGGAACATTATTCTTCCTCTTTCTTTCTCTCCCTTTCTTTCTTTTTATTTCTTTCTTTCTCCCTTTCTTCCTTCCTTCCTTCCTTCCTTCCTTCCTTCCTTCCTTCCTTCCTTTCTTTCTTTCTTTCTTTCTTTCTTTCTTTCTTTCTTTCCTTCTTTTTCTTTCTTTCCTTTTTTTGAGGGGAGAAGATAAGGCAATTGGGGTTAATTAACTTGTCCAAGGTCACACGGCTAGTTTTTGTGTTAAGTGTCTGAGGCTGGATTTGAACTCAGGTCCTCCTGATTCCAGGGCCAGTGCTCTATTTGCTGCACCACCTAGCTGCCCCTTCTTTCTTTCTTTCTTCCTTCCTTTCTTTCTTTCTTTCTTTCTTTTTCTTTCTTTCTTTCTTCCTTTCTTTCTTTCTCTTTCTCTTTCTTTTTCTTCCTTCCTTCTTTCCTTCCTTTTTCTTCTTCCTCCTCCTCCTCCTTCTTTATCGAGTGGGATAGATTATAGTTATGAAATGTTACATAAAACCAGTCATTGTTACTATATCAGATAGCTTTGTTTAATCTTTTAAAAAATAAAGTATTACAGATGAGGATTTGTTGGGAAGATATTGTAGTGCACAAAACAAACTCAATCAAACATAAAAATGAGAAACTTCACGAACAATTAGTTGCTGACACAGGCAATAGGGTATAGGGGAAATAAAACTAGACTTAAGATTTAGGAGATGGGTTATGGTCCTAGAAAGTGGACACAGCCATATCTGTCTTATCTACTTTTTCAGAATTGTAAAGATGAAAAAGGATAAAATAGCTCTTTGAAAGGTATAAAGCTAAACATGAGTCCTAAGCTGTTAAGGAAGGAGCTGCCTCAGGGAACAGTTTCCCCAATGCCCAGGAAAAGCCTTCAAGCAAAGGCTGGACGACCACTTCGGATATGGGGATTCTATTCTTCTGGGCTTTCTTCTAACGAGCATCTGATTCTGTTCTGATATAAGATATTAGTCACTGGCAGGAAAGCACAGAGCCAAGGGACCAAAAGGGGTTTTATTGCACAGATAAATCTAATAATGAGATCAATCCCTTTCAATGATAAAATGTTCCTGGCTTCTCCTTGGCTTTGACCTTAATGCTGGCCATTCCTAGACCTAAAGCATCATAGTTGTCCAGATGCTCCTGGACTGCATTGCTATATCATAGGACTTAGAGGTGGAAAGGACCTCAGAGATTATCCTTATTTTATAGGCCCTGAGAAGATCTAGAATGTCATTCAGCACTTTGCATAATTAAAAACAAGGTCTCGAGATCCCTGGGCCATTGCTCCTTCTGCTGAAGTACAATGAATTATTGGTCCTCTATGTCCTGTTCATATTAAAAGTTGGGATCGAAAATAACATTTTTAAGGATCAGATGTTAATGAATATGTAAACCACCATAGTCTAGTTCACACAGAGAAGGCAATAGATGGCACTCAGGGTGCTTGGTTAAATATTTGTTCTTCTCTCCCTCTGGTTGGATAACTTAGAACAAATCATTCCAGTCTTCTTAATTTCCTAATCATTAAAATGGGATCAGGGGAAGTTAGGTAGCATAGTGGATAGAGTGCCAGGCCTAGAGTAAAGAAAACTCATTTTCCTGAGTTCAAATCTAGTCTCAGACACTTACTAGCTATGTGACCCTGGGCAAGTCACTTAACCCTGTTTTCCTCAATTTCCTCATCTGTCAAATGAGCTGGAGAAGGAAATGGCAAACCCCTCCAGTATCTTAGCCAAGAAAACCCCAAATGCGATCATGGAGAGTCAGACAAGATTGAAAACGACTGAACAACAACCAGCTCTAAACATAAGCTACAAAGAAGAGTCAGAGATGGCGGAAGTCACTGAGCGAGATGAGATGAGTAATATTTTTCCCAGGCTCTTCTCGTGGTTCCCATGAAAATGAGCAAAATGGTTATTTCTTCTGATGACAACAGAAATGCACGCATGTGTGTGAGTTCTGCTGAGTGTCCATATTTAGCTGGCAAAGATAATGCTGTGGGAGACACCCTCAGAATCTAGCTCTCTGCTGCCATCTCTCCTCAGCTGGGAAGAATGAAAAATCATTCTGTTTGGAAGGAGCCCTCTCACATTATAAACATTAGATGCTCACTCCGTCCTGAGAGATCTCCATTCCCAGGATTTCCTGCCCTGTCAAGACTCAGCTTCTCCTAAACTGGAACATTGCTTCTTCCAGTAAAGAGTTTAAGCTCTAGTGCGATATGCTGGAAAGACTGCTGCATTTGGAGTCTGAGGGCCTGGGTTCAGCTCTTGCCTTACCCTTGAACAAGTCCATTAACTTCTCTGGGTGTCAGTTTCTTCATCTGTAAATAGGAGGTTGTAGGGGCGGCTAGGTGGAAAAAAAAACCTAGCCATGTGACCTCGGGCAAGGCACTTAACTCCAATTGCCCTCCAAAAAGCAAAAAAAAATAGGGGGTTGTATTGACTGCCCTTTGAGGTACCTATAGCAGCTAGGTGGCATAGTATATAGAAGACTTGGAGTCAGGAAGGTGTGAGTTCAAATTCTGCCTTAGACACAAGACACTTAACTCCTCTGTCTTGGTTTCATCTTAAAATGGGGATAATAGTAGCATCTACCTCATAGTACAAGTGAGTTAACACATGTAAAACTGTGAAACTGAACACTGATACCCTACTTTATTCTGTATTATTATTTATTAATTATTGATTGAGAATTGAATCTAATCACTGGAATCAGTGCTTGGGAATTAGTTTGATTTAAAAAACCAATTGGATTTCTTAACATTAGAGTATATAAAATAGTCTGGCTTCTTTATAAGAATTTAACTTCCCCATTTCCCCGGGCTCCAGCCTGCACTCAATCTATCTTAACCCAGAAGGGAGGAAGGAAGAAATCTACCATTCAATCAAAATCCTGGTAGCTGTTGTCTACAGATCCCCAGGTTTCTCCCCTCCCTTCTTTCCTCAATGAGTTCAATACCTGGCTTACAATTAATTATTTCCTCCTCCCCAACTCATCATACTAGGACTTCAATGTACATAGTGATTCTCCTTCAAATGCCCTAACTACTCAGCTCCTCAACCAATTCTCCTCCCAAAGACTGCTCCTCCTTCCCACCTCGGTCACACACAGAGATGGTCATATCCTTGATCTTTCCATCATTCATAAAAGTACCACCCCCATATTCAAGAATTCTGAAATCCCCTTAACCAACTACAACCTATTGACTTTTTAGCT
Organism: Gymnobelideus leadbeateri; assembly: GCA_011680675.1. Classification (NCBI taxonomy): domain Eukaryota; kingdom Metazoa; phylum Chordata; class Mammalia; order Diprotodontia; family Petauridae; genus Gymnobelideus; species Gymnobelideus leadbeateri. The sequence continues at coordinate 32,143 of WOXC01006249.1, forward strand.
TTCCCTCTACCTTCCCTCACACAACCCCACACTTTCATCTACATTGTGACCTCCAGTTCCTTGACCCCCTCACCAATTCTCTCTCAGGCCATCTTCCCTTTCTTCTCTTTCTTCTCTTCTCCTCAGTTTGACTCCTTGGCAAACCAATTCAATTCTATACTGTCTTCCTCTCTTGAATCCCTAGCTCCCGCATCATATCACCAGTTACACCCAGCCAAGCCTCAGCTTTGCATCGCTCCCACCCTTTGACCCCTTCACTTCTATACACATGCAGCTGAATGAAGGTGGAGAAAACCACACAACTGTTCTGATTAGGTCCACTACAAATTTATGTTACATACCCTCAACTGGGCCCTCACTGCTGCTGGGCAATCCTACTATACTTCCCTTATCAACTCCCTTTCCCTCTGTCCACAGCAGCTCTTCCAAACATTCTCTTCTCTCCTCAAACCTCCCATGGCTCCCCTGCCACCACTCCCTCAGCAGAGAATCAAATCTCAGATTTTATAGAAATAATTGAGATCTTTCACCATGAGTTCCCCTCTCTCCCCTCTTCCTCAGATACTTTCTGCCACTCTATTCACTCCTCACATAATGAAAAGGCTTTACTCCTTATCAAGGTTAACCCTTCTACTTGTTTAAGTGATCCCATTCCATCTTACCTCCTCCAGTAGATTGTCCCCTCTATCACCCCCACTCTTTCACTTATTTTCAATTTTCCCCTCTCTGCTAGCTCATTGCCTACTGTCAACAAATATGCCCGTGCCTTTCCTATCCTGAAAAATCCCTTACTTGATCCATCACCGCACATTTTCTACGTCTCTTCTGCCTTTTGTAGTTAATCTCCTTAAAAAAGTCATCCACAATAGCTGCCTCCACTTTCTCTCCTCACTCTCTTCCAGTCATGTCTGACTCTTTGTGACCCTATTTGGGATTTTCTTGGCAAAGGCACTGGAGTGGTTTACCATTTCCTTCTCCAACTCATTTCACAGATGAGGAACTCAGGCTAACAGGGTCACATAGCTAGTAAAGTGTCTGAGGGTGGATTTGAACTTAGGAAGAGGAGTCTTCAACTCCAGTCCCAGTGTTCTATCCACTGGGCCACCTAGTTGTCCCTTCTTAACTCTTTACAATCTGACTTTTGACTTCTGTCATTTCACTATAAGTTCTCTCCCAAAGTTACTAATGACATCTTAGCTGCTAAACCCAAAGGCAGCTCCTTAATTCCCATTCTCCTCAATCCTTAACCTCCACAGCCTTTGACATTACTGATCACCCTCTCCTCCCTGACACCTTCTTTTCTCTTGGTTTTCAGGATACCGCTCCCTCCTGATTTTTCTCCTACCCATCTGACTGTTTCTTTTTTGTCTCCTTTGTTGAATCCTCATCTAGCCAGGTAGTGCAGTAGATAAGAGTGCTGAACCTGAAGGTGGAAAGACTCATCTTCCTGAGTTCAAATCCAGCCCCAGCTACTTACTAGCTACGTGACCCTGGGTAAATCACTTAACCCTGTTTGCCTCAGTTTCTCATCTGTAAAATGAGGTGGGGAAGGAAATGGCAAATCCCTCACACATCTTTGCCAAGAAAACCCCAATTGGGGTCATAAAGGGTCATGTGAAATGACTGACCAATAAGAACAACATCCACATCGTGCCCTCTAACCATAGGTGTTCCTCAGGGTTCTGTCCTGGGCTCTTTTCTTCTCCCTCTATATAACTTCAGTTGGTGATCTCATTAGCTCCTAGGGATTTAACTGCCATCTCTGTGCTGATCACTCTCCAATCTGCCTTTCCTCTTCCAATCTCTCTAACCTCTAAGTTCGCATCTCCAATTGTTTTTCAAAAATCTTGAGTTGGACATTCAGTAAACATTTTAAACTCAACACCTTCAAAACAGAACTCAATTACCTTTTCCCCAATCCCTTCCCTTCCTTCTACATTCCTTATTACCATAGAGGGCAGCACCATCCTCCCAGTCCCTTAGGCTCACAACCTAGAAATCATCCTGAACTCCGGACTCTCTCCACCCATATACAGACTATTGCCAAGGCCTGTCCATTCATCTTTGCAACATCTCCCAAATATACCTCCTTCTCTCCTCTGACACCATCCTCACTCTAGAGCAGGCTCTCATCACCTCAAGCCTGAATTATTACAATAGCTTCCTGGTGGGTTTGCCTGCCTCCAGTCTCTCCCTACTGGTAACTTTGGAGGAAGCAGTTATAGTGGAATGATGAAGCTGGAAGCTGGATTAAAGGGAGTTAAAGAGAGGAGAGAAGCAGAGGCATCTGTTGTGGATGATCACCTCAAGGAGTTTAGCCACAAAGGGCAGAAGAGATAGAATGATAGTAGGGATGGAAAAATCAAGTGAGGGTTTCTTTTTCTTTTTTTTCAAGGATGAGAAAGACATGGACATGTTTGTAGGCAGTAGGGAAGAAGCCAGTAGACAGGGAGAGAATAAAAATAAGAAAGATTGGGGATGACAGAAGGGCCAATGGATAAGACAGAATGGGATCACTTGTACAGGCTGTGCCTTGGTTAAGAAGAGCTACCTCTTCATGTGAGAGGAGCGAAGGAGGAGATAATGGGACAAGACATCCAAGTGATATGGGAAATAGGAGAGAAGAGGGAGTTCACGGCAAACAGTCTCAATTTTTTTTCTATAAAATACGAGACAAGGTTCTCAGTTAAGAGGTGAAGGAAGGGGAGCCACGGGAGGTTTCAAGAGAGATGGAAGGTTTGGAAAAGCTGCTGCAGAGTGGGATAGTGAGCCCATAAGGCACAGTAGGATTGCCTAGCAGCTGTGAGGGCCCAGTGGAAGTGTAAAGAGCCTAAACTTGCAGTGAATCCACTCAGAACGGTTGCATGACTTCTCTAGCTTTGTTCAGCAGCATGTGTGTTGGGGTAAAGGCTGCAGATGGTAGACATAACTCAAGGGTGAGGACTGGCAGGGCTCAGCTGAAGGAAGGATAAGGGGTCTGAGGTCTGAAAAGGACAGTGTGGAGTTGAACTCATGCACTAAGGTGAAAAGAGAATGGCTAGTGCAGGGATAATATCCAGGAAAAGAACTGAGGGGTCAAGGGGCTGGAGTTCATGGTGTGGATGAAGAATAGGATTTGGTAAGGGAGGGCAAAGAAAGAGGTAGAAAGCCAATAGGTTAGGGTCAGATAAGGGGAATTTCAGAATTCTTTAACATCAAGTTGATTTGTGAGTGATGACATGATCGGGGGGGGGGGGGTATAACTGTGTGACTGAGGTGGAGTGGAAGAGCAGTTCATAGAAGGAAGAAATGAATGGCTAGGGTATTTAAGGAAGAGTGTGTATGTTCAAGTTCCCTAGTATGAGGAAAGGAATTGGGAAAGAGAAAAATCGTGAGCTAGGTACTGATTACTTCCAATATTATTGTGTTGATTACCCTGGGTTTTGTAGATATATAACCATGCCATTTGCAAATAGATATATTAATTTAATTGGTGATTCTTGTTCATTTTTTTCTGCTTCATACTATTGATAAGATTTCTAGAACTACGTTAAGTAGAAGCATTAATTCATGTGAGAGTATTGTGGGCATTCCTAAAGAATGCTTCTAGGCGTTTCTATATATTAGTTTGTGGATTGGGGAATGGCAAAAAAAATTATGGACTATCAGTGAAATGGAATTATTGTACCATAAGAATCAATCAGTACTGAATGCATCACAGTGGGAAGGAGCATAACTTGGAGGTCTACAGACAACAGATATCTGGATTTTGGCTGAATGAAAGATGTAGACTATACAGCTCTTTTAGGAGGAAAGGTTATAGAGCGATGGAGGTAGGGAGGAGAACCTGGAAGGAATAATCAGAAGGAAGGCACATTACAACTTCCTGCCTTGATCACTGAGCTAAGAGAAATGATAAAGGTGCAGCTGGAAGGGGTGACCAGGGAGGCTGTCACTGGGGGGAGCCAGGTCTTGGTGATACTTAGAAGATGGAAGTAAGGGAGAGGAAAAGATTTAAGATGAATGGAAGTTGTTGCCTGTGGGACAGGCCAGAAGGCACAATGAAAGGGGTGGGTAGCCTTTGTTCAGGATTTAGGATTGAAGGGGATGGGAATAAGGAGTCGGGTCTTAATGGGGAATGGGATTTAGATGATGATCTATAGGGGTTCAGAATCACTGGTATGGATAGGGTATGACCAGGTTCAAATATGTTCATCATTGAGTATAAATTGCCACACTTCTTCCCAAAGCAGGCTGGAGATCAGGCAGAAGACAAAGAGTTCAGAGAAACATGGGAAGACTTAGTAAGCAAAGTGAGCAGAACTAGGACAACATCATATAATTACAAAAAATGTAAACAGAAAATGAAATGAAACTGACTACTGTATAATTGTAATAACCAAGATAGGTTCTGAACAAAAGATGAGAAAATTCAACTCTCTCCTTTTATTGGAGATGTAAGAAACAATGAGAGTAGAATTCTGCCTGTGCTGTTAGAAATGGTCATGTGTGAGTTGGTTATGCTGAACCGTTTCCCCCCCCCTTCTTTTTGTCATAACGGATGATAGTACAAGCTTTGTAAAACAAGATGACAAAACTTCCCATGAAATAATTATCACATGTTCCTTCTGAACACTTGGTGAACCTTTGACAACTGTTTTTATTTGTCCCTCTTTAGAAAATCCATAAGCCATTCTTCCATTTAGCTGCAATTTCCTGGTGTCTTCTGATTTCATTTATAGTGACAATGACAATATCAATAATAGTTCAATTCCCCCAGTGGTATATTAAGTTGAGACAGTCATCTCCCAGCACATTTAAGTTCATGTTTATGGATGGGCTAAGAACTGGGCCATTCCTAGAGCTCTCCCTCTGCCACCATCAGTACAGAAGCAGAAGATTAAACAGGACTAAGGGCCATTTCATATTTTTCTTTCTTTCAGGGGTTGCCATACCCAAAGAAGTTAGCACCAAGGGTCCAACCTACTGGCCTCTTCACTCTTAGCTAGCCTGGTCTTTACAAAGTATATACCGTCTGACATTGGAACTACATTTGAACTCTTTCCAGCTTGGAAGAAGCCAGAGCTTACATTCCATACTAACATAACCTTTGAGAACCTAAGCTCTTCTCTATGCCACAGGAGGAGGAATTCTGTGGAGGAGTTAATGAAGTTAATGAGTTAATGAAGACAGGTCTAGACCTACAAACTACTCATCCTGTCCTTGAAAGCTGTCCACAATCAGCCCCTATTTTTCTAGACATTTCATATTATTCCCCCTTCGTTTTATATTTTAGTCAAATGTCTACAAGCTATTCCTAACCTAGGTTTTACTCTTACCTGCCAAACCTTTACATAGGTAGTCCCCTAGGCCTGGAATGCATTTCTTTCTCTCCTCTTCCTCTTAAGAGATCCCTAACATTTTTTTTTCAAGGCTCAGTTCAAGAGCTTCAAAAAGAGGTATTTGTTGAACTGAATTGAATTGAATCATTAGAGGATAAAGATAAGAATCAAATCAAGATCAATTTTAAGACCCAATACTAAGATATGTGACTGGTAACACAGTAGACTCACAACTCTCCACAAATCTGTACAATCTCCTTGATTTCTAAACAGGTGATTAAATTTTAAATCTCTACCCAGTGGAAATCAGAACTAAATTAGCATAATTAGGACTAAACCCACAGGATAAGAAGACAGGGTTAGGTACCAGTAAAGTCAGAATCTCCTTAGGCCCCTCTCTATGGCCCACAGGCACCTGCAGCTAGGAGCACAGCCTAAACCACAAGATAGCCCTAAGGCAGGAGCTGCTCACCACTGCAGGAACTCTACCCAAACATGTCCACTACCCACCCCACCTTGGATGGGAGAAATATCCTCGAGCTCTTCTCCAGGCAGGTGAGGCTAGTATTTCCTTTAAAACTGTCCTTGAGGTGTAATTGGTTTAGGGGACTAAAGCTCAGGCTGGCCACACGCCAGTAACCGATGAACACAAGCACAGGAGGGATGCTCTCCATAGTCAAGGCTGCATCCTCAATTAATATCCTTTCCGTTCCCTGTAAGTGGCTCCCTTTTGTTAACTGTTCAACAGAGAAATGCCTCATTTTGTTCCAATCACACCTGAGCTACAGTAGGATCTGCCTGGTCAGCTCTGACCTGTTACAGCACTCTGCTGTAATAGTAAGCATCAGACAATGACTTCCCAGTCATGTGAAAGGAAGGAGGAGAGTCAAGTGAGGAATTAGCTGGGCCAAAACTGTGAACACAGGTTGCAGCAGAGGGCCAGAGGGAAAGGCATTTGGAAAACCCAGAAAGGACCAGCTCAGTACCCTGGAGATTACTAAGAGCAATGACCAGGCCAAGAAATCTCATGTCTCCTAAAGAGACTGAGGCAATCTTGCAGTCTAGGTTTGGGTGGTGGTCAGGAATACCAATAAAGAGGGAGGGACCAGAGAGAAATAGAGATACAAAACTAAGGCACAAAAATCAAAGATTACAAGAGAAATGGTCTCAATTTATGTTTGGTGCACTGATAAACCATCAGAGAAGGAAAAATCACCAAAAGTGAAAAAGAAATCAAAGTGTAATTAGCAAATATTGTAATATAAAAAAATGAATCAATGATGTAATGAAATACAGAATCCTGTGCACCCCACTCCTCAGAAATCACGCAACAAGAATCTTAGAGTGGCTAAAAAGACAAAATTAGTGCTTCCAGTGCAGAAAAATAAAGTCTTCAATGCAGAATTTTAAGACATAATCAGTAGACTAGAAAAAAAAAGAATCAAAGAATTTAAGAGTTGGAAGGAACTTCATAAGCCATCCCCTAAGTGAAGGAATTCCCATTAGAACATCTCCAAATGACTGCCCAGCCTCTGTTTAAAGACCTACACGCAGAAGGAACCTGCCAATTCTCTAGGAATCCATGTTACAGAAACCCTCTAACAAAGTGAGAGATTGACAGATTTGCAACATGACACCACCAAAACAGAGAATACTTTGGCAGAAGATAAACCAAGGAAACAACTTAAAAGAACACAAGGATTCTACACTCTAAGCATCCTAAGATCTCTGGGATATCCTGCATATAAGTTAAAGCAATTGCCCTCAAAGAGCTTGTATAGAGAGATGATTTAAGGATTAAAGGTCTCTCAGGAGGACATGATTTTTAAAAATGCCAAATGTCACAATGCAGAAAATAATACAGGAAAATTATCCAGAGCTTCTAAACATAGGCAACAAAGCACAGACCAAGAGAATCTATGGAAAAAGGTAAGGGGAAGAACAAACATGCTTCAAACACCCACAACATGTAGTAGTTAAACTGAATAATTTCAAAGACACATCACTAAACAATGAAACATGCAACTAATTACATGTGTATACCTTCTCATTCATAGTGCTTGACACAAATGATTGTGAAGCATGCAATGTGTCCAAATTGCATGAGGCTTCACATTTTAACTATGCATACAGACCTGCTTTTCAACCTGGCCAACCAAACTCAATCCGTTGTCTAATACAATTGCATCAATTTCATTAAAAATGTCAATTATATTGAAAATTTCTCAATATGGCATTTCCATCAAAATAATAGAGTAAACAGAGTAAAAAAAAAGTGGCAAATATTCTCTAGCATCAGTTTCAACATACTGTACACATGTAATCAAATGAGCATCTTTATATTCATTGCTTTAACCACATGTAAGGCAAAACCGGAAGATTTTACTTCCTGAATTAGCTGATTGCAATGGTCTTATGACACATTCACCTTCCCACCATACTATCTGCAAGGGAAATCATCCAAAGCTTCTTTGCCTGGTTTGCCAAGTACCATCTCAACCTTATCAACAGCTCCAGGCAGTACCAACATTATTATCTCTATTGCATGGGGCTTTTTTTGCACTCAGCAATTTTGTAAGCAACCTTAAACAAAGCAAGCAATTCCTTTGATGGCCCAGATGAGGTTGTTTGATTTTTTTATTTATTAAATTTGGTTTTGTCTTCAAAAAGCACCACGTTTCTCTAGAAAAACTCATCTAATCAACATATTCTGCATATACTTTCAAAAGGTCATTTAAATTAGATTTTAAGCTACTGTCAGCTAACACATTCAAACAAAGCAAATAGTGATCTTTTTCTCTATATCTGTAACAGTATTTTTGAATCCTAATGGTAAGTATAGTGAATGTTTTCTAGATTTGGGCTATTTTCGGTTTCTGTATTTAAACTGTATTTATCCAATTTGCTTACAGTCATTTCAATTTCTCAACAGACTTTTCTCTTCAAACCAGTTACATATTTATTTATTAAGGCATATTTTTCACTCTAAGTTTCAAACAATAACCTATGAACCCTTCTCCTGTTATCTCCATTTTTTAAAAATTGCAGGTTTTTTTGAAACCAGTTTATTATATTGTACTTGCTAAAAATGAATGACATTTGAAAACTATAACAGAAATTATGGTTCTTTTAACTTCCATAAAAGATTAACTGAATGCACATATTCACATTCAAGTAAGGAAGGCAGCAAGTGAACACAACTTGTCTGTTCATGTGTCCATACCAGCTGTAGGGATAATGATAGATTACCACGGAAGCTCTGATTTGACCTTATTAGCACACACCTTATTGTACACTGCAATGAGTCTCTTTTGTTGGTTTCATTTTGAACTTTGTTTTCATTGAAAAAAGTGGATCTAAGAAGCCTGAGAGCAAGACAAGAGGCAGTTTGTGCCAGGAAAATCAAACCACTTTGACTATGATTTCCCCTTAGACCCTGGTAGAGACAGCTTAGGATCCTGAGCACAAGAGCCTCAGGGGCAGTAACGGCCCCCAGAGCACCAGCAACCCTCCTGGCAAAGGAAGGCCACTAGACCCTTCACCACCATCACTGACTGCTAACTGCCACTAAGGGCATCCAAGAACACATAATAGCAGCATTCCCTTGACCCTGCTTCCAAACCTGGCCCTACCACCATAGCCCAAGGGAGCAGTCCTTGTGGGGGTGTAACCTGGTAACTGTCTCTACAGATATTGTGCCTACTAAAGGTCTTGGCACTATCAAATCATTCAACATCAGAACCCAATGCAGTTTTATTAATGGAAATGACACTAAGACACCTTACTATCTACATGGCTACTGAACACAACAGGGTCTTTCCATCTTACTGGTACCTGAAATCTCCTCTACACATTCTCTCCACCTATTAAAATGAGAGCTCCTTGAGAGCACATCCAAGCAAGGATGGCCTTCCTGTTCTATTTACAAACATCTCCAGTACTCAGCACAGTGCTTGGCACACAGGAAGCACTGCCTCTTCCTTCATTCACCTAACTATGCAGGGAACTATACTAGAAAAGATCCAATGCTTTTGGTCTCTTCTCCATAGCCCACCCCTCCAAGAGGTCAAAGCCTCTGAGTTTGGAAAAAATTAAATGGGAAAAGGCTGAAGGAGATGAGCAAGTTTAACCTGGAGAAGACTTGGGGGAATCTGAGAACTACTTAAAATATTTCAAGTGCTGGCTCATGGAAAAGAAAATTGACCTGTTTTGATCAGCACTAAAGGACAAAACCAAGAATCAGTGAAATTTGCAAAAGTCAAAAAAGGGGAGGGGGGTGGTTTCAGTGACATCTGAATTGATACAAAGTGAATTGAGCAGAACCAGAACAATTTATATAATAACAACACTGTAAATATAAATCAATTTTGAAAGACTGAGGAACTCTGATCAATACAAGGACCCACCACAGTTCCAGAGGACTCAACATGAAGTATGTGGTCCATCCCTGGAGAGCTGAAGGACTCAGTGCAGATGGAAGCATATTTTCTTTTTTTTTTCTTTTTCTTTGGATATAGTCAATGTGGGAATCTGTTTGACATGACTATACATATATGTCATGGGCTTTGTTTTCCTTGCCTTTTCAATGAGTAGAAGAGGAGGAGGGAGGAAGACAATTTGGAACTAAAAGTAAAAATAAAATTGAATTTCAAAAGAAGTTGCAGAGATTAAAAATATTTCAGAGGTAAAATTAAGTTTATCCATGAGACCATTACCTAACAATCTGAATGGAGTAGGCAGTACTACATCAGGAAGGGATGTGAAGCTCCTTAGTAATCTACAAAGGCCAGACGATATGTGTTGGAAATGCTGTCAAGGGAATTTATAGTCAACATGGGTTGGCCAGTCCCTTCCAACTCTGAGATTCTGTTTAATTATTAAATCAGAGTGAGATTTAAAACGAAGTGTTCTTGAAAAGACATTTTCAGAAGTCACCTCTTAAATTCACCCTCATAACTGGCACCATTTCTGTTGCAAAGACTGAATTAATGAATTTCAATGGCTAGTTAGGAGACCTTTCCCCTCAATCACAGATTCGGCAATTCCAAGCACAGTGGCGACAGCTGTTGTGGAGGAAAATTCCAATGGCATGCTTGAGTACCTGACTCTAATGACAAATACCTTACCCACCCAAAGCTGTCATCACTAAATCATATTTGTTACCAAGATTAAATTCTTGGGCAAAAAGAAATAATATAAGTGAAAGTATACCAGATCTAAAATCTAAGTCTACTTCCCCCAAACTAAGAAATACTTCCAAAGTCTCATCCTCTTTAGGATTCTCTTTTTGGATGGGTAAGCTGCTACGGTGTTGGTTAGGTCTACACAACTTTTACAATACATAAATGGGCACAAAATTAATGTTATTAATGTTATTAGTACCTCTGCTGTCAAAGGATATCACAGAAAATTATGTTTTTTTCAAACCTATTAACTGAGGAAACCACTACCTTCAAAATCTGGTACACTATTACTAGGTTGCTTATATATTTTCATTTTCTAGGGGGAAAAATGAGCTTTTCAAAATGTTATTGGTTTTTAATATATGAGAACTGTTAAGAGAGGCACCACACCTCTTTTATCAAGCTAGCAGCAAACAAAAGTAACCTACTAGGAATCAATCAGTAAATGCCACAGCCAAACATCTCTGTGATGCATTTTGTTCCAAATCATCCATCATTTTTACAGCAAATTCCCCCAAATATGTGTTCTGGCACAGGGCTGAGAGCCCAACTCTAAAGCTGTAATGAAACTCTCACACTCCTGGTGACCTGACTTTACCTTCTTTTTCTTTTCTTTTGCTTTATTAATATTTGTGAAAATGCAAATTGTGAAAATGCAAAGACTATGGCTGAGACCCTTTGCCTGAGATGAAATTGGTTTATAAGAACTCCTTACTAGCACAGTGCCCCAGGGAAATGTTACAATGGAAACCTTGGGAGGTAAGGGAAGTGGACCAGTATGCACCCAGACCCTAGCTAACTTGCTGTGGTGAAATCATAGATGTGAAGACTACAATCAGAGTTGGCTTTTCAGGGGCTAGGGGTAAGGGTGAACCTCACATTTGAACCAGAACTTCACACATCCCGTTTGGTTCCCAGCTGTTGTATAATTGGTTACTTCCTCTGACAATGTTATGTGAGACCCAAAATTGGGCATTTTTCAAAGTATCTCCCTTTGAAAACTGGGTGAGGAAATGGAGAAATCCCACCTCAGGCCCAGCTGAGGTAGGAGAAGACTTGTGGCCATTTCTAGAACGCTGGGAAGGGAAGGCTAGAGGCCTCAGGCTTCTCTGAAAGGGCTACTGGGGGCAGCTGGTTTGGCTTATTTGCTTTTGGTGCCTCAGAGGTCTAGAGTATTCCAAGTCTTTCCCGGATTCCTGGGGAAAATGCTCACTTCTGCACAGTAGAGGATATGCAAAAAAGGGATATGAACCACTCCTAGGCAAATTTCCAAAAGGAACACAGCAGTATTGTTCACATGTCAAATTAGGTCAAAACGGAACTACCCAACTGTCTCAACCACACTTCAACTAAGCAAATACAGACCCTATATGTGGGGTGTCCACTCTATAGGACAGATAGGGACCCCTCAAGCCCTATTTCTTCCCTATTTTGTTCTCTCAACTTAACTGCATTTTCAAAGATGAGTGACACTCTGTCACTGGAGGGAACAGGCATTCTGGATCAGACAATGAGAATTTTTAGCCCAAAATGGTTTATATCTTTGTGAGAAGACTGCTCTACTTTTAACTTCCTATTATTCTGATAGAGAGGGGGGGTTAGGGAGTGGGGAAAAGGAAAAGGAGAGAAACAATATGAAAAGCACCCAAGGATCCAGCATAATTGAAGGGAGAAGTTTTAAATGGAATTTTCACTTTCAAAGGGAGAAAGAAGAGAGAATGATTTCTTTTAACTTTAAATTCCTTAACACACAATTATAACAACAGACACAAGACTTTAACAAAACTTGATTTGGGTTTTTTTTTTAAACAGGAAGGACTTTTACATAACAGTATACTTATAAACACAAAAAATACATTTGATTCTTGATAGGAACAGAGAGAGACAAACTTTCACATTATACCAAGCAACCTGGAGGCGGGAGAGTGTTTTTTATTCCCTCTGTGCAACCTGGGATTCCATTGGGAAATGTGACAGATCCTTTGTCCTCTGTGCAAACTTGTGACAGCCACTTCATGGTGTTCAGTTACCAAAGGCCCTTATTTGTTACTGTACAGACAAGAGAAAAGAGCATTTGAAAGGAACTTTGGGTCTTTTTGACTTCTTGGCATCCCCAATGCTCCTGGATCTGCTAACTTTTTTATGTTCCCTGCTGGGGAGGCCAAAAGTCTAGGAGGATGCAGGCATGCCAGCAACTTGGCTAAGTTCGGAGTCCTGTTAAAAGAGTCAGTCTTCAAGATGTGACAAAGACAGGAGCTTGTTTCTTTAAGGCACAGTTAATCCAAAGCACGGTCAAAGATGCTTGAGTATCATTTATAACTGTTTCAAGCCATTCATATTAATTAAACCAACATCTATTTGGAGCTGTAAACTTTCAGGTTTTGCTTGACTGACCGAAAAGAAGTGAATTTTCTCAACAGAAACATTTGCTATGTAAGGGCTTCCATTCCCAGGTCCACTTAAGCTGTATAAAAAAACTAGCAAGCAGAGTCAGGGATGAGGAAAGGTGAAAGAGAGGACAGGCCAGCACGTTAGTCACGTCCACCAGGGATGTCACCTTGAACAAAGTTCAAAGCAAATTACACCAATAGAAAGATGGAGAAGAAAACAGCTCCAGGTGCTATCACATCATCTCCATCTTCATCCAGAGAAGGAACAGGGTATTTCTCTTAGAAACATTCTTCCATCTACCATTTACTAAGTGAAATTATTTTCTGAGGTCAGATTCCACAGAAGCAAACTGGCATTTTCTCTCACACAGTCTAATTTTGATCTTTTTATAGCAACTTGAGTTAACAACAAGTTAAGAAAATTGTACGTGCTCCATTAAAAAGTTATTTAATTTTTTGTCTCACACAATTACCCAGAATTTTACTGGCCAAGAAATAGCAGCTCAAAAATAAAAACCATCTTAAAACTTCTTAAGTACATCACATATTCATAATTTAAATGTCATAGCTTAAAGGCCACTGCCCATCAGCTCATTAAATGTATAACCAAGTTTCCAAAGCCACTGCTAGGAAAGAACCACTTTTCAATTCAATGAATAATTATGGTCAGCAGGCTGAGAAGACTATCCTTTTTCTCTGGCTTTAGTCTCTTTTCTTTGTTCTGGTCCTATTCGACATAAAAAAAGACACTAACCCTGAAGTAAGCCCTGGCCCTGTAAGCAAGTGCTCTTCTCCAAGAAAACGTCCAATGTGCTGGCTCCCCTGGGGCTGAGAACACCTGATGCACTGCTTTATGTGTAACTCAACTTCCTTTGAGTGGGAACCACTGCCAGCAGTGGACAAACTGGGAAGGAATCCAAGAAAAGACAGCAAGGTCAGAAAGGAGTTCAGTGAATGAGACCACCACTTCCAGGGAGGCACAGTGATTCCAGTTCCAGCAGGGAGTCTGATTCCCTGGCTTCAGTGGGATCCTCCACACAGTGATTAGAGCCTGTGATTTCAAAATGTACTCTCAAGCAGGCAGTGGCACCCACACCCAGTAGGACACACCTCCTGGGTTCGAAACCACTCCATCATGTGGCTAGTGTGCCCGCCATGTCCACAGGTCAAGCAAAAGTTGGAGGAGCCTCTCACTGCTACGTGACAGATGGCACACTGGAAGGTGAATCCCTTGCAGATGGCACACTGGGTTCCACGAGCCTCACTCCGGCAGTGACTGCAATATACACCAAACTCTGGAAAGGTTTCAGATAGAGAAAAAGTGAAATAACAATGTTAGTTTTTTTTAATTGTATTTTTGCTTGTTTGCTTGTTTGGTCCAGGCAGACCTGTGATTTCACTGGTGTAGGGAACTTTCAGGGGGAAAAGTGTCCTCTGCCAGTGCAGATCTGGAGCCCTGATAGCTTAAGTGATTTTCCTGGAGTGTTTCAACAAGCAGGATTTCAACCTAGATGTTCCTTGACTCCAATGACAACTAGAGAGCTCTAGTCTACTATACTGGCTGCCTCTGGGATTAGGTATAATAAAAAGGGAACTGATCATTGTAGAACTGGGATATGTTTACCTGAGGACTCCATTGACACTTCAGATAACAAAGCTGATTAGTATTTTGAATTGTTCCCAGGTCTTTCTGTTAGGCAATCAAATGAGCAAGGCTCTTGAAAATGTTGCTAATTATAATCAGTATTTGAATCGATAAGAGACTTCTCTGCCTGCTGGTACCTTCCAATAAAACTGAATTGTGGCCTAGTACCCCTAAATTTTCATAAGCTCATTGAAGAGACTTTTAAAATGTCAAAGTTCAGCTTGCAAGAAAAGGAACTTGAGAGATCACCAGCAGCTGTGGCAGTTTCCAGAATATCAATCCATAGACGATAAGGACACAGTAAGAGGTCAGTGCAGGGTGGACTTTGGGATCCAGCAGTTTGGGAATACAATTGGCCTTTGCCCTTGGGGCGAGAAGTCACTGAGGGGCCATGCCCGTGCAGCTGCTGCCACATGGAAGCTTCAGCTGGCCTGCAGATTGTAGGGGGACCAAGCAACCAGTGTGAGGGGTAATTGCTCTTGCTATAACCTGCCTGGATCTGGATTGCAGTCTAGGATGGAGGTCCTGAGATGTGCAACCAGCTTGCCAGAACGTGGGGAGGGTTCAGAGAGGGCAGCTAACTAATACCTTCAGCAATTGAGAAAACCCCGAAGTTTGGGACAAAGCTCCCCTGTCTGGTGGCAGAGTCCTACTGTCCCAAAAAGCCCCAAAGTCAAGTAATTGAGTGGCAACATGAGCAGGCAAAGAAAGCAAAGCAAACAGAAAAACCAACTTTACACTCCTATTTTGGGGACAAAAAGGATCAAAGCATGGAAGAGGAGGAAGACAGAAAAGTCAGAACCCCTGCACCAAAAGCTTCCAAGAAAAATATGAGCTGGTTACAGGCCATAGAGGACCTTAAGAAGAATTTTGAAAACCAAATAAGAGAAGTAGAGGAAAAATTGGCAAGAGAAATGAGAATGATGCAAGAAAATTATGAAATGAGAGTCAACAATCTGACTGAAGAAAATAACTTAAAAAACAGACTAACTCAAGTGGCAAAAAAGGCTCAAAAAGGCAATGAGGAGAAGAATGCCTTAAAAAGCCAAATTTGCCAGATGGAAAAAGAATCTCAGAAGCTCACTGAGGAGAATCATTCCTTCAAAATTAGACTGGAGCAAATGGAAGCTAGTGATTTTATGGGAAATCAAGATACTATTAAACAGATCCAAACAAATGAAAAAAATGGAAGGCAATGTGAAGTATCTCACTGGGAAAACCACTGACCTGGAAAATAGATCCAAGAGAGATAATTTAAAAATTACTGGACTACCTGAAAGCCACCATCAAAGAAAGAACCTAGAAATCATCCTTCAAGAAATTCTCAAGGAAAACTGCCCTGATGTTTTAGAACCAGAGGACAAAATAGAGGTTGAAAGAATCCACCAATCACCTCCTGAAAAAGATCCCAAAAAGAAAACTCCTAGGAATATTATAGCCAGGTTCCAGAGTTCCCAGATCAAGGAGAAAATATTACAAGCAGCCAGGAAGAAACAATTTGAATATTGTGGAAACACAATCAGGATAACACAGGATCTGGCAGCTTCTACACTGAGGGATCAAAGGGCATGGAATATGATATTCTGGAGGACAAAGGACCTGGGATTAAAACCAAGAATCACCTACCCAGCAAAACTGAGTATCATGTTTCAGGGGAAAATATGGTCATTCAGTGGAATAGAGGAGTTTCAAGCATTCTTGAGGAAAAAAACTAGAGTTGAACAGAAAATTTGACATCCAGACCAAGAAGCAAGAGAAACATGAGAAGGTAAAACAGGAAAAAGAAATTTATCTTAAGGAACTTATCAAAGTTGAACTATTTACATTCCTACATGGAAAAACAATAGTTGTAACTTATGAAACTTTTCTCAGTATGAAAATAGTTGAAGGGAATAGAAATGTGTATATATATATATATACATATAAATACACACACATACATGTATATATATGTCTATATGGGCACATGAATACATATATGAATGTGTGTATATATGTATACAGGTATACATAGATAGAGGGTACAAGACCAATTTAATAGGAAGGGATGATACTTAAAAGGTGAAATTAAGAGGTGAGAAAGGAATATAATGAGAGGAGATGGGGAGAGACAGAATGGGGTAAATTATCTCATATAGAAGAGGCAAGGGAAAACTGTTACAATGGAGAGGAAGAACAGGAAGGCAAAAGGGAATGAGTCAACCTTCTTCTCATTGAATTTGGCTCAGGGAGGGAACGACATACACTAAATAGGGTATCTCACCCTACAGGAGGGTGGTGGGGGAAGGGGGTAAGAGAGGGGATGATGGAAGAGAGGGCAGGCTGGGGGGGAGGGAAGTTGGAAGCACCCACTTTTTTTTTTGCTTTTTGGAGGGCAGTTGGGATTAAGTAACTTGACCAAGGTCACAGGGCTAGGTTTTTGTTTGTGTGGGTTAAGTGTCTGAGGCCGGATCCGAACTCAGGTCCTTCTGACTCCAGGGCCAGCGCTCTACTCACTGTGCCACCTAGCTGCCCCCAGAACCCACTTTTGAAAAGAGACAGGATCAAAGTAGAAAACAGAACAAGTGGAAGGTGGGATAGAAGGGAGGGAAATATAGTCAGTCTTTTACAATATATTCACTATGGAAATGTTTTGTATAGCTATACATGTACAACCTATATTGAATTGCTTATCTTCCCAGTAAGGGTGGGTGACAAGGGAGGAAGGGAATGATTTTGGAATTCAAAGCTTTAAAATCAAATGTTTAAAAAAAAAAAATATATATATATATATATATATACACACACACACTATTATTAATATTATTTTACATGTAACTGGGAAATAAGATATACAGGCACTGGGGCATAGAGATCTACTGTGCCCTACTGGAAAGTTGGAGGGAGTATGGGAGAAGATATGGGAGAGAGCAGAATAGGGAGGGGATATCCAGTGGGATTGCTATTTTGGGATGGTGGGTAGGGGGAAAAACGAGGAGAAAATTTGTAATTCAAAATCTTGTGGAAATGAATGATGTAAACTAGAAGCTAATAAAGCATTTGATTAAAAAAATATAAAAAGTCAAAGTTCAACTTATAAATGAGACACTGATCATTTACACTAGGATTTAAGCACTGAGCGATTTAAATTAGAGGAACATGACAAATAATGAAGAGGATGAGACTGACAGTCACTGCACTCACCAATTCCCTTATGAGGATCAGGAGGGCTGGACACAAACTTTAAGACTTCAGCTCGTTTCTCTCTCAGACCCCAACGATAAAGGATTTCTCCATAACATTTCTTAAAGTCATCAAACTGCTGAGTGTTGGCAGGGTCAAGGAGCCTGAAGAAAATTCACAAATACTTTTGCTGATTGCCCCCTCTCCCCTTTCTTAAAAGGGCTAAAAGAGTAAGTGTCATATAACCACAATGTTCAAAGAGCCTTCTGAATATAAATCAGAATTTTCCCTGAGTTGGAAGACAAGTACATAGAGAAAGGACAAGGTCTGAGCTACTCCAGGTATTTAATAAAGCCCACAAATGGTGATCATTTTTTTCCTGTTTTATGAGAAAAAACACCCTAAGTGGAATCTTTAACATTCTCATGTAACAAAGAAGACTACCACCCAGCCTTCTACAATAAAATTGCTGAACATCCTCTCTGAGTGAGGATCCTGATTTTAGGAAGTTTGGGGGTTCCAAAAAAGTGACAATTAGATCACAGGCTCTAGTCATGTCCAGTTACAAGAGGACTATCTTTCTGACCCGGTATTAAGGTGCTCAGAACTTAGATATCAGATAGTGCAATGGCTACATAAAATTTCTGACAACAGTGAGCACAGCTGTCTTAAGGCCTCGGACACCAGAGAAAAGTAGAGATCCCAACAAAAAGAGGAGATACCTTTTATTCTTGTCATGCTGGTCACGCTCCCGCTCTCGAGGGTCGCAGTAAGTCAAACTCCCAAAGCGTAATTCATCAGGGGAGGACTCCCCCCAGGGTGAAGATGCATGTTCTGTTTCCCTGCCCACTTTAGAAAAGTCAAAAAGACAAAGGACGAAAATTATCTGAAAACTGGTTCATTAACTTAGTGGGTCTAATTCCGGACCTGCAATGTGGGAAAGTCAGAGACCTACCATTAAAGACCTACCCCATCCCATTTATCATTAAGACAACCTTACAACTAGGAATATAGACACACCTACTCATTTACAAATCTGTAAGGGCCACGGACCTTCCAGTTTTCCTCACCAAAGAGGGCATTCACAGGTGAGTTAGCAGGCAGCAGCAGAAGAAGACGGGGTAGGTGAAGGGCATGGTTTTAGGTTGCTGGATCAAAAGCTAGAAAAGCCCCATGATACATTTTTTATGTGACTGATGCAGACAAAAGGAAACAAGGCAAGGGACAACTGCCTGCCAAGAAGTATCTCTAGAGATACTTAATTTAGAGACAGACCTAAAGCCTATAGACCCACTGAAATAAGGTTTTCATTATTTTAAAAGGGCTTTTATTGTAGATGAATTCTAAAAGAAAATGAAATGCATAATGAACAATATAAGGATTTCTTTTTAAAAAGATGAATCAATTAATTTTTAGTTTTCAACATCCACTTTTGTAAGATTTTGAATTTTAAATTTTTCCTCCTCCCTTTCCCTCCCCCCTCCTCAATATGGCATGTAATCGGATATAGGCTCTACATATATAATCATATTACACATATTTCCATATTAGTCATATTGTGAAAGAAGAATCAGAACAAAAGGGAAAAACCAAGAGAAAGAAAAAACAAACAAAAAAAGAGAAAGAGAAAACATCTACATTCAGACTTCATAGTTCTTTCTCTGGATGTGAAGAGCATTTTTCTATGTGATAAGGATTTCAATCAAATAAAGGTGGTGTATTAGTAATTTTGCACATGCCCTTTATGATGCTGGAAACACAGCCCTGGTCAGGACATTTACATGCCTACCTATATTCCATCCACCAGTGCTGAGTCCTGGGTCTGACATACTTGAGCAAGAGCCAGAGGAAGTAAAGCTAGGCTGCCAGGAAGGAAGATAACAACAAAGATTACTGGGACAGCCAAGGCACCACCCAAGTGGTCATGTCACTTAGTAAAAATGAGCGCAACCCAAGACATCAATACACTTACATATCGGCTGTGGGACACAAGGTTGGAAGGGCGATTAGGAAAGAGCCCAAAGGGGTTCAAAATTCCCTGTGGCCTAGACTGTGCTTCAAACACACTGCAAAGCATGGCCAGGGTCTGGACATCCCGGAGTTGACAGTAATGGGCCAGTCTAGGGAAAGCAGGAAGAGATAATGAACCAAGACAGGAACTGAAAAAAGGCTCCAGAGAGTTTTGGCAAGAGATGAATTCAATCTCTTAATGACTCATGAATGTTCACATTGGCTCTAAGACATACTGATTTTAAACTCAATGGCAAAAACTGAGGCTTTCCATAGGTCAAATGGTTTTCTTCCTTTCTGATCTGACTAAATATAAAGTAAAACACAGTGCCATTCAGGGTTACAAATGACTGAGACATAGTTCTGATGGGTTCTATCTAGCTTTCCATTAAAAAATTCTAATGTTTCATATTCAGACGTGAAGTCCAGTGAATTAGTGCAAACCTGGGATGTCTGCAGCTCATGATCTTTTGGTAAACATTTATTTTGAGGGAGAAAAATCTTCTTTCTGGTTTCCTGCTATTTTCATCACAGGACCTCCTCTAAAGCAACTGAAGAGTCAGCTGAAGGGGAACCAAGTGGCCATTTGGGCTCAATGGGCTTTAAAGAAGCCCTGGGGTAGAGTTCTAAGTCTATACCATTAAGAAAAAGCAAGTATCATGTTACCAAAATGCCCTTGCACTAGACTGTTACAGAAAAGACCAGGGGGCTTGAGTTCAAATCCGGCCTCAGACACTTGACACACTTACTAGCTGTGTGACTTTGGGCAAGCCACTTAATCCCCAACTGCCCTCCAAAAAGAAAAAAAAAAGACCAGAAGGCCCTTGATCTGAAAATAATGACAGCAGTGACACCTTCCAGGGTTTGGCCTTTTATAATTACAAAGTTCTCACATATATGATTTTATTTAAGATTTACAGAAACCTCATAAGATAGGCAGAGTAGGTAGTAATCTTCCCATTTTACAAAAGAGATAATCAAAAACTGCTATTAATCTAGAGTCTGTTCTCAATTAGCCAAAGCAAAATGTAGCCTACAGGACTGGACAGAATCTCTTCACAATGCTGAGGCATCAGACTGTCTTGTTGGGGAGTCTGCCCAAGAAATATTACATGGCTATATCTTATCAGATTAAAAGTGCCACGAACTTAACACAGACTTGGTGCTCTGAGGCAATCTGACTCTGACCATCAAGGAGTAAATTTGAGAAAGGAGCTGCAAACAATGACTCCCAAAGCAACTGTCCATTATAACAGTGGCCTGCTGAGTCTGTACAACAGAGCCTTCTGCTTCCTGAGCTCTCCCATCTGCACTATTAGGATGAGGCAGTCTATGGGCCAAACAGAAACCTTCAAAGTACACACGTGCATGGGGAGGAGCTTCTCCAGAGACCCTCTTCTATCCCTTCTTCTTAACTAGTGTCATAGAAGCTAGATCAATATGCTTTAATGAATGGATTCCTTCAACCCCTTTAAAAACCTACAGAGACTCCAACAGTTGTCGTCCAAAAGGATGTCGGGCCCAGGGTGTCTCCAGATCTGGGTCAGACTTTGGGCCGAGGCAAAGATCAGTAGCTACTGTAGCCAGTGACCAAACCTGGAAAGATCAAAGAAACACGTTCAAACATAACCAGGTGAGGATGAGACCAGAGGCAATGAAAAGGCTACACAAGCAGCTTAACTAAGCTGAGGATGGACAATGAGCACCCCTGCAACAATCAAAACAAGAAGCAGCTGATGGAAGGCCATTTTGTGCCATTGCACTGGGCCTTGGACCATTCTGAGATCTCTTTATGACTTGGATGGAAGCAGAGATGGCATGCTAATCCAAGGCAGATAACACAAAGCTAGGAGGAAGAGCTGGCTAGCCAACCAGGCAAGAGGCAGGCTTCAGAAAGTTCCTGACCAGCTGGGACACTGGGCCTAAAAGGATTAACCTCACAAGTACGAGATAGAGGAGAAACAGCCAGACCAAAGTGCCTCAATAGGTGTGTGATGGAATCGGACAAAGCCAAGGCTGTCCATCTTAGATGGCACCTAGGAATAAAGAGGGCAGAGGCCTGCTCTCCTCAGCCCAGTATGATGGTTAGCTTCAAGGCCTTCATTTCAAGGAGGACACTAGGAAGGAGAGGAGCATCCAGATGGTAGTGGACAGGATGAAGGGCTATCAGTTCCTATCACATGAAAATCAGTTGAAAGACCTGGAAATGGTTAGCTTGGAGAAGAGAAGACTGGGGGCAGGGGTTCTTAACCTGGGGTCTGTAACCTTGTTCTTTATTTAAAAAAAAAATTTTTTTTTTTGATAAATAAATTTCAATAGAATTCTAAAAAAAGCAATTCTAAGTTATCCCTTACTTAGGAAAAGAATGACAGCTGTCTTTAAAAATTTAAAGATGGGGGTGGCTAGGTGGCACAGTGAATAGAGCATCAGCCCTGGAGTCAGGAGGACCTGAGTGCAAATCCGGCCCCACACACTTAACACAATAACTAGCCATGTGACCTTGGGCAAGTCACTTAACCCCAATTGCCCTGCCTTCCCCCCTCCATAAAAAAGCCCCCCTCCCCAAAGGCCTTTAAAAAATTTAAATAAAGGGAGGGAGCTAGGTGTCGAAGTGAGCAGAGCGTCGGCCCTGGAGTCAGAAGGACCTGAGGTCGGATCTGGCCTCAGACACTTAATGCACACACAAATAAAAACCTAGCTGTGTGGCCTTGGGAAAGTTACTTAACCCCAACTGCCCTCCAAAAAAAAACAAAAAAAATTTTTTTAAATAAAGGCAATTATGTAGAAGTGAGATCAGATTTGTTTAGTTTGACCCTAGGAAAAAAAAAACAGGATCAGTGAGTGGAAGTCAGAGAGAGGCAAATTTTGGAACAATCAGAGCTATCTTTAAGTGGCCTCAGGAGTTAACTGGTTCCACCTCATTGAGGAAAGAAAGGCCTATCAGCCCTTGGTGTGAATCTAGTGAGGCTCCTAAAGTTTCTTCCAAAGTCATGGTCTGAGATACTTTTCTACACTCCCCCTGTTGCCTCTTTTGGGTCCTTTGCTTAAGATCTCCTTGGTAGTTCATATTTCATTTTGAAATTTAGGTTTCTTTCCTGTATTTATTTCCAAGTACAAATCAGGAAGAATTCTGCTGTATTACTTTGAATCACAACCTATTTTCTCACTTTGAAGCCAAGGGATTTGAATTTCCTTTGTGCTAACATCAAGTTGAGGGAATGCCTCCATAACAGTCAGCTGATGGGGTTCAGGTATGTCCTTTATAATCAATTACTGAAATTTTATTCCATTCCTATTATGGGTAAAGCACAGTGGCAGATATGAAGAAGTATAAAACAAAGTTTCTGTCCTCAAAGAGGCTATTCTGTAAACATATATACATACATACATATATATATATGTGTGTGTGTATATATATATATAAATTTTTTTTTTGGAAGGCAATTGGGGTTAAGTGACTTGCCCAAAGTCACATGGCTAGTAAGTGTGTCAAGTGTCCGAGGCTGGATTTGAACTCAGGTCCTCCTGACTCTAGGGCCAGTGATCTATTCACTGCGATACCTCGCTGCCCCAATACCATATTTATTTATATGTGGACATGTTGTACTTCCCCTGCAGAATGTAAGTTCCTTGGGGGCAGAGACTGTATCACTTTTGCATTTGTAACCTCAGAACCTAGGACAGTTCCTGGCACCGAGCTGGCACTTAATAAACATTTATTGATTAACTGATGATCAAATACATAAAAACAAATGGTAAATAATGCCTCAGTTTATGTAGAGTCAATTATAGATGTATGAGCATTTATATAAACACAAGAGTTAAAGAAATTGTTATGTGCTAAGATGAGAAAACGAGACAAGAAGGGTGTATTATCTAAAATTTGCATTAATTTATTATATCCCTGACCCTCATTATTCTAGATAACTAACACCTGGTTGGAAAGAGGCAGTTATTTTAAGAGACAACATGCATTTCTCTTAGGTCACTAACTTCAGCAGCTCAACAGATTTTTGGCAGGAATTTAGTTGCTGATTTTGCTATGAACGATCTTGAATTACGAATAACCTCAGGGAAATATGCCCTAAAGTCCTCCATCAGAAACAGTGACACAGTCTATTTCTGTAGATCCTTGTTGAGCAAAAGGCATCTGATATCTTTAATGTATGGCTTGAGGCATAAGTTAAAAGGAAATACAAAAATATTTTTACAAGTATTTTCACCAAGCTGTCTATTTCACCAAACTTTATTAAGACAGATAACAGACATAGACAGAACAGTCTATCCTTCACAACACACTCTATCCAAGAACATTACTGAAAACTAAAAGCTGTTAAGAGTCATTGTGCCTCAAAGAAAGACATTCTTACCAATAATAAGCCATGGGGGGAATCAAATATATGTTTATCTCAGAATAACAAGAATCTAGGGAGCTGGAGCCTCTTAGAAACAGGTTAAACCCACAATTCCCATGAAAAATTCCAAACAGTTAAAGAAATTTAGCAGGGTTGGCTAGAGGACCATTGTGCTGAATGGGAGAAATTAAGGATTTTTTATTTTACAAAAATCAGGATCTCAGCACTGCTTCAAAAAAGTTAAGGTGAACAAGAGACAGGGTTGTTATGTAAGTGACAAGATTCAACAAGAGAACCTTAGCTAACGACACTCAGGTATGAGATATTTAATATTGGCCTACGTGTAAGCCATGAGAAGGAAACAACAAGAAACAGTGCTCACTTTAAACTGTTCGACTTCCTAACATTAAGCAAGAAACAGGAGAAAACTGGGGAGGCGCTCAAGTCCCGTGTGCTGGCACAGACCATTAAGAAAGGATTTTGACACTACACTTTTAAAGGACATTCAGGGGGCAGCTAGGTGGCACAGTGAATAGAGTACCAGCCCTGGAGCCAGGAGGACTTGAGATCAAATTTGGCCTCAGACACTTAACACTTACTAGCAGTGTGACCTTGGGCAAATCACTGAACCCCAATTGCTCTGCCTTTCCTTCTTCCCCCCATAAAAGCCATTCAACCAGAAATGCAACCATTGAGTGAACAGACTATTCAATGAGAAAATCCAGATCAGATGTGCTGCTATCACTGCAAAGGGGAAGTCAATACCTGGACAAGATCTTTGCGTCCCACAAGCAAGGCCGAGGCAGCATTCTTCTGACAAGTTTCTTGAATGTCATTAATATTCAGTCTGAAAAGCAAAAAGCAGATTCTTACCAGACAACCTTCCTAAATGAACCACTGCCGGTTTTAAACTGAGATAGACAAATACTTGGAGGTGAAAGGGATCCTAGAAATAATGTAGTCATCATACTGTTTTCATTAAGCCTTGTTATACTGAAACAAGGATCATTTGGGGCTTTATCCAATGTTGTGGGAATAGACAGGAGCTAAACTGTAATCATTCACTAAAAAGCAAGAAGGCACAGTTAGATACCAATCTTCTAACCAATTTTTCTATGGTTTAACTAGAACTTTCAAATTACATAAAAACTATGAAAATGGACTTTGATGAGAACAGTTTGCATATAAAGCCCCAAAGAATGGGTTTCTGCCATTCAGAATAGAAGAGTTAAACTGAAGGCAGCTAGATGGCATGGTCAATCAAGTGCCTGGCCTGCAGTTAGGAAGATCTGAGTTCAAATCCAGCTCCAGACATGGACTAGCTGTATGACCTTGGGCAAGTCACTTAACCCTGTTTGCCTCAGTTCCTCATCTGTAAAATAAATTGGGAAGGAAATGGCAAATTGCTTCAGTATCTTTGCCAAGAAAAACCTAATGTGGTCACCAAGAGTTCAACATGAATGAAAACAACAGAGCAAGAATGCAATCTTTGATTTTCAAGTACAGGAAGGACTCTTGGAATTTTCTACTTACATGTAGAGTTCTCCTAGTGATTTGTGTACGGGAAGTAGGCAGGCAATATCCTGGATTATGACTTTTCCAGCAGCTTTGATTGGGCGGTTCCCAGAGTCTGTACCCTCCCGCTTGCTCTTCCACCTCCGTGATTTCTAAAGGAAGAGATGAAACCGTATGAGTGACAGGTCACAAAGAATGCCAACCTAGAACTGAACAGCTCGATGGCTTGGGGGTCAGTGCCTAGTCTACAAAGACTTTCCAATGCAGCATGCCCATAATAAGACAGCAACTTCTGGAAATAAAATGATAACAACGGCAATGAACTGGTGGTCCAAAAATCCCAGAAAGGGTTGCCAATGCCTAATACAGGACTGGGCACTTAATAGGTCTTTAATGACTACATACTGATTTTCCATATGACTGAAGCTAGGGCAAAAGAGAGCTATATAAAGATAGCAAAAAGCCATCCAGAACAAAAGGACCTCAACGCTACCTTAGTTATGCTAATCACCTTAGTAAAAGTTCCCTGTTAGAACTGACATCGATTTTTTTCTTCCTTTAGTCAATTCCAACAGGATCTGTTGAGACTTTCATTAGGGCACAGCAATGTGGGCTTTGCAATCTGATTTGTGTTAAGTAAAATCACCCCTCTTACCAAGAGAGGAGAGAAATTAGGGAGCTCAAAGTGGGACAGCCTGAATCTTTCCTATTATAATCACTTGTCATCATAGCTACAACTGGGCACCTAAGAATGCCAAAAATGTCTAGGAAGTAGACTGTGGAATTGGATATAAAATGCCTCACATGCAATTCAAATGTGCCTATTTGTGTGAAATCCTCATTGCAATGAGAATAATCAATGTATACTTCCCATCTGGCTTTTTTCAGTAAAATTAGTCATAAGGGTGTGATTATTATTCCCAGGACACGAGCACTGGGCAAGGAAGTAAACATACTTACTAATGTTGGGATGCATCCTAGTGCTAAAGGATTCTTCAGGTTCTTAGGAGAACTTAAAGAAAACAAAACAAAACAAAACACCTTTATCTATAGCTAAGTTCATCTCAACCAAATTCTGTCTTTTATTTCTTAAATCACAAGGCTCGTCTAGGCCTTTTTTGAGAACTACTCTCTCTCCTGCAAGATTCCAGTAAGCCTCATTCCTAAAAAAGGGTAATCCATCCTTCCCTTCAAGGGATCACTGAGTGCTACATAAATAACAAAACTCTATGAGATAAAATATAAGTGCATTATCAGTGGGGACCTGAATTCAATTTTTCTGAAGGAACATTTCCCACATTTAACCATGAACAGAATTATGCTGCAATTTCAGAGGAAGATTAGTCCATAATGGCTAGAGAGCTCCTCAGTTCTTTAAGCATATCTATGTGCATGCTGATAAAACTAATTAATATTTCAATGATCAAACGATGAAATGCATGCAAGTGGAAAAAGTGTCCAAATCCTAAGCAATTAGTAGGTTAAAAGGTAACAGACTGTCAGAATAGGCTGGAGCCAGGCAATGTTGACAGCTAGAAAATGCACTCATGTTATATAATATATAAATATCATTTGACAATAACACACCTCTTAGCATTCATCTACCAACCCTCTGTGCAATGATCCCAAATAGTGCCTAGTTATTTGCTCAAGTGTTTTGTAAGTCAGTTACAAAATGAATAATTAAGTTCATTTTCACTATGATGGTATCCAAATGTCTAAAGACATAGACCACGCTGGAGGTTATTCTCCCATGGGTACCACTCAACTGGTTCGGATGACAAGTTAGCTTGCTACCATTGCCATGGTAACTGAACATTTCTAAGCTAAAACAGGATCCACCTAACAATATCCCTCTTTCAAAAGCTAAATATTTGGTCGGTTTCATTTAGTCTTCTGAGCTGGATGAGTTTACTAATTGGCTGTTAAATCAATCTTCCTGGAAGTCAAACCAGGTACTTATTTTACATAAATATACTAATAAATATAAAACTATATTAAGAGAAAATGAATATGTGAGCGATTCACTGATGCTAATAATGATACACTGGAGAGAAATAAATGAAGTCATTTCTACCCTTTTATAAGAAGCAAATGTTCTAGAAAACAATGATATTAATTACACGGCAGATTTCTGGCTTCTTAGTTTTCATCAATAAAAGTAATGCCTATTAAAATATGAACTATATGCAGAAAATATCCCATTTGCAAATATACTGGCCAATTTGCAAAATGACAGGTAATCATAATTACAGCACTAGGCTAGGAGCTATAAGTAGAAGTGTTAGATCTGTGCTGAATTCCAGATCCACCTGGTTAATCTTGATCAAATTTAATATTCCCTACCATCATCTGGACATTAGATTCCTCATTTGTTAAATGAAGATAATACAGATTTGCACTAACTGCCTTTTCTCCCTCCCTAGGTTACAAAAGTCAAATGAAAATGGAAATGGAAACCCTTTGTACCACTCTGTAAATGTGAGCACTTAGTATTTCTTTAATAGGATTGCTTAAGGATTCTACACCCTACAGAGCATTGAACATTAACAGGCTATATTTCAGACGAGCTCTGTAGCTTTCACAGGTATGCAACTCAAAATGCTGGGAGACCTTTCCATAGTTACCTATTTACTGAATTAGCAGAACCTGAGCCTGGAGCTCCAGGGACTTCCTGGTTATTCTCTCAGGATCTCAAGCCTTCTAGAGTGTTACTTAGTTCTTTACTGGAAACACAGTCAATTATGGAGGCTTGGCAGACTGCTTTCAAAGTCCAAATCATAGGGGTAGCTCCCTCCATAATCAATCTATAAATTCCACTATAAGATTCAGTCTCGGAACTCAACAATAGGATAACCACATAAAGTTCAAAGATTTGCCTAGATGAATCCATAGGACAAAATATTTATGTATAATATCTCACTACAAAAAGAGAAGCCAGTTTTTACATGTAATTGGGGAAAAAGAAAATACTATTTTATTTTTTTTAAAGAGATGCCAAGGTTTTAAAGAAAGCTATACAATGGTCAAATAATCTGGAAAGCCAGACAGACAAGAGCTGTGTTCCACTGGAGACCTCTGACCACTGATGCCTGGTTTGAATCTTTTGGCCCCTACTGAATAGTTCAAGTCCTTTCCAGGGACTAAGCAGTTGTCAATGTGCCTTCAACAATGTTTTGGCAGATAAGAAATTAAACATTCCATTTTTCCTTTCCTAATTGGATTTTACCCCTTAATATTTTCTTCTATCACTTTGCAACTTACTTCTGTTCTCCTAGCCATCAGAACAATGCATGGGTTTCTAATTAGACTTCCAGGCCTACATAGCAATGACTATCAGTATTATATAGGGAGTAGAAGGTCACGGAAGTCACACACCTTGCTTTGCTCCAGTCTCATTCTGACAAGCCTAAATGTAGAATATTTCTAATGTCTGGTAAAGGACCCAGAATCTCTCTTATGATTTTTGGAGCAACAACATCAGTGGTAGGAAATGCTCCTACCACAGGGATTCAGAGTCAAGGGGAAGACAGATATGGGGAGACAAAGACAAACTGAAAGACATGTGCCAATTACTATGATAACCAACTGAGACCCAATCAGCCATTCTATGCATGTGGAATCAAAGAGTTCACATAATTATGGGGAAGAGAGAAATGAAGTAGGCATTGGGGGGAGAGGATCGGTGAAAAAAAACCACTGAATAATGACCAAAAGCCAGCTCACAATTGTACCACCAGATTGAAGCATGTCATTGTCACCTGAGGTAACAGTGATGCCACTAAATGGGTTAAATGTAAAAACACATAGCCCAAGAATAAGCCGCCAACTGCTTCATAGTAATGCCAATTAACCCTGCACGATCAGCAAAATGGGCCACAACCCAGACTCTTTTCCAGGCTCCTTCAGAACTATGGAAATTCGGCAGCCAGGTTGGCTCAGTCAGGGTCTTTCAATGATGGTGGCTGCAGCAGGGATTCTCACTGACAACAGCTAGCATTAGGGAGATTTACTCCACCAGGGCTACTGGTGTCAACTTTCTTTGTGAAAATAAATATGCATTATTCTTTCATTTTTCTATACACAGACACACACAAACACACACAGATACAATTTATATATATATATATATATATATATATATATATATATATATATATATATATATATATACACATTGAGGTGTGTGTGGATTGGCCTGAGAGTCAGCAGGAGCTAGGCTCAAATTTCACTTCAGAGGGGAGGTGAAGGCATACTGGCAGTGTAACTTCAAGTCCCTCAACCTCTCAGTGCCCCAGGTAAGTCTCTAAGATGAAAGTTGGAGAACGGATGCTGATGTGCATCAGTAGAGGGCATTTCCTCATCAGAAACTCCCCACACTAATGAAATCACAGGCCCAGACCAACACACAGACACACACAGACACAGACACACACAGACACAGACACACACACACAGACACACAGACACAGACACAGACACACACACACACACACACACACACACACACACACACACACACACACACACACAAGACCTTCCTCATTTATCCTTAGTACAACTTTCATCAATTTCAAGGGGTGGGAGAGAAGGCCAGAAAAAGGTAGATGGTCCACAGGAATGAATTTGTTTTAAAAGAATGTCTATAAATAAAGATTTTATTATAAGTGATGAGTGAGAAAAAATTCTTCCACTGAAAACTCCCTAACGAATCAACTGTGATATACCCAGTGCCAGGCAGGAGGTGCAGAATATGACCCTCTTTTTCTGGAAGGAGTAAAGCTGATGAGAGAGGGACAGAATGGCCGACACCTCTCACACCTTCCTCTGGCTTCCTCCACCCCAAATGTGGTTTATTTTGAATCTCTCAGAAATAGCATGCATTCAAAGCAAAATCACAGTCAGCTAAAATGTTCCAATGGGGGTCATTTTCAAGACACCCAGAATTGGGACCCATGTTCAAAAGTCCATTCAAGGTGTCTCCCAGCATCCCCACTGCCACCATTTGTGCACCCCCCCATCCCACACCCCACCAAAGTGAAAACAAGTTCACTCTCACTGGTTTAGAAAGCTACCCAGCCTGTTGTTTGGGTTCCTCAAAGCCAGACAGGAGGCATTTTATTCTTGGGCCCTTAGATAGGAGACAGGGTTAGTTAAGGAGAGTATTAGCACAGCGCACAGTACCGGGAAGTCGTTAATTGCTTGTATGGACCAACGTCGCCGGGCAGAGCGAGGAGACATCTGTGCATGAAAACGTTACACCCAAGAGGAGGGAAGAAAAAGGAAAAATATAGAGTAAAATGAAACTTCTCCACAAATCTGATGGATCAGAAAGCATTGTGATTTACTATAAAATCACAACTGTACTTGTTGAAAAATAAAAACCTAAGCATTCACAGTACTTTGTTCTTTCACCACCCCACTCCCACCCCAATTCCAAACACAATATCAGTTATAACCCTTATCAGTCAAGACTGCATTTAAAGTTTTGGGAGGCTAGGAGACCATCCACAGAGCCTGGAGAGACTAGGATTCTGACCAAAGGTCTAAAGAACTCACAGCTGTGAGACATGTAGAGATGCCTGGCTAGACCTCTAAGCAGGTGGAAAGAGGAGGGCTGAGAGATGAGTCTTCATTACTAAAATGGAGAAGTTCATTCACAGAACTGACATGTCTGAGGGTCACATGCTACACACTTAGGGGATGGACACCAGGGAAATGCCTTATATAAGCTGAGTCAAAATACTGACAAGAACCAAAGAGGGGTGGGGGAAGGAGCAGAGGGTAGCAGTACTCCGATGGACATTTGGCCTAACAAAGTGGCCCACTGAGCATGAAATGGGGTAAATAACTGCTGATGGCAAACAGAGATAGAGTTGCTGAACGAGAGCTCCTGGCGGAGAGGAGGTGGAAAAGGCAGTAACTCTGAGGGATCCTGAAAGCTTGAGGCCTCACCTACACCTACATGTCTGCTGCTCCTGTCCAGTCATTTCAATCATGTCCGACTCTGGGACCCCACTTGGGTTTTCTTGGCAAAGATGCTGGGGTGGTTTGCCGTTTCCTTCTTCAGCTGATTTGACAGATGAGGACACTGAGGCAATCATGTTAAGTATCTTGCCCGAGGTCCCACAGCTAGTAAGGGTCTGAGGTCAGATTTGAACTCAGAAAGATGAGTCTTCCTGACTCCAGGCTCTTTGCTCTGTCCCCTGCACCACCTCACTAGGCCCCTCCACCCAGATAACATAATTTTAGGCAGCACCTCAGCAGCACCCTCACCAGCCTGGACAAACAATCTAATGACTTGAGAGTTCCTTCTGCTTTCTAACTCTCTACTAGCACTTCCCCAGGCTTTGAATTTGGTCTCAGTCAAAAGTGGAGACCATTGTGGTGTCTGGAACAACTCAAGTCAATACTCGGATGAGCTTAAGCACAAGCACACCCAACCCAAACCCACCAAGGGCAGGGAGCAGCCAGCCAAAATGGCTTGTGAACTCCATCCCCAAAGACTTGCTTCCCTTCACAAAACTTCATTCTGCAATGCACTATTCTTTATTCTGACTCATTCAGAGGGGTCAAAGGAAAATCTACAGGAAAGTAAAAATGCACAGAGAAAGCATAAAAATCAAATAGGGGGGTTGTTGAACTAGACATCAAAGAGACTCACAAAAAGGCCGAACGAATCAGAGGTGGGATCAGGAAATCTCTTCTGCAGCTGAATGCAGCAATGATCCCCAAGAGGTATCGCCAAAGGCCTGAGGCCTTGCGGCTATTTAATTTCTTGGACTTTTAATTTTTTTACTTTTCCAAAGACTTGGCTATTAAACAACAACAACTCTAAGCCCAGCCCTGGTTAAGGGCAATCAGAAAGATGCCCATCTCTGCTCACCCCTTCCCAGAAAAGCTCTCCCCAGCATGGCTACAAGCCCAGAGAGTCCTAATAGCTTCAGGCCTTCAACTTAATCACAGAGGGTCAGTGAGTGTCCTCAAGAACCCAGGAATCCTGGCATAAGTTCAATTGAGTTTTTTTGTTTTTGCTTTTTTGTAGGGCAATTGGGGTTAAGTAACTTGCCCAAGGTCACATGGCTAGGTTTTTGTTTGTGTGTGTTAAGTGTCTGAGGCCGGATCCGAACTCAGGTCCTTCTGACTCCAGGGCCGACGCTCCACTCACTGCGCCACCTAGCCGCCCCTCAATTGAGTTTTATATCAAGAAATTCATTTAAACAAAGAAGTCTGCCTAGCTTTCCTTGAAAACACAAGAACATTAGAGTTTAACTTAAAACAGACCCGCCACCCAGTTAGCAATTCTAAGTTTTCACAGCTATATAGTCTTTAAAGTCCTATAACTGTTTTTATCACCAAGATCTTTGTGTCCCACTTGAATCTTATGACATTCTTAGCACTAAAGGTCAGGTAGTGGGAAAAAAAAACTGCTTAAGTGAAATCTGGACCACAAATGCTTGTGCTCCAATTTGACTGGTCTCTATATTGCCATCATAATCATTTCCTGCTACATAGTGTGCTCCCACCCCCACAGAAGTCTCCTTCACACAAGAATGGAAACAAAACAGGCAAAACTGCCCAGAAGAGCAATCAAGATTAATGGCACAGATGCCTTCACTCAGGCCATTCCCCCTTTCCTAGGAGAAAGGAAAGACACAAATACTAAGTCTTAGAAACATAAAGGTCTGGAGCCTTTAGATTCAC
The DNA here is from genome assembly GCA_011680675.1 of Gymnobelideus leadbeateri. NCBI lineage: Eukaryota > Metazoa > Chordata > Mammalia > Diprotodontia > Petauridae > Gymnobelideus > Gymnobelideus leadbeateri. The sequence continues at coordinate 65,428 of WOXC01006249.1, forward strand.
CAATATAATAGGTTAGCATTAGGAAAAACCTGAAGCTAACCCACTCTATATAAAGTAATAAGAGAGTTCACAAAATGAATGGAAATGAGTGAGGTTAGATGAGGAGTGAAGGAAGTGGGCTATCCCAAAACAGAACAAAAAATATACACAGGCTGTTAAAATGATGAGAGAAGAGCCAAATCAGCAATCTGTGTGAAAAGTGGTGGCCTCCAGTGAGATTACAAAACGCTGCTGTTGTCAGCTGAGTTCCTCGGGGAACAAAAGACCAGGGAAAGCTGACAAGAGCCCAAGCCCACTGGCTCTGGAACTTACCCGTTCCTTATAGTAGAAGGAGCTGATTGAGACCTGCTCCTTCTCACTCCGAGTGGGGCTTCCACTATACAAGCGAAGGTTACCAGGAGCTTCTGTGCGGATTTTCATTGGTGTGATCAAACCACTATGATAGGCAGACAAGGCTGACAGGGACCTGTAATTGAAGATGTAGCACTATTGGAACAAGAAAGACACAGAGACAGAGACAGAACACACAACTCTAAGCAGGGCTCAACAAAAGAATCTATTCCTGCTTCAGTGACCTGTGACAAGTGGGTAGCGTTTCAGAAGTATCTGGTATCATTCCCAAGGTGCTCCTAACTTAAGATTTGGTCTGATTTAACCATTGCTTTTCCTAAGCTTCTTCTACATGTTTGGCAGTAAACTAACGCAGGAAAGGTTAGTTTGTCAGCAGAAACAATGGTGGCTGACTCCTTCCTGAAGAGGACAGATAAACTGAGTTCATCATGCGACTGCACCAAAGTCAGGAGTGTATTCCTGGTAGCTCCTATTGACAGTCCAACTGTTTTGGGTCTTATAAGCACAGACCTCTTGTGCAGCTTTCCAAACACACCTAGGAGTAGGTTCTGTCGGAGAAACTGCCCGATGCATTGTCATGGGTCTTGTGAAATACACCAGGTAACCTGAAGAAAGGAGATACCAAACAAATCAGCTGATATCACTAAAGTTGAACATGGGAAACCATAAGCAAAGCCCACACACCCTCACCATGCTAGAAAAACCAAAGCTGCAGTTCTGGTGAATTTTCTATTACTCTATCCAGAGGGACCACAATTCAGGACTGGGAATAGGCCAGTTTAAGCACTGACAGACAACTAGGAAATGTTCTGAGTTCTCATACAACAGAAAATGAATAATTCCAAGTGAATAATGGTGAAACCAAAAATTTCACCAGTTTAAAACAGAGAGAGAACCACGAGAAGGATGTTGGTGGAAAATGAGTTGGTCTGAAATGCTTCCTGAACCCCTGCTTTGAGGATGCCTGTCCAAGACATGGGCAAAATCGTCACGTGGTCCTTTCTTGTGTTCTTGTGTTCCTCTGGCTGTTTTATGCTTTAGGCCTCCTGCTGCCCAACTGTGCTAAGGCCTCTGCAGATAGTCTAAAATACCTTTACAAGCTTGCAGCTATTGATTCCTAGAATGCACCCTAAGATCTGCCACTCTGGACAACCATCTCTCCCAGAGCATGGGACTATTAGCCCTGCATTCTGTGGATATCTTACAAATAACCAAACATCTTCCTGAATTACTTTGGCCAAACAGAATTATAACACTGGTGTGCCTGCATTTAAGAAACCACTGAAGAAAACAGATTAAGCTAAATATAAGAAAGAAGCACAGCTATCACATGCTGTCCTTTGCTCTGTACATTCAAAACCCATTCCAATTAACCACTGAGGAGTCAATTACGTTTTGTTTTGTTTTGTTTTTTTTGCTTTTTGGAGGGCAATTGGGGTTAAGTAACTTGCCCAAGGTCACATGGCTAGGTTTTTGTTTGAGTGTGCATTAAGTGTCTGAGGCCGGATCCAAATTCAGGTCCTTCTGACTCCAGGGCCGACGCTCTACTCACTGCGCCACCTAGCTGCCCCCTCAATTAGGTTTTTAAATGGCAATTCACAGAATGAGCAAATCACTCACATTCTCAAAGTCTTTAAAATTCCTAACAAATAACTTTCTGGTGCTTTCTCTAAAGACTCTTGGAATCAGAGTCAGCTTCAAAATTCAGAATCAAATGCCAGTGTCTGTGGAGGAGTCAGGTAGACGCACATGCCCTGACTATTCCTAATCTGAGACTCTGGTCATGCTGAGACACAAAAGAACAAACCTGCTCCACAGAACCTGGCCCCTGAGGTTCGAGGAAAGGGAATATTGGCATCCTGGTAGGATCCGTAGGCGCTGGTCACCCGGGCAAAGGTGGGTAAGGGTGGAGTCACGGCATTCGGAAGAGCATAGGGATTGCTGGACGTGCTGTCTTCTTGGTTCTGCAATACAGACCTGTATGTTAACATATTTGGTAAAACTCCCTCAAAGACTGTGATGAAGGTGCCCTGCTCATCAGGAGGTGCTGGGACCAGGGTACTCTTCTCACCACGAAGGATTCGAGGCAGGAGACAAGCTGGCGCAAGCAGGGCTCTAAACAACTCTGGTTACGCTTCACTTTCTGCAGTGAGGTGTCTTTCAGAATCTGAAAAAGAACCAAGAAGCCAGAAGTAAGTGCATGGTTCTTTCTGAACAAAGGAGTGCCTGGTCACAGGCCATCCAGGTTTGGTCAGAGACCGCCCGAGTCTTCTTAACACAGCCCATGCTACTTTTGGTTAGTTCCAGCTGCCAGAACCTCAATGAACCTCTCGGCAACTTCCCCGTGGCACTACTCCCAGCCCTTCTCTCCTGTAGCCAAGCAGCCCAAATCTTGAGGCAGCCGGTGGTACAGCAGACAGAGCCCCAAACACTGACTCGTTGGGTAACTCTGGGCATATAAGTTAACCTCTGCTGGCCTCAGAGTCCTCACCTGTAAAATGGGGATAAGAACAGCAGCTACCTCCAGGGCTGTTGTGAGGAGCAAATGATCATATTTGTAGAGCATTTAGCACAGCGCCTGGTATATGTATAGTAAGGGTATATTATGTTATTATTACATATTATTATAACATATATTATATTATTACATATTACATATATTATATCAAAACATGTAATATTATAATGAATATAAATTTCAGCTATTATCATTCTTTTAAGCCCAGTTCTACCTGATGTGGAAGTGGAAGCCTTTAGTACACGTTAGCATAGTGAGCATGGCCTCCCTTCTTCAAGCTCTATACCCCAAATTTCTTCAGCCCATTCTCATACAGTGTGATCTCAATACCCTTCATCACCCTGGTTACCCTCCTCAGGAACTTTAGCAGCCTAATTTCAGCATGCCCTCCTAAAGTGGGGGCCCAGAACATCTGGCAGAACAAGTGGGTCTATCACTGCTTAGGTCCAGAAGATCAGGCCTCTAGGAATGTGGCCTGAGTGTGCAGGAGCTCTCTGCCATACTGCTAACTTACTAAAACTCCAGAGCAAGGGGCAGCTAGGTGGTACAGTGAGTAAGAGCACCGGCCCACAGTCAGGATGACCCGGGGATCAGTTCCAGCCTCAGTACTTAGCACCCACACATAAATAACTAGCCGTGTAACTTTGAGCAAGTTACTTAACCCCAACTGCTTTAAAAAAAAAAAACCAAAAAAACTAAAACTCCAGAGCAATCACTATGTGCTTAGCCACACCTTCTCTGTCTTACCCCTGGGAAGTTGATTTTTGAACAAACAGAAGACTTTACATTTATCTCAATGAAATGTCATCTCATGACACACAGCCCAACAGCACAGCTGGTAAGAGCTGTCATCCAGCTTGGCTCCACACTCCCTAGCTTTTTAGGACACCAGCTTCTTCCCCATCTGCCATGCTGTGGCATCTCTCCTCTTCTCCATAAGCTGTGACAGACCCCAGAGGCTCAGCCATCGCCTCTCCCAGGACCCTGTGATCGGGGCCTGTTCATGGAGCTCTTCACAGGCACCCTGATATGCTCTCCCTGTGCATCTGCTTTCCTCCTTCTTCTCTACCCCAAACCTCATTCTCCTTGGTGGACAGAAACAATCCAAAAGGAGCAGTTCTGTGACCTCTCCGTTTTCAGATATCCTTTTGCCCACCCAAAGCAGTTCATGACCTTATCCAATTTCCCACTTTTCCCCATTACAGACTCCTTCCCCCTCACCCCCTGACTCCCCAGTTCCATTTTTCTTTTGCCCCACCCCCAGTCTCACAGCTCATTCTGAGCTTTCCCACTTCTGACACAATCCCTACACAACAATGCTGTGCTTCAAGATCCTTTACCAGCTCTTGCTTTCATCTTCCAGACATGGCTTTGTTACCTGTGGCCTGAGCTGCCCAGGCTCTGACCTCATACAGGCTGGGAATATCAGAGAATGACCCCAAAAGATCACTTTATCTTTGTTTTGTATTGCCCCTACTTAGAATTTCTACTGGGAAAATCTCCAAATATAACCCATATCTAAGCCTCCACAGATATGGCTGAACGGCAGTCCACAGTTCCCATACAAGCACCCAAGATAAAAAAAAAAAAGTCAGAATTTACTGGGTACAGGTGAGCTTTTATTTCATCCCAGAGAAATTCAAAAGACTCAGAGGAGTTCATTAAAAAATGCAGAAAATATGGGCAGCTAGGTGGTGCAGTGAATAGAGCACCAGCCCTGGAATCAGGAGGACCTGAGTTCAGATCCTCAGACACTAGACACATGTGACTTTGGGCAAGTCACTTAACCCCAGCTGCCCTCCAAAAAAGCAAAAAAAAATTTTTTTTTAATGCAGAAAATAAGAGACACAAGAGTCCACAAGCAATCAATACCATTCTCTACCCTCTCTGGTTGAGTCTCACTTTTCCACTTAGGTCCTAAAATCCTCAAGATTTAGCACTAATTCAGGCTTTATAATGCAAAGGGAAAGTGAATTTGGGAGTTGCCAGGAGGGTAATTCCCCCAAATGTTCCAGCAAATCCTTCATTTCACAGGTACTCATGTGGTTCCTTCCTCCCCTCCCACCACCCACCTCCAACCTGTAGCTTCACCACAGTGATTTAGATTTCCCCTAGACAGGAAACACTAAAGTGCCTAAGTAGACAAAAGTCTGACAATCCAGTGAATGACTTGGCATTCTACTTAAGAGTACAAGGTACAGGTCCCTGGTTCCTCCACATTGTAGCTTTAGTCCCTTGCTGCTTCTCCTCCTAGCCCTGGGCTGTGTGAACCTTTTTTCTTTCCAAGAAGCACACTGATCAGAACATTCCCCTTTTCTTGACAGAAGACCTTAATCCAAACTCTTGAAGGTCACCTCTAATGCTGGTGCTAAGGAGTCCCCCTGTACTCTGACTAAAAGGTGACATGCTGGGATCACACTGTCCAGGAAATCCTTGCCTTCTGTTCTGTCTGCAACATTTAGAATAAGTTCAGGCAAACTGTAGGCACTTAATAAACGCTTGTTGATTTGACTGAGGTTCAGGAATGGCATTGCCCAGAACTCCCCCTTCTGGGACAACAATCATTTACTTCTGCTGTGAGCCTCTTGGAAGGACTGGGTGGGAAGGGAAGGAAACCCAGAACTGTAAGGTGGACTCAAGAGTTTCATTTAGTTAACAACACATTAGGTAAAGAACAGGAAACTTCCACTTCTTCACCTGCAGATTTTAGGGGTCTTCATTTCTTAACCTGTACATTGGGGCAGAGGAACCCAAGCATCTACTCCATCAAAAGATACCCACCTTCAGGAGTTTTGCTTTCATGGTGGATGTAATGGTTGTAGGATTAATAAATTGGAAAGAAGGTGCAGCATTATTAGGATACTGGGCTGGGAACTTCACCAACATTTTGACTCGATGGTTACTGCAGTGAACAGATACTGTGCAACTTCTGTCAACGGCATCCATCTAGCAAGAGACAAATCAACTGTTTCTGAATCAGCTCTCCAAGGGCCTTACAAGGTATAGAAATGGAAGTTAAATCTAGGCCTCCAGTGTCAGACTGAAATGTAGGATCTCCCTGAAGTCAAGGAGAGCTAAATGATTTAGCCAACACCCCTGAAGTGGATTTATTTTACATTTATAATAGCACCTTTGTCTGGCAAGCTCAAGGTCATTTACTGTCACTGAAAATTTATTTCGCCCTAATTTCATGAAACAGAACATAATATATCATACTTATTTCTGAGTGAGGAAAACAAAGCATAAAAGGGTTAAATGGTTTGCCTCTAGACAGAAAGGTGATTTGGGAAGCAAAGTCAGATCCCTTTATTTTCAGGCAATGCCCTAGATGTCTTACACTACTTCTCAGCAGGAGAAAAAGAAGAAAGAAGTAGGTATGGATAACTGAATGATTAAAGAAGGATTCCTCCAGTTCCAATACTGCCTGCTAGATAGGACAGAGAATGATCTTTCATCTGTTTCCCTCAATCCTAAGGATATCCTGTGTTAATGCTGCCTCTTTGTGTGGAGGAAATCCTGATTCTCTGTGTCTAAGAGTTCATTAATATCACCTGCTAAAAAAGCAAGATGGGAGGAGGGGAGAAAGGAAAAAGAATAACAGTTTTCAAATAATCAGTGATCATACCTCCAATAAACCTTGGCCAATGAGACTATACCTAGGCTATCAATCAGACAGTGTAAGGAGGAATCCAGAGAGCTAAGAGCTCCTCCACACTAGCCAGGCAAGCAGATCTGACAATTCATCTCACTTTTCTGGCGGGCCTCAGATTCCCCAAACATAAAATGGAGGGGGTCTGACACTTTGAGGGTCTCTTTCAGCTCAGCTCTAAAAATGCAAAGGCACCAAGGTATCATTCTAGCTTCAGCTAAAGTGTTGAGTAAGGGGTGACCCTCCTTTACCTAGTTTAGTCCCAGCTAAATCGTGAGTACTCTGGTAATAAAGAAGGAAATCACTCGTGCTTCAAAGCAACTGGTCAACCCAAATCATCTGGTAATCCCCACCTGGAGTACTCCTTCCTACTGCCCAAATTAGAGGTCAAGTTTCTTAAACTGCTACTACCTCGACATTAACATTCCGGATCTGCACGTTGATCAGGGAGAATTCTTGTTGTAGCGTCTGGGGTAACCCCAGCTGTTCCGATTTTTTCCCCACCAGGAGGTTGTTAGGGGAGTCTTCCTTTGAAGCTGGCAGGAGACAGAAAAGGCTTCTTGGTGAAAATCACTTTTGGAAATTTACCAGAGACATCAGCTCTGGGTTAACTGTAGTTTCCCCAGCATCTGACTAAAGTGAAGAACAGAAGTCCATAAACTCAGCTGATACTTGAGACAATTAAAACCCTCCAGTCTTCTGGAAGGGGTCTTTCCTGAGGTCAACAAGAACTAGGCTTGATTAGTCCAGGCCACTGTTCATGGTGTGCCCCCAAGAAACAACTCGGAAAAAATGCTAGTCATTGGGCACTGACTGACCCTTAAGGTTCTTTCCCCCTAGTGGCAGTGATGTCTCTGTCTTATTATGGGGCATAACGGACAATGCACTGCCTAGAAGCTGCCTCACTTTCAAAGGAGAACAGATGTAAGTGACCAGAGAAGAAACTGATCCTAGTCCACTCCTTAGAGCCTCTTAGCCTTTTTGATGTCCTAGAAGCTTAAAAACAATAAAGGGAGTCTAGGTTAAAAGATGAGGCAAGATGAAGCAAAGTAAAATGTCCCTGAGTGGCACTAGGAATTATCCAGAGTGTGAGAGCAATTGCTACTGAAGAAAACTGAAATCCTTTTAATTTTTATTACTGCCTCCACATACTGCACAAAACAATATGATGAATAAGCATTTTCAGGTTATAACAAGCTACGAATACTGAATGGCAAACATAAGCCAGCTTGAGTTTCAAAAAGTAACTGAAGAATTTACAAATTAAAAGTGGAAAGCAATGTTAATAAGTCAAATTTCCCAAACTAGAATCCTACACAGAAGAAAGAAATTGAATTTCCTCCTTAACAGTAGTCAGTAAAATCAGGGAGTAAAACAACATCTTTAACTTCCCAGATCTAAATCTTATGATTTTATATTTTTAAAGTCCTCTCAGAAAGGGACGCCCCCAACACCCCAAATTCTTAATTAAGGGAAAGAGTTTTCTTCAGTTCCTTGGCTCCCAAACTTCTGCCAAAGCTGCTTCTGCCATGGGGCCAGAACTTCAAGGTGCTACTTAGTTCTGTCACCCGTCAATGACAAACCCTGAGAGAGTCGTGTCACCTAAAGCCAGATTACCTTCGTCCTCCCCATGGCCTGAGCTAGGCTGAGGATCTGAATCTTGGGTGTGGAGGGTCTTCTCTGGTTCTGGTAGAAGAGAAATGCTCTCAATGAACTCATCAACACCATCTAGGATATCATTGGCACAGAGCTGAAACAAAAAAGTGCATGTGTACTTCATTATCAAGAGTCTATGTATATATCGGGTTTGTTATGATCTACACAGCAGAGAGGGGAAAACAATCTGTCTGTGGTTAAAAGTACATGGAAGCGGGTGGCTGTGGCAAACAGATATCATCAGTTATGGATTGATATTATGATCGATTGTACCCAACTCCAACTTTCCCTATTAAAAACACTGGGCAAGAAAGATGGCTACTAGATTAGACTATAAAGAGCATATTCTAGGTTGATGTATAGTTCCAAAAAAGTTCTCTCGGTTCCACAGGCTTATTCAGTTGGGAAAGAAAACACAAACCTCCATGTAAATTTCAAGTATGTGGAACATCCTTTGAATGAATGAAAAGGCATGTCTTGGGCACTGACCACGTGTGTGCCAGCACGCTCCTTTCTGAGAAGATGGACTTTGCGGATCAGAAGAGAAGATGTCAGGCTGAGACTCAGCCTAAAAAAAGCTGGGGAAGTTGCCACTTCACAAGAAACAGGCCTATAGAGACCCAAGGACCCTCAGGAGCAGAAGCTTCTGGATATACTAAAAAAGGAGGAGGCTACAGGATCACAGCCAGAGTGATCAGCTCCCTCACATGCACATGGTAACATTAAGATGATCATTTGGGAGTTTCTAGGGCTCTCTGGTATGCTGCAGACACAACTGAGTACCCTCTCCTGGTCACTTGGCATCTCATTAGGATATCTCACGCTGTTTCACAAGTCAGAATGAGAGCAGAACAAGAAAAGAAAGACCTTTCAAAACAGTTGTAAATGGTAGGAGCACTTTGGACAACTGAGGGGCATCACTCTGCAAATACGGAAAGCTTTAGATCTCTCCAAGGACACGTCCTCCTAGGTCTGGTCTTGTAATGGAAATGCAGATTTGAAGATCTTCCCTGCCCCTAGGCCCTTTGATTGGCTTAAGAGACTCTGAAAACCTTCCTTGATTTGAAAATATACTCTGCCTCCTAATAGGCTGAATGTGGTCACATGGAGCCTGTGGTAGGAGGCTTGGCTTTCAGGAATGACCACACCTTGATGCTGTGTGATTGGGCAGTGGGTCAAGAGGGTGGTTACATTCTCTGAGCCAGGAGAAGACTATATAATCCCTGATTTGAGGCCTTGCTTTGGGGCTCACTTTGAGAAGTGTTGTGTGATTTGACCAGATGAGACTCTGGGCAGCTGTTGAGAGCCCCCCAGCTTTGAAAACCCAGATGTTGATGCTTCCCTCTCTGGTAACTGTGATTTGGTATTGATATAATAGTTGGACGGTTTGGAAGCCTGTCTGTTTGATCTGTAAGTTCTGTAACTCTGAAGTTCAGGGTGCTGACCTTTTTCCCCTGAACTAGGTAATATATGTTTGTTTGATTAAAGTAAGCTTGTTAACCCATTTTGAGTTGCTTTCCTTTACAAAAGCAGATCTAAGAACCTGTGTTGGCAGTCACCCTGGGGATATTGGGGTGCTTGCTGCTACAGGTCTCGCTATTCACCACAGATCAGTCAATCAAACAACAAATTTTAAATTAAGAACCTCTGAATCATCTTCTGACGTGCAAAAATACAAGCTCTAGAATTTTTTTAAAAAGGTTCCAGGATAATGTATATACAATTCATTCAACATCATTCAAAGCATTTAATACCTACCCTCTGCAGCTGCGAATCCACTCGCCACATCCGCAAGGTTTGGTCCCGGGACCAGGTGACCAGCTGGTAATCCTTGGATCCTAGAAATCACCGAATGAGGAGACCAGAAACACCTCACAGATTTAGCATCAATTTCAATAAACTGGGACAATTCTCTGTGGCCACCAAAGGGGCTCCGTGAAGTGAGGCACTAGGATTTAACCACCTCACACACCCAACTGCACCTTCAATTTTACAGAAATACTTGGTCTTACATGATTGGCATATCCTGAAGAGCTGTCTCAATTTTTAAAAATAAAATGAATGATTTAGGTAGCCTATTAAAGGAATCTTACGGATCAAGTTATTAAGTCCTTCTACAAGGGGAATAACCAACCATCCCTGTCTATTTGACAAGTCTGGATTTTCACAGACTGGGCTTGTTTAAATTAAATCCACCAATTATTCTAAAATGGGAATGAGTCTGTTCAAAAAGCTTTCTCCAAATGCCTAATGAGAAGGACATATTTTAGTGGCATTAAATAACGGCCACTGACTCCTTCAACTGTGACAACAGATGGCAGTGAGACCAAACCACTCCTGGTACCAAAGGAAAGGCAGAAGAGATTCAGGAGAAACAGAGTGGGAAAATGGGAGCAGAGAAGTTCTATCTTAAAAAAAGAAATCACCACAGCTGGAAGGCGTCATTCATCACTGCCAGCTCTAGGCCTTACTAGCTGGGTGCCACAAGGAGATTACCACAAGGAGCTCTCATGCAGGCTCTCCAATTCAACCCCAGAGGACTGCTGCTCAGCCCCTTCTTAGCCATTTGGTGGGGACTCCTGTCATCTATGTTATGGCCAAGTCTGGGTGCATCCACAGTCATACTTGTGCTTCCTGGTTTCATGTTCCTGGCAGCAAGAGCAAAGTTTGTATGGGAGAGGGAGTAAGAAAATGAGCATGAGGGACAGCTAGGTGGTACAGTGAGGTAGGAAGACCTGAGTTCAAATCCAGCCTCACACACTTACTAGCTATGTGACTCTGGGCAAGTCACTTAACCCCAATTACCTCAAAAAAAAAAAAAGGAGAAAAAATAGCACATAAACTACAAGTGAAGACAGTTCAGACAGTGTCAACCATGTTCTGTCCAACTGCTGTCACTCTTCCTAGGAATGTCTAAGTATTCTATCACTTCCACTTCAAGGCTAACTCAAGGATACAGGTGATGACCAGGGATTTTATAGGGAGGGGCTGAGGTCGGGGTTGTCACTCAGCATGTCTGCTGAGACATGCCATTCCTGATGCCATAGGCAGGGGCTTAGTGTGGACAAGCAAAGAGCATAAAGTTTCTAGCAAAGGACAGTGGAGTGGAGGATGTTGACAAGAAAAGCCCCATCTACAACAGACAGCCTGCCACAAGAGCCCAGAGAGGTTTTCCAGATCATCACAAATATGCTCTAGAAAAGCTCACAAGTTTCCAAAGCAAGTGAAAATCCAAAGCCAATTCCCTGAAGCCCTGTTCTACTGCTGCTTGTTCTTCAAACTCTGGGCAAGCTGGATCATCTACCAGTGCCTCAGTTTCACTTCTATCAGATGGGAACCACTGCTGCTAAGTCAAAAGTTTAGAGGCCACAGCACTCGGCAAAGTCTAAACAACAATGGGATGACAAAAGAAAAAAGAAGTGGTTAGTTTTATACACTGAGTTACCAGAGGAGCTAAGAAGGCAGTTTTCTGCCTGCCACACCACTACAGCGGACCCTGAAGCTCAGTGTGAGGAGAGAAGTGCCCTGTGTTCCTTGGAAGGAGAACCACAGCCCAGTGGACTTCCAACCCCATGGCAGTCCTAGAGCAAATGTCTACTTGGGCCCAAGTTCAAAATCAAGGAGAAAAGAAAGGAAGGATCTTGGCTAGCAGTCAAAAATGAGCATTAACTCTTTTTTTCTAATTACCTTGTAAAGTATGGGGTTCCAAGAACATCTTCTTCCCAGAATCCCTTCCTTCCAATGACTAGGCCTAACTCCATTACTCTAGTCATTTATTTGTCCATTCAACAGGCAATCAGCTTGGACAGGCTGTATGTTATCATGGACAGCTTTGGAGTCTGGCTTAGCTGTCCCACTTCTGGCATATATGGGCTGTGAAATGCGGACGACTCACCAAGAAGCTCTCAGTGCTCTAGGATACACCCTAAGATGACCTAAGATGATACTGCCAAACTGTATTGGGAGAGGGAGCTCCCTCACTAGAAAGCTCCCCACACTAATGAAATGACAGGGCTGGACCAAAAAACCAAGAAAGCATTCAACTTGACCTTCTCTCAGCTTTGATTCATGGTCATAACTAACTAGAGTCATTGGCAAACGAGCTTCCTAAGAAAACATTCCAGTAGTCTTTGCACCGCCCTTCACTCACCTTCCTTTTGTTTCCTCCATTGAAATTCAAGTACCACATCATCGTGCCCCACAAAAGTGTGCACTGGTGTGTTCAAGTCAAAGACATTCCACAGAAGGAGGCTATTTTCCCTCCGAAGTTGAGGAACCATCACAGTCACTAACCCATTGCTGAAAGGCTTAAAGGAAGAAAGTGAGAAAGTATGTTTATTGGAGACAAGAGGCCTAGTTCATCAAAACCTTCCTCACTAATGAATTAAAAAAAGGATCCAAACTAATCAGCTAACTTTTCTCAACACTCCACTACCTGCCCCAAGGCCCTCAAAGTCTTTCCACCCCCAAGTTAGTAAATAATTTCATATGTTATCTAATGAAAATACGGTCATAGTAAAGTTCTTCTGTTCTATGCTCTGCTGGATGAGCCCAAGCAAATTCATTTTTCTAGAGCAATCGTAGGCAGGGCTACTTCAGAGAACCTTCTAGTAGCCAACAGATCAGCTAACTTCTTTCTTTCTTTCTTTCTTTCTTTCTTTCTTTCTTTCTTTCTTTCTTTCTTTTTTTTTTTGCTTTTTGGAGGAAGGAAGGCAGGGCAATTGGGGTTAAGTGACTTGCCCAAGGTCACATGGCTAGTAAGTGTTAGTGTTAAGTGTCTGACACCACATTTGAACTCAGGTCCTCCTGACTTCAGGGCTGGTGCTCTATTCACTGCACCATCTAGTCACCCCCTAACTTATTCTTTACATAGAGAAATATATCATTAGAAGAGCACTAAAAAGGCAAACATTTTAATTTTTACCATAAACCCCCTACCCTTTGAACTGCTGAGTGGCTCATCCGGATTTACAATAAGTTTACATTTCTTGTAGAAGCATTCAGCCAATGTTTATCAAATACCCACATTGTACAAACTCTTGGGCTAGGTGCTGGCACTACTATTGGTACCATGGTCACTGCTGTTCATTTCTGGCCTAACACAGGATATAATGAACTTCTCTCCTTTCTCCTCACAACACAGCTGATCTGATTTTGTTTTTACATCAAATATTTTAATTCAGAGAAATATTTCAGTTCTTAAGGACATTCTCCGATTTGATGCCAAAAACACTGAAGCTGCAAAAACAACCAATTGCCCATATTCATATCTGCACCACATGCAAACCTGGAGCTACTTTCAAGTATATGAACGCAGTCTGATTTTTCCCAAAGCTAACTTTCACATTAATTCGAAATGAGAATTCAGACTCTCTCACAAGTGTCTCCATCTTCACCAGCACCTCCTCAAAGAACCATGGCAAAATCTCTCCATCGACACAGCCCCTTAGGTTCTTCCTCCCTGATTATCAGTACATCTCCATTCCCTGATTGCACCATCTGGTTATATCTGAAATCCCAAAAGTCTTGCTATCATACTAACAATCCAAGGATGGTCCAAAGAAGGGGGGGGGGGGAGAAAGGGAGGGGGGAGGAGGGAGAGAGAGGTGCATCTGCCACCACCCTCACTCATCCCAGCAGGTCTGATCATGTCACAGCACCCCAGCTCAGTAAACTCCTGTGCTCCCTATCACCTCCAAGATCAAAAACAACATCTTCTGATATTCAAAGCCCTTCACAGCCCAGTCTGCTCTCCCCACCTTCCAGTTTTCTTACACTTTACACTCCCCTATTCTCCTCCCACATACTCTTTGATTCTGTGACATTGACCTTTTGGCTGCTCCATGATCAAAACCCTCCATCTCCGAACTTCAGGCATTTTCTCTGGCTGGCCCCCACACCTGGAATGTTTTCCCTCCTCATCTCCGACTATAGGCTTCCCTGGCTCTCTTTAAATCCCAGCTAAAATCCTACCTTCTACAGAAGTCCATCCTAACCCCTCTTAATTCCAGTGCCTTCCCTCTGTTAAATATTTTCTATTTATCCTATGTGTGGCTTGTCTGTTTGCTTGTTGTTACCCCCAACAGACTGTGAGCTCCTTAAAGGGAAGGTCTGTCTTCTGCATTTTCTTTACACCCCCAGCTCTGAACACAGTGCCTGGCAAATAGCAGGCTCTTAAACGCTTCTTGACTGACTGATACTAAACTCAGAAATAAAACAAAAAAGATACCAAACAAATATGGAACACAGAGAGTAAACAGCCCACCACACAAAGAACACATATGAAGACATTAACAATTCCTTGAGCCTGGGGTCACAGGATGATTTTTTCCTAGATGGAGGTTAAGAGTGGCTCACTCACAGTGTATCTGGCCTTCCAGACAGGCACCTGGCAAGGAAGGATATTGAGGTATTTCCGAGGCTGGCGATAATCCCAGAACTAGACAAATAAAGTAGGAGATTTGTGGAATAAATGTCATAAAGATTAAATTTACTGATTAGTTTCACTCTTTTGAAATAGGTGCTTCCTTATAATTTACTGCTATTTGTATTTGTGAGATATATATTTCTGAATATCATTTTCGCTTGGCTCACAAGGCCCACTCTCTGGTCAGGGGAATTACCTTCTCACAGTTGTCATCTTACAAATATTACATGACAATCTCCTGAGTGGCCTCCAGTGATGGCAACTCATGATACACTGATCTGACTATAAATACTTATGCTACTTTCAAGGGCAGGGCAACGGATTTTGATCATTTCACATGCATTCTCCACCCACACTAACCAAAGAGGGCACTTGATTCTATCAATATTTGTGACCATGAGACACATCTAGACAATAAAATTAATCACTTAGGTTTTTTGTTTTCAAAAAAGTTAAATCAAATTGGAAACAACGAACCATTATGGTTTATTCACTTTCCAAAAACCTAACATTCAATGGAGAAAGAATGGCAAATCCAACTCCATAATGGCAATTATAAACTAAGAAAAGAAAAACTGCCAAGGAGACACGGGACAATGGAATGTCATCTACAAAGAGGGTCTATGTGAAACACCTTCTAATTTAGTTCAAGGTGACCCTGTGACCCTATCTCCACTGTACTGCAAAGCTAATACAATTAATCCCAAGTCTGCCAAATACCCACACAGGCATGAAGTAGAGACATTCCAGCATCTCTGGGATTTAATAAAGTCGTTTGGACTACATAATGTAGATCTAGATCCCAAGAACCCCAAAGGTGCACAGCAAGATGCTTTTAAGTCACTGGCTCTCTCCATAGGCCATCTGCTCTAGGTGGGCAGGCAGAAGAAACAGGCAGACAACAGATGTCCCCCATAATGTCCCCTCCCATCCTGATGGTCATGACCAGCTGGAGCCTGGGGAAGCAAGTGTGCTCCTGAACAGTCTTGCAATGACATTAGCGGGCATACTCTACTTCCCATTTATTGGTACAGACTGACAGGCTAACTACCTACTTAACGGAGGCGCTCAATCTGTCTGTAATCATACCCCATATGCCTATATAACACAGCTTTTCCTTATACAGAGGTCACCCACCGCCAGACCCTCTTGAAGTTCTGAAGGGTGCCACTTACCTTGACAGAGTTGTCCTGGCTTGAGGTGGCTAAGATGTGTTCACTGTCTGGGTGCCAGTCCAGCCCATGAATTTTAGATAGGTGGGCAGCAAGATATTCCACTGCAGTGCTAGGTTTCTGCAACAGACATACCACCTAGTTGTTTTTTCTCAAATCCATTAAAAATATATTTAGCACCAACATGTCCAACATTCTGCTGGGTGCTCTGGGATATAGAAACACAAAGTTCCTAATGGTGTGCTTTCAGGATACTAATATTTTCTGACCAAAGAGATATCACTGCTTCAACACTTAGGAGGAAGGAACAACAGCTGAACATGTGACCAAGGAGGTTGGTGAGAATTCACATCTAAAACTGCATTTTTAAGTTTACAAAGCACATTTCTCAAAGCTACCATATAAAGAATGCAAAGTACCATGATGGCCATTTTATAGAAGAGGAAGCCGAGGCTTCCACAGAAGGAGGTTTCCCAAAGGTCACAACTTCCAGGAGAAGGACAACACCCCCCACACCATCAGGAGAGCAGATGAGCATCTACAAAGTGCTTGACCAAAGACCTCCTGAATTCAAGGCCAGCAGTGACCTTTCCACAACCCCATGATTACAGAGTTAGGCCCAGGGCCCTGTGCTCCTGTTTAGGAATCCATTGACAAAGGTAGTCTTCAATGTTAACAACAGAGGAAGACAATCAGCAGGGAGGGCTGGAAAACCATTTCCCTACTTCTTATAAGAAACCTTCTTGGGTGAAAAGTCAAAGCTATAAAAATGCAGCAAACTGTGATCTACATGGATTTGATACAGGAAATGAAAAAGGAATTGCTAAGCAGTGTATTTCACAAGGAGGAGAGCTCTGAAAAACAGGTATTGACAGAACTTATGGCTGGAAGCCAAGGTGTCTAGGCGTTTTTCTCCCCCCTTTTGCTTGAAAGTCTGGGAGCAGCCTCAAAAGTCTTATCACTTCTTCAAACTGATTTCCATACACTTTTATGCAAGCCATCCCCTTTACTTCAGAGAAAGGTAAATGGAGAAAAACCATCTTTCATTTCTATTTATGCAGCTTAAATTAATGATAGGGAAGAAGGTGAGTGGCTACTACCAAGGCTGAACTAAAGGAATGAGATACCAGGGAGTGTCCAGTCGAGAAGTTCAGTGGGATTCACCTTTCTTTCAAATCACTTACAACACCATAATGATGCCATTCAAATTCAAAATCATCATGAGTCCAAGAATACTGAAAGGGAAAAGGTCATATAACTCCATTTTGCAGATGGGGTGGGCAGTAAATTCCCTAGAGCAAGCACAGGTCCCTCCCTCTGCAGAAGCTCTCCATTTCCTGATGTCTCCAAGATGGTTCCTGCCTGTTCTCCCCCACCTTGCCTTCTGCCAAACCTCTTTTTCCTGTCTCCAAGGCTTGCCAGAACTCCTGGCAGGGAGGGAAATGGAGCTAGAATTAATGCTCATTCCCTTTCTGCTCAGTAAACTTACCATCATCTATCCCGATCTCTCCTCCCAAGCCCACCCCACCCCAGCAACAGTAATCTTGAGGCTTCAGAGAAATGAAACAAGGCTCTTCCTCACACTGAGCCATCACCAAAGTCCAAGTGTTCCCAGAGTCTGTGTGCCTGTGTACTGTGGAGATCTTGCACACACATCACATTACTCACTGAGGCAATCAAATCAAACTTTGAGGAGACCTCCCAGTTCAGCAGACTAGGACCTGCTGTCTCCAACATGCCCAAGAGCTTCAGGGGCTGCCGCAGTGAAAGCATGTGATCCACAGGCTATTTTTAGGCAAATGGGATATGTAGGCTCCAGGGAAATTCAAGCTCCATCCATGTTTTCCCTGCCTGGCACACCACCCACCCACCTACTTCTGGGAAGTGTCTCTGCTGAGTGAATCCTGGTAACCACCCACTCTGACCCTCGGGTATAAAGAGGTGGAGCAGCGACAAGAAGGCAGCCTCTAGGAAGCAGGTACTGCCGAAAGTAAACAATCGCAGTTCAGAATTTGGTCTCCCAGATAGACTAAACCGAGTGGTGTAGTAAAAAGAATACCCAACTCTCTCAATCTACCTGCTAAGGGGAGGCTGACGCCTGCCCTCTTCAGGACACAGCCTCCTAGTTGCCCGCCTGCCCCTTCTCAGCCCCCTCTGCTGGCATGATGCCACCCCCAGCATGTCCCTAAGCAGGGGCTCTTGTCCTTTGGTAACCTCACTGATCCCAGAAATCCAGCTGTTATTTCTATGTAGATGACTTGCAGATCTCGACACTCCAGCCCCTGGCCTTCAGTCACCCACTGGACACCTCAGACACCTTAAATCCAACATGTTTAAAACAGAGTTCACCATCTCTCTCCCTGACTTTCCTCCCTTCCAACCTTCCCTGGCTCTCTTAAAGGAGCTGCCCTTCCTCTAGTCTCCCGGGTTCATGACCAGCATCATTCTCACTTTATTCTTGCTTAGCTGTTGCAGTCATTTGCCAAAGACACTGGAGGGGTTCACCATCTCCTTCTCCAGCTCATTTGACAGATGAGAAAACTGAGGCAAACAGGGT
This sequence comes from Gymnobelideus leadbeateri, assembly GCA_011680675.1. Taxonomy (NCBI): domain Eukaryota; kingdom Metazoa; phylum Chordata; class Mammalia; order Diprotodontia; family Petauridae; genus Gymnobelideus; species Gymnobelideus leadbeateri. The sequence goes on from WOXC01006249.1 coordinate 83,758, forward strand.
TCAGTGACTTGCCCAGGGTCACACAGCAAGTAAGTGTCTGAGGCTGATTTGAACTCAATACAATGAGCCTCGCTGACTCCAAGCCCAGCCCTCTACCCACTATGCCACCTAGCTGCCCTTCTCATCCTCATTCCACACATCCAATCAGTGGTCAAATCTTGTCATTTCTACTTTCAAAACATCTCTTGCACCTGATCCCTTTGAATAACACAGCTATCACCTTGATTTGGGCCCTTATTATCTCTCCCCAGGATAACTGTACAGCCTCCTAATGGGTCTCCCTGCCTCAAGTCTCCCCCAACTCTAGTCTACCCTAGACGGTGCTGCTGCCAAAATAATATTCCTTAAGTGCAGATCTGACCAGTGACTCCCCTGGTCAACCAATTCCAGTGGCTCCCTATTGCCTCTGTTTATCTTTTAAAGTCCTATACAACCTGGGCCCAAGCCATCTTTTCAGACTCAGCAGACATCACGCTTCCACATGTGCTCTGGATCCAGCCAAACTGGTCTTCTCTGTTCCTCAAGCACAACATGCTCTTTTCCCATCTCCATGCCTTTGCATTGGCTATCCCACATGCCTAGAGTGCATCCTTCCACATCTCTGCCCCAGAGAGCCCCTTTCTTCCTTTAAGTACCATCTTTTATATGAAGTCTTTCCTGATCTCCCCCAGCTGCTAAAATATTTGTACTTATTCACTTTTTATTTATGCTTCATGTGTTTTTATTTATACTTTTCTCCACCATTAAAACAAAATTTGTATTTGTCCCCCATGCCTAGCATAGCACCTGGTACACAGCAAACAAATTCCTAATAAATACCTGTTACCTTGCTGATTCTTTGCAGACAATGGGAGTTACGGGACACACTAGAGAGACCACTAGACTTGGGGGGGGGCTGGCTACTTTTCTGAACTGCTTTTCTCTTCTCTCCTTTTTATTATTTGTTACAAGAGAAGACTCCCTAGGTGAGGGGGTAAGAAGGAGACAGCCTGTGATATGAAGATTCTATAAAAATAAAAGATAATCACTACAAATTAGGAGTTTTTAAAAGACCCAGAGCTGCAAAGTTGTGTTCTGGCTGCACTACTGAATACATCTAACTTTTCTGAATGTCCATCCTCATCTGACTTCACCCACCTCATGCAGGGATGCTGGAAACTCAAAATGAGATGGGTTTTGCAAATTGCAATGTAACATATAAATATGAAATATTATTTTAAAAAGTAACAGCGATTAAGATCAAACAAAGCAGAAGGAGACCTTGAACTTTTAACTGGTCTCCACTGTTTCTTGTTCCATGTCTCCACTTTAGCTTAGCACTAATTTGGGCTGGGAAGCAACTTCATTCCACACTGAGTTGACTGTGGCAATGATCCACAATGCATCTGGCATATAATACTTGTTAACTAGGACATCTGGGTGGCATGGTGGATGGAGTGCCAGGTCTGAAGTAAGGAAGACCCAAGTTCAAACTTTGTGACCCTAGGTAAATCACTTAACTCTGTTTGCCTCAGTTGCCCCATTTGTAAAAGGAGCTGGAGAAGAAAATGGCAAACTACTTCAGTATCTCTGCCAAGAATACCCCAAAAAGGGGTCACAAAGAGTCATATACAACTGAAAACAACCAAACAACTCATTAACTGCTCACATCATTTTCTTATCCACGTCAGACACTTACTAGCTGTGTATCTCCAGGGAATTGATTTCACCCCTTTGCTGCAAAGTGGAGATAACACCTGCAGTACCTACCTCAAAATGAAGCATAAATAACATATAGAAGGCATGCAGTCAATCCAAAAGCATTATCTAAACATCAGCTGCTACGATTCACCTCCAAAGTCTAGTGTAACAATGGCTGAAGAATGACCATGAAGAGGTAACTTACCCGTTTGTCCCATATCCGAACATCCCCATCATGGCTGGTGGCAAGGCAGTTGGCATTCTTCTTGTTCCATTTCACCTGGGAGGCACCAGCTGAACAAAAAAGGCAGGTGTGAGGGCAGGAAAGAGAAGCCCATTCAATAAGCCCTTGTCCTCCAGCAGAGCTGGCTCATGGCATCAGCCTGGAGACCCACAAAAATCCTGCCTGTTTCCAGTTCTCTTATGTAGGTGCCAAATGCACCATTTAAAGAAGAAATGAAACCAAAAATGAGTTTAGTCATGGGAAAAGGATCACAGGGACTCAACTGGGAAAACAATCTCACCCAAGAAAAAAATAAAGCTAAAGGTAGCCTGGCAGCAGAACCAGTGGAAAAGTCTGGCTTTATTACAGGCTCACAGTGCTGCTAGCTAGCTAGGAATGACTCATCCAATAACCTGACCTACAGACATCTCCAAGGACAACAGGCCCTTCCTAGAGCCTTTCCCACCAGTCTCCTGGCTCTGGGGGCTGAAGTACATGCTCAGAAGAAGCATACACAGATGTTCACCCAATCTCCTCACATGGAACAAGAAGCTTACACAGGCATCCCCCAGGCGTTCCACTGCCCACCAATTCAATTCAGCAACCAATGAAGTACCTACTATGTAGGCAAATCATGGCCACTAGTGTTACTTTGAGCCACATGAAAGAGAAAGAGGCAGTCCTGCTCCCTTTTTCCGCTCAGACAACACAGGGACATAGTGATAGCAATTAAAAAGCTGCTCGAGGGCCCAGAAGACTTAAGCATTAGGAGAAATCCAGTCTCTACTGGGAAAACCAAGGCACAAGAAGAACTCTCAGAAAGAAATGGGACTTCTATCCAAAAAACAATGACAAACATACAAAATGAGAACCCAGATAGATGTCACACCACTGATATGCATCAGTCATGTTACTGCGTAGATACTTTCCCTCTACTTGGCTCCTTCCTAAAGAAAACCACCACAGGTACAGAGTTCTGATAGAACAAGACCACAGAACGTGGGCTGGATGAATAATTGAGAACTTACAGTTAAGGCCCAGATCATGCTCCTGACCGGAGATACTGAATTTTGACCCTCTAGGCTCTGAGTTTTCATTTCTGTAACTCTTCTTTTGAGACCATTCAATGGTACAGACTATGAAAGACAGAATAAGGCCTTATATGACACAACTCTGTTGCTTTGCAAGAAAGAATAGCAACGCAAAGCTGCCTACAAAGGTCTCTTACTCTCTCCAAGTCTCAGTTTCCTCATCCGAAGAATGACAGTAATTCTTGCCTTAGCCCTCACAGAAGGATCAAATGAGAATATAGTTAGTTATAGGGTTTTGATATGACAGATTGCCTGATCCCAGAGTGTACAGAGCATGTGCTAGAACAAGGACTGAGGCACTAACTGAAATTTTTTAAGCGTAGCCTTTTTCTCTACTCAGAAAGCAGAAGAGCTTCATCTGTTCATAGGATAGTTTAGGACTTACAAGATGACAACTTTCTCAGTGTGACTCACCAACAGCATGACAAGGAAATAAAGAAAGCAAAGATCTTCCTACTTTAGGCTGTTTCCCATCCATGGTCAAGAAGCTAAGACTTTAAAGTTTAATTTCTCAAACTGATTTGGCCTACTGCCCCCTTTCCAAAAGACAAATTACTCAGCATCGCTCTGGAAATCTACTTTCTTTAGCTCTTTAACATTCCTTTTGTGTGTGAAATCTGTACCATTTCAAAAAATATAAAATATATTTTTAAATGATGCATCTAAAATTTAATAATTTATTGTAAATTAAATTTGTGGAGTTTTTTCCTGCACTGAAATTTTGATGACACAATATTGCATCATGTAACCATATAGTGTCATATCGTAAACAAATCAATATACCTGCACATTCCTGTCAATGTATGCTAGACTTCCCAACAATGCACAACTCACTTACCTGCCAACACTAGCTTCTTAAGACCTGTTATAGACTTGACCACTAATCAGTTATAACTTGCATTTGTGTGTTTATTTGGAAAATAATGTAATCACTAGAACTTTAACTGTTACACAACAGATGAAACAAGCATGAATGGTTTTTCAAAATTTTCTTTTCTTCTTTCCTTATGCTTCCACTGCCCCCTTATTTTTATTCAATGCCCCCCAACTGTACTCGAGGCTACTACTGCCACGCTGGACCACTACAGTGCCCCCCAGGAGGTGGTATCGCACACTTTGGCAACCTATTGGGGCAACCTAGTGATGGAGAAAACTCAGGCCCAGAAAAAACTGCTGAGGTACAAGAGCTTCTCATTGTTGGGACTAAGAATGCTATGTTCAATGGTGTACCACGTGCATAAATAGTACAGCAGCTATGAAAAACAGGAAAATGATATATGTTGCAGAAGATGTGGGAAAACTGGGACACTAATGCATTTTTGGTGGAGTTGTGAACTGATCCAACCATTCTGGAAAGCAATTTGGAACTAAGCCCAAATGGCTATAAAACTGTTCAATCCTATAATACCGCTACTAGGGCTTTATCCCAAAGAAATCAAAGGAAAAGGAAAAGGAACCATATGTACAAAAATATTTATAGCAACTTTTTTGTGGTAGCAAAGAACTGGAAATTGAAGGGATATCCATCAACTGCAAAATGGCTGAAGAAGCTGTGGTAATATGAATGTAATAGAATACTATTGTTCCATAAGAAATGATGAGCAGACAAATTTCATAAAAACCTGGAAAGATTTACGTGAACTGATGCTGAGTGAAGTGAGCAGAACCAGGAGAATGCTGTACACAGTAACAGCAACACTGTGTGATGACCAACGTGACAGACTTAACTCTTTTCAGTAATGCAATGATCTAAGACAATTCCAAAAGACTCAAGATGGAAAATGCTATCCACTTCCAGAGGAAAAACTCAGAGTCTGAGTGCAGATCAAAGAACACTATTTTCTCTTTTTTCTTCTTTCTTGTGGCTTTTCTCTTTTGTTCTGATTCTTCTTTCACAACATGACTAATGTAGAAATATGTTTAATATGATTGTACATGTATAGCCTATATCAGATTGCATATCATCTTGAGAAAAGGGGAGGGGGGAAAGAGGGGGAAAATGTATACCTCAAAAATCTTATAAAAGTCAATGCTGAAAACCAAAAATAAATAAAGAAAATAGAAAAGAAAAACAATGCACCAGTTGCATTTTTAAAATGTTAAATGCAGAGAAAACTGTTAGAGGAAAAAATGAGGGAGAGGGAGAGAGGAAGAGACGAGGAGAGGGGAAGGGAGGGTAGGAAGAAAGAATTCTTACTCTGCAAATGTTCATAAGATGAAAGATACAGGTTTACAACCAAGAACTACTTACTCTGCAAAGTTTCCTAAAAGGGGAAAAAATGGACCTTGACTGGAATAGGAAATTTGCAAGCGTTCTGAAAGAAAAGATTAGTGTTGGAAAGGAACCTTAAAATGTAAACAAAATTTAAGAAAAATCTAGAAAGATAAATTCATTTGAGTACTCTATGATGGAAGAGGCTCTCCATTCTAATGGAGAGAGAAGAAATAAGTGCCCTTTCAGAAACTGAACGTCTTCAAAAGTCCTTCAGGGAATTAATTAAAGAAAAACAGACCTGAGAATAGACTGGTTCTGTTGAAGATTTTAAGAGGGGGAAAAAAGGGTACATGAGAAGAGTATAAAGAGTATACAAACACAGAGAAAAGGGTGGATAAAAGGGCTTCAGACGATTAATAATTATTATATCTAGTATTTATGTAGCACTTGAAGGTTTGAAAAGTACCTTACATGTTAATTCATTTGATGCTCACAACAAATAGGGGAGGTAGGTATGGTTATTATCCCCATTACACAGAAACCAAGGCTAAGTAAGGTGAAGTGACTTGCCCAGGGTCATATAGCTAGTAAGTGATCTGACCTCAGTTCTTTCTGACTCCAATTTCCATTCTTTATCCACCTTACCACCTAGCTGCCTTATAGAACACCATAAAGTAAAACAACTTTGCAAGAGCTGAGTATTCTGATCAAAGCAATGACCAACCATGTCTCCAGAGGACCTAAGATGGAACACATTCCCCACCCTGTCAGAGAGGGAATGGACTCAAGTTGTGAATGAGGCCACTGCATGAACTTGTGTGGTTTGCCTCTGCTTATTTGTTAGGAGGCTTGTGGGAGTTTTTTCTTCTGTTTTTAATTGGAGAAGGGGGTAGGAAAGGTAGTGATAGTGAGGAAAAAAGGAGGATAGTCAATGAAACATTTTAAAAAGTGAACAAAGAGGGGCAGCTAGGTGGTGCAGTGATTAGAGCACCGGCCCTCGAGTTAGAAGGACCTGAGTTCAAATCTAAACTCAGACAATTGACACAACTAGCTGTGTTATCTTGGGCAAGTCACTTAACCACAAATGCCTTACCTCCACTCCTCCAAAAAAAAGTGAACAAAGGAGGACAGAGAGTAGTTCAGAAGGAAGTACAGACAAGCAAGACACTTCTTATAGTAATGAATTAACTTTGCTACATATTTTTTATTTTTAAAAAAGGAAGCAATATGGAGATTCATGGTTTCATATAAAATCTTTGTGTTACACTTGGTATATGAAATGCTCATATTTTTTGGTGTTTTTAAGTTCAGAATAAAAAGTTAAAAACAAAAACATGAAATTGTATTAACAGCATATGACTGAATTTTATCATTCTGTAAGGAAGGCTTCTATCTTTTTTAAATGTATCATTGATGAAGTTTTTGAGTATTATGCCCCAAGCCCTTTCCCCCCATAACCTCTGTGGTTATTGTTCAATTCTGCATAGCACGAAGCTTTAGGAGAATGCCTATCTTGTGTTATAGCAGAACTGACTAGTTCAAGCCCTCAAGAAGCTTATATCCTAGCCAGTTCTCCCAGAAGAGCTCTGTGGCCCAATAAAGAAGCTCACTGTACTTCAGGTAGTAACAAGAATGGTCACTTGGGATCTTTAAATCAAAAGGGTGGGAGGCGATAGCTAACCACGGTTCAGAAAACCATTATAATAATGAGAGTGAGAAAAAGAAAAATGCTTTTAGGGTTTCATCAATACCACATAACCTTAGATTCATAATCTGGCTTGGAAAAAGAGGAGTCAGGGAAGAGAAGTGCTGTGCTGCCCACTTAAGTGCTGGTCTTCTTAGTGAATACATCCAGCTGTCAGACTGAAGTTGGCATTGTCTTAGAATGTCTGCTCCTAGGGCCAGGTTGATGTGATTAGCTAGGCTATCACTGAATCCTGTTCAATGCTTAATAAATGCCTTTTGATAATGAGGAGAAAGATGGCTAGTTTCAAGGTTCACCTAAGAGATGGGCCAGATGTACCAGACAGGGATCTAAGGGAATTAAGAAACAGAGAGAAAGCCCAGATGGGCTTATGTCACAGGTGCTGCACGTCACTTGCTATCGGGTTACTAACACTAAAGCTCCACACCACAAGGAGGTGACCCTGGGTTCTTAAGGATTCTGCCAGTGACGTGCAAATTCTGTCAGGCCCTACACCAAAATATAAAGCCTTCCACAAATGACCTGCGACAGTTCATGCATCCCTTGTCTGACGGATGCTCAGCAAGATTTTCAAAGGCCTAGATCAGAAGGTCAGTCACCATGTGATTTTCTTCCCACGTGAAGAAGCTCATCTTCTACCTCTACTGAAGAAGCAAAGAGGGGCTGGCACCTGTGTAGGTGGAAGAAGTGCCTGCACCAATAAAATTCAGTTTAAAAACCAGGGAGGGCCTGCTTCTCTCGAGGGATTCTGCTAGGTACTAGGAAAATTAAAATGAAAAATGGCATAGAGCATCTTCTTTGAGAAGTTAACCTCCAAAATGTCATACACAGTTGGTCACTATCCCCAAGGGTAACTATGAATATCTGCCACCTTTAGAGAAAGGAATTGAAATATCTCAGAATCTGAGGAAGCATTTTCCATGAGACAGACCCAAACACATGGGGGGAGGATATGCTGAACAAAGTAGAGCTCCTCCAGCCAACAACAGTGAGCTACTATACTCAAACACTCTGCATGAAAGGGAGACACTGTCCATCAGAAAGAGTTTCGGGATTTTGCTGTCTTAGTATTCCTAAGGCCTTTCTGACACATGCCCTGAAAGCTCCTTAGCCCTCATACCCTGAAACCCTTGAGAGCAGTCTGGGCCAAGTCCCATGTCACCACCACCCCATCCAGGCAACAGAGTGGGGGGACAGGGAGGCACCTAGTCAAGGAAAGGATCCAATATTAAGAGCACAGAAGGAGTGGAATGAAGAACAAGATAATGTATGGACATCAAACAACAGGAGTAAGTACTCACCTACAGCAGACAGTGCAACAGTAGGTTTCCTTGTGTCTCTGAAACATAGAAGTCCCAAATCATATACTGATCCCTTTGCCACTTGAAGCCTATTTCCAGTAGTCTGGGTGCATTTCATGGCTTCCATTCACTTTCTACCCAATGGGAACTTTGGATGAATCAGACATAATTTGCTGGGTTCAAGAAGAAAAAGTGATTTTGCTGCAAAAAGGACCTCTTTTCCTTCATATTAAATGAGTTACTGAGCTTTCTCATTTCTCAGTCAGCTACAGTTTTTTCTAGGTCTGAATTTCAAAACAGTCAGCCATATCCAAGAAGGAAAAGTCTCATGATTCAGCAGAGCCCGGGTGACCCTGATGTACAGGGAGAAGAAGCCAAAATAGTCCCTCTGTGGTGTCATTTCTCACAGTGGCAATGAGATGACTGCCAATGAAGTGTGTCCCTGCATGAAGCTTCCAAACAACTCTTCAGCCGAGGATAAAAAGCTATTTCTGGGCATGAAAGTGAACCTAGCCAACTCACAGGGAGAAAGGAAATCTTGCAGCTGACCTCTTGGGCCAAAATGTATGGGAAAACTTCTATACCAAACAACACTCATAAGAATAAGGCAGTGTTCTAAGGCTCAAAGACAATACAAATACACACACACACACACACACACACACACACACACAGAGGCACATGCACACATTCACACACAAGCTGTGTCTGGAGAAAGTAAAACTAATCTATCATTTTAAAATAAAGCTCTTTTAACATACAAGAAGAATATTCTCCAAAGTCTGGCTCCTCAAATCCCTATTTTTCTGCATTCTTTCTCTTCCCTCTTTCTTAATTAATTCTCTGGCTTCCCCATTCTGTTCATGATCATCCTCTTTCAAAGTATACCTGGAATGCTTTACTTATGTAAGGAGCAATAGAAAGCAGGAGAAACGAGCACAGGCCTTGCCCACTGCCCACCAGTCTCAGGATTTGCCTGATAGCCCCCCGCCCAGTCCCCTTACCATAAACATAAAAGACAATAAGACCCTCTCTCCCAACTATTTCCTCTTCCTACGGCTCAGGATAGGTGTAGAGCAAGGGTCTGATTGTGTTACTAGGCTCTATAAAGGAGAACACATTTCACATCCTCTCCTGCTAAGGAGAAGAGGTTACAACACCATTTATCCTGCACTAGAACCGTGCAGATAGCTATAATGTGTAATCTTATGCAAGGCTAATTTAAAGGTGTAATGGTGAATAGGTCTATCCCTCCAAATTTCTTATATCACAGTCATATTGGATAGGCTGTGGGAAGGCAGGAACACTAACAGACTGATGGGGGAGCTATATGTTCGTCCATCTGTTATGGATATCAATTTGGAATTTTTTAAGAAAAGTTCTTAAACTGTTCATACCCCTTGACCCAACTATCCCACTGCTCTTAGCAAACAAGTCAAAGGCAGAAACAAAGATCTGATGTCCATAAAAACATTCCTAGTAATACTCTGTGGTGCCAAAAACCTGGAAACAAAAGGGGTTCCCATTATCTAGGGTAGAGCTGAAAACTCTACCTGTGGTATATAAGTGCGTGGAACACTATTTGCAATTAGAAATGACTAATATGAGGAAACCAGAGAAACGTGAGAAGTTCTGTAAGAACTGATCCAGTGAAATAAGCAAACAAAACAAAATAAAAAGTTTAACTACAGTAACTCCCATGATATAAATAAAAATAATTACTAGAAGGAAGCCAAACTTGAATGACTGGATAGCCAATATTCCCCTTCTCACAGCTGAGATGTTTAGGTACTACTAGGGCAGAAGGTTGGCTACACTGTCAGATTCTATAACTGTACTTAGCATTTTGGATTAGTTTTTGTTCTTTTGTTTTTTGGGGGGTGGGGGGGAGGAGTTGGGAGAAAGAGTTTGGGGTGGGGGAGAGGGCTTGTCATTTCAAGGAAGGGTTCAATATAGAAGAAACTTCCCCACACTCAGAAACTACTATGACATGACAAAAGGCCATCAATAAAAATTAACAAACAACTTTCATGTTCTCTCAAAGTATCCCTACCCCAATAGTCCCATAATAAAAGAATGCCTCCTACTTGTTCTTACTTGATATCCCAAATGTAGATGTAGGTGTCCACAGAACTGGTAACCAACAAGTCTGGCTCGAACACAGCCCAATCCAAGTCACTAGGAATGTAAGAGACAAACAACACAAGGAGTGGCAGGATTAGTCAGAGCTACGCAAGACTTCAGAAAGCCTCCATCTTTCTGCAGCTTGAGCCCTGACACTCAGATTCTGAGTCTCCAAAGTTTCCTTGGGAAAGAACTAGACTCTAAAGATGCTTCAAACTTGAAGATCCACTCCCTGTGGTTTCCAGCTATTCCATCAGCCTGCAATCAAAAAAAGAAGAGAGGAGGGGAGAGAATTTGACCACTCCCAGTTTTCTCCTGCCCAAGTACTTTCTGGTTAGTCATTTTTCTAAACCCATCTCAGCTATGGCTGCTCTGAGTAAAACACTGACACTCTTGGAAGAAGGTTATCAATTCTTAGTACCTGGGGTTGGAAGAAATCTCAAATATAATGAAGACTAGGGATAGGAAAGGCAGGCAGATGTCTAGGCTATGACACACATGGGGCAGGGTGTGTATATGCATGAGGGATATTTCTGAACCTTCCTACATTTCTAAAAATGTACGTATTTTTAATGCTAGAAAATTTCATTATCCAAAATGTGTCACATGTGTTACAGGTGAAAGTGTGAAGCTTCTATTGGGACAATAATTTTTTTAAATCAGAGCTCTATCTTAGGAAAGACATCAATAAACTGGAAAGCATCCAGAGGAAAACAAGTAGGACAGAGAAGGGCCTCTAATTTTGATCACTTGAAGAAACTGAGGACAATTAGCTTGGAGAAGAAAAAACTCAAGGGACATGGCACCTGTCTTCAAAGTATTTAAAGGGTTGTTACATTTAAGAGGAATTAATTTGCTCTATTGGGCCCAAGAGGGTAAAAGCTACAAAAAGGGAAACTGAGGCAGAACCTTAGGAGTTAGTGAACTCCTCCTCACTGGAAGTCTCCAAGTAAAAATTGGATGACTGTATATCAGTTATGGGGGAGACTCAATGCCCTCTGAACTCCCTTCCAATTCTCAGATTCTTTTATTCAGTGAAATGCCTGAGGGTGGGACTGAGGAAGAAGCAACACAATTTTTAACCCTTAGCCAAGGCACACAAATACTTGGAAATGTCCTTAAAAATTAGTTGGTCCAATCTAGCACATTTTACTTGCTTACAAAGATAAAACAATACAAAAGTAATACTTCCCTTGTGCAATGCTTCTTTCCACAGGTCTATCTTAAGCTCCCTGGTCCAGCTCATCTGGCAGTACTACTAACTCTCCACTGGATCCAGTGGCCAATACTGAAGCAGAAAAACCCTGAAACCAAGCTTCTTAATCTTTTCTTTACATCAAGGACCCCTGTGGTAATCTGCAGAAGCCTATGGACCCCTTCTCAGAAGAATGTTTGTTGCTTACATTCATATTTGAAAAAAACACAACAGTTAAATGTTAAATTAAAGGTAAGTGAAAACAAAGAGGTATTTTTCCCCTCATCTACATTCACCAACCCCATGAAATCTATCCCCAAGAGGTCTAGGAAATCCAGGGGTAAGAACCCCTTTTCAAAAAAATTTACCAAGAAGACAAGTAATCTTCAAAGAGCATCTGACTTAGGCTACTCTCTATCCTCTCCCCAACACCCAAATAGCTACTTCACAGGCCATTGCAAAAATGCCAAAAAGTCCCTTATGGAAGTCTAACCTTGCCTCCTACCACACCCAAGGCTGGCTTCAGCATATCACACATTCCCTGATACACTTCCCAAATTGACTTTTTCCATCCCCACTCAGGAGCAATTGGAGTAGCCCTGATAGCAATATGGAGAGAATAATCTGGAACCAAGTTGAAACATAACAAACTAGGGAATGTTTGCATGTGCTTAATGGATCTCTTTCCAGAGAACATAATCAATTTGTTAAACACTGAAAAAGGTGAAAGAACAGTGTCTTACTTCTGGATCCTTCTGATATGTCATTGGATAGAGATTTCCTTCAACTTCCTTCAACTTCAAAGCAAAATGTGGCTTTCATCTTTTACTCTGAAAGAGGCTGCACCTCTCTGAGCCTCTTCAGTCCCTCTGATGGTGGCTCCCAAGCACTGGCTGATTTTCTGTAAGGATGCCCTCCCCTTGGGGAATGCTAATGGCCTATCAGCCCTCCAAGGCTAACACTAAACAGATGCTCAAGCTGGAACTGTGGGAGGATGGCAATTTCTCAGTTCACTTCCCCAGAGAACTGTGACAAATAGGGTGATGGCACTTTGAGCTCTTGGGATCACTCGACAGAAAGCTCCAGCAGAGAGGGTATGTTCTATGTTTAATGTGGAATCAAAATGACAAATCATAGCCCAATAAACTATAGAGCTCCTACTACCTACCTGATCACCCTGGTATGTCCCTGTAATGCTGTGCCAACTTCCCCACTGCCATCTTTCCACTTGTAAAGATCGACTCGCTGGTTGCTCTGAAATCAAACATAAGAAATAAGGCAGTGCATGTAGAAATGTTCAAATCAATGTGCCACCGGGCTTAGGAAAGCTCTAATGCACAGGAAATGAAAAGAGAAAGCTAAGCAGAAAACCGGCCGAGAAAGCTTAAAACCTCTCACACAGTCTAAGCTTTCAAGAAAGAAAAAAAATCTCATGTGGGTAGAGCTAATAATACCCAGAACGAATTTTCTCACCAGCTTTATGTAGTGAGAGTGAGGGATTACAGACAGATAAGATAGCCTGCCAGTCCCACTGGTACCGCCTCTAGAGAACATGGACACGAGTCACACAAGCTAAGAAGTTGTGCCCAGAGACTGCTCATCTACATGAGATCAGAAACCCATTGAAGCAATTAAGGACATAGGGCTTAAGGTTTCAAATAGGAAGGAAGACACCACTTACCCTTCAAAGTTATTTCCCCTGCAAAGCTACAGTAAACAGGTGCACAATTCAACGCCAGCAGCCAGGACCTTCACTAACTTTTTCCAACCAAATAAGGGCTCTCCCTCTCCCACCCCCGCCCCACAAAGGTCATGATCCTCATCTCTTCTGCTATATGCTACTGTACTAAGTACCATCAATTAACTCAACCTTTCCTACCCCTCTGCCATCCATTGTTACTTTTCCAATGGCAAAGGCATGGGGTGGAGAAGGGGAACAACCTAAAAGGCATTCCCAGGACGAAGGAATAAGCAAGACCTTCGAAATTTACCACAATACTACAGCAGAGCATCTGGATTTAGAGACAGCAGACAAACGCCAAAGAGGACTGGGACAGTTTTAAAAAGCAGCAGCAGCATATGGGCCTCTAAAAAACTCTTTAAATTTTCCCACAAAGTGAAGCTGGAGAGTGGAGGGCTATTAACCACCTGTGAGCTGGTTACTGTGCGTATAGCTCATCTGCATCCAGCCTGAAGACAGAGGCCAAACTCGGGCTCCTCGAAAACAGGGAGGAACCCAATGCATTCTGGGAAGTGTCAGAGTGGCTACCTACCAAAACTGCTTACAACAGGAAAAGGGATAACAAGGAGAGTGCTCCATGAATAACTTCTATCAGATTGCTTACAGTCTCAGGGAGAAGGCAGAGGAGGAAGAGCAGGATAGAACTTGGAACTTTAAAAAAAATTGTCTTTATAGGTAATTGGGGAAAAAGTAAAATATTATTTCAAAACAAAATAAAACAAAAACAATCCAGGTGCTATGTCCTGAGGTAAGGGTGTCTCAACTACTCCCAAGGGCCAGCATCCTCAGTGACACAAATACAACAATACATTTAAATCCAATAAGAAGAGGTCGGTACAAATGACCTGGGTAAAGACAGATTGGGGAATTAAAGGACTAAAAGACCAAAGATGACAAGAAAGTACTCTTCCCAGTATGACAGGAAGCTGGCCAAAGGTGTAAAAAGGAAAGGTGATGAGCTAATTCTTCCCCCCTCTTCTGAGAGGACAGGCACTGCAGGCAGCTAATGCCTTTCTGGGGAGTAGCTTGTAAGAGAAGCTCTTTGTTCTTCTGTGGCTTCTTTCCCTTCTCACATACTATCTGTGGCTTCACTGGCTGTCAATACCAAAAAACCGTGGTCCCAGGCAGCACTATAAAATGGTTTTATTCCCTGGTTGATTTGAGACCAATCGGCAAAGTACTCCCTTACATGCTCCTTATCTTGGCAAAAATGGAATGTTAGATTTCTAACCATCCTATGATAATGAAATAATCTCATAGAATCAATGAATTATAGAGCTAGATGGGACCTGACTTTACACAAAAGGAAACTATAGACCTGGGAAAGTAAAGTGACTTACCCAAGGCCACACAGTTAGTGAGTGCCAGGGGTGGGCAGAGATTCTTTGGATAGATAAGTAGAAGAAAGAGAGGCTTTGTCACCCTTAGGTATTACTTCCTTTTATTGTAAAGACATCTTTTATATCTATTCATGTACTTTCTTCTCTCAATAGAGGGATGGAATCACCTATAATTCTTCAAGAGCAATAAAGATTTGTTATAAATTTTTCCAATCTATCCCCAATTGATAAATGGCCAAAGAATATGAACAGGCAGGTTTTTGATGAAGAAATCAAAATTATAGTCATATGAAAAAAGTGCTCTAAATCATTATTGATGAGAGAAATGCAAATTAAAAACAACTTTGGGATATTATCTTACAGCTATCAGACTGCTTAAAATGACAGATGCCCTTCAATTGGCGAATGACTAAACAAGTTGTGGTATATGAGTGTGATGGAACACTACTGCGCCAAAAGAAACAATGAGGGGGTTGATTTTAGAAAAACATGCAAAAAATTTGGACCTATGAAGATACTATCCACCTCCTGAGAAAGAACTCATAATTAGAAGCATGTATGGTATGGTTTTATATACATGTATATGTGTGTATGTATATGTGAATATATGGATACATATGTATATATTCATGTCAAATTGTAGCCTTCTTTAGGGCAGAATGGGCAGGGAGAAAAAAAGGTGCATAGCAAAGAACAAAAGAAAACTCAGAAGGAAGCAGAGAAAAGCTGGGCAGCTTTGAAAACAATATGTAGTATTTATTACATAGTTTGGGGTTTTTTTAGTAAACAGTCCAAAATAGAAATTCATGGGTTTTTTTTTTAATCCTCTTTTTATGTTCTGCTGTGTACATGGAACTGTTCTTTTTTTCCCCTCATTTTGTATTTAAGTTTAAAATGAATATAAATAAATAGATGAATGAACAAATAAAATTCTGCAATCTCAAAGAGCACTGAGCAGTGAGCAAGGATCAGGGATCTTTAGAACATTTCTATCAGCCAGACACACACAGTAGGAACACAAATGCAAAGAGTAATGTTTATTCTCCTTTAAGAAATTTAGAGGGGCGGTTAGGTGGCGCAGTGAGTAAGAGCGCTGGCCTTGGAGTTGGGATGACCCAGGATCGGTCCCGACCTCAGAAAATGAACACCCACACATAAATAATGACTAGCCGTGTAACCTTGAGCAAGTTACTTAACCCCCATTGCTTATTTTTTAAAAAAAAGAAAGAAATTTAGAATTAAGCTTTAAAAAAAAATTTAGAACTAAAGATATGACTATTCAAAGTCAGATACAAAATGTGAGAGCCATGACAGACTATTCTGGTCAGGTTGGGTTTTAAAATTTTTTTTCAAAGTGATTTACCTCTCTTACCCTTCTAAAAGGGAACTCTGATGTCCTCCAAATGCATTCCCTAACTAACTGAATGACTTTCTGCTTGGAAAACTGATGTTTCATTCTCGGCTCAGAACACAGACCTGCCACTTCATATTTACTCACTCGTCCCACTGCTCAAGTGTACTCACCGAAGCTGCAAAGTAATGTGCGTAGCTGTCATGGGGATTCCACTGCACGGCCCCGATGTCCCATTTGCTCTGGCGAGAGATCTTGCGGTGACCTTCAGATGGGGCATCCAGATTCACAATATACAAGAAGCGGCGGCTGGAAGGGGAAGGGCACCAAATATATACAAGGGTTTAGTACCACAAGGGAAGGCCTGCCTTTAAACCAGACCTACTTGGCAACCAATTCTTCTGACCTCAGAGAGGACAAAGAATTTTAAAAGATCAAGAATAAAAACAAAACAGAAGCCAGGTAGCTGGGCCAGAGCATAATTTTAGAAAACGGCCCTTCTGACATAGGGCACAATCCAGCCTGAAGGCAACAGTGAAGTTGGATGTGACTCACATTTTGTGACATCTACCCACTCTGCAAGGCAGCCCACTATGGGCAAATGACAAGTGCACCCCACTGTGACTCTGCAAACAGCAGCCTAACAAACTCATGTGACACTATTTAACAGACAGCCACCATCCAGGAACAGAACCCTGAATTCCCTTGCAAACAGACTATTTTTAGGCTCTAAATTTAATCTTTCAGAAAGCAAGTTAAAGGATTATTATGAGGAAAGAAGCAATATAAATTGAACTAATATATTGAGTGCCAGTGATACGCAAGATACTCCTCAGTTCACAAAAGGCTGAAATAAAGAGTTATATGCTATTTCTCACCTCCATCCCTTTGTCAAAGCTGTCCCTCATAGGTGCTATGACCTCCTTCCTCACCTATACCTCTTGAATCCCTAAGATCAACTCCTGGCTCAGGGATCACTATCCTAAAGAAGGGCTTTCTTGATTCCTCTCCCTCCTACAATGTTAATGCTCTCTACCTCTTGAAAGGTTTTGTTTTATTTATCTGTGTATATGAATTATACTCCCCCCTCCCTACCTAGGAGAATGCCAGCTCCCACGGCCAGGGCTGTTTCTTCATTCTCTGTATCTCTAGCACCCAGAAGAGTGTGTTACATAGAGCAGGTACTTGATAAAGGTTTGAAATTGAAAGGGACAGAAAAAAGGAAGTCTGCTCCCCTCACTATTTCACTTTTAGGGTGTTAGTTACATGCATACACACTCCCTGATACATGC
The DNA here is from genome assembly GCA_011680675.1 of Gymnobelideus leadbeateri. NCBI lineage: Eukaryota > Metazoa > Chordata > Mammalia > Diprotodontia > Petauridae > Gymnobelideus > Gymnobelideus leadbeateri. The sequence continues at coordinate 101,016 of WOXC01006249.1, forward strand.
ACAAACATGTTCTGTAAAAGTCAGTCTCTTTGCTAAAGAAAAACCAGAACCACAAGATATCCATAAAGATAAGTAGGTTTGCCAATGAAAAGTATGAAAGCTAATAGCTCCTGCTTAAAGGAAACAGATTAAAGAAAAAATTAAGAGTATGTAAATAACTGGAAAGTAAGAGAAATTCAAACAGGAGAAGCTAGTTATCAGACTAAAGAATCAGACTCTATGACCACAGTAGGAAAAGTACAGGCTCCAGACATCAACAAGTAAAATCCCAAAGAGCATAAGATGCTGGACATTCTCAAAGAATGAGTAAGGATCAGAGGCTTTATAGAAACCCTGACCTTCTGGGAACCAGCTCTGACTTTGGACACCTCTCCCTAAATGGACAAAGGGCAGGCAGAGAAGTCAAGTAGGTAAGATGATGTTTGAAAAAGAGATAAGGCAAAGAAAACTGAAGATTGAAGAGCAGAGTTAGGGAAGTGAAAGTGAAATGAGAAGGTAGGGAGTAAAATCTCTGATAAAAGTAAGTGGGGAGTCACAGAGAAGTCAGTTAAGGGATACTAACTAGCCAGCAAGGACTCCTCCCTGACACCATGCTCTTCAATAGGAAGGAATGTGAAGAGTGGGAAAGTGGCCAGCCCAATATGTCTTTCTAAGGTAATTCAAACATAGGGCTTCTGGCAAATTGCTAATATGACTCCTAATAAATATTGGGTAAAATTATGTTTAAACTTTGCAGTTTTAAGACTTAAGTTAAAATATAGTTTTATATTATTCTTACATGGTGCTTGGGTGGGCACAGGATAAACAAGAGAAATCTTTGAGAGTCCTGAGAATCATGAGAATTAGGAAGTAGGGAGGCAGCATGGTAAAGTGGGTAAAGTCAGAAGGCCTGCCTCCAAAGTTCATCTCCCATGACTTTGGGCCAGTCACATAACCCCTTCATTTCTTCTTCTATCAAATGAGCAAAGTAGGCAGCCCCAGATGCTCTTGATCTATGACCCCCATGAACTCAGAGCCTTGGTCCTTGCTGAGAACACAAGGTAGCATTTACTTGATTAGAAACCTCGTGTTTCCAGAAATCACACAACAGTAGAACTTTGGAGCTCACTTACCCAGAAAGCACTGCGTGCTGCCCAAGACAATCTACAGACATTGCAGTTGCCTGTTGAAAAACATAAACAATTGTTCAATTTTAAAAACAAGCTGAAATAAATCAAATTGAAGGGATTTAGTTATTTTTCATTGTGCCTTTGTCATCACCCAGGAGAAGAGTCTGGAATCTTTTTGGCTAATAATTACCAGAACCTCTAAAGGTGAATTTTTAATTATCTCCTTATATTCTCAACATGAATCTCAACTCCTTTACCTTTCAGTTAACTCAAGAAAAGACAGCTCTAATTGTAACTCAACATATACTAAAACAAAAAAACAAAAAAAAAAAGAACGGGAAAAGGAGGTTAATGATAAGGCTGTGGAACCCTTGGGACCTTAACTGACTAAGCCAGAGCATATGCATTTAGAGAAACTAGAAAAGGCTCCTCCTGTGAGCCAAAATCCCACCCTGATGCCACCAAACAAGCTAGACATCAGTATAGTGCTTTCAAGAGGCACTAACATCTTTGAAGTGCCACAGGAGTAAACTAGCCATATTCAAACCTTATCTTTGCTACCTCCAGGATCAAGCAAATAAATTTCTGGTTACCAAGTTCTTGGAGCTCCTCCTACTGGGTCCCCCAGAGATTAAATCTTACCAAGATAAAAGAAAAGCTCATATTCAATCTAAAGTTTCCAGGACATTTCACTGGTTTCCAGTTCTTGGGGAGAGGCATCTTTCATCATTCAATATCCAATTCCCCAAAGCAGGCACTGGACCAAATGAGTTTGCCTTCAGGCTGTGGTCAGAAGTTGCTTTTAATCACTGCAATTATAGCCCTGGATTCTCTTATCTGGACAGGTTCAAATACTGCTGTGTGTGAAAGTCAATTTAGCCATAGCTATTCTTGGCACCCTTCACCGCAACATTCTTGCATTAAGCAGGCTTTAGCTGTTTTACTGCCACCTTTTCAATGAAAGCCTTTTCTGGGAGACTATCAAGGGAGATCCCATTTTGAATATTTGAGCACAATCACAAGTAGTAAACAAAAAGAATCTGTTTTATAGTTGTGCAACCTCAAGAAAGATGTCAAGAGTATCAGGGACAAAGGGCTCAAGTCTGAGCTCTAGAGACTGACAAGTGTTCCTTCCTCCTTACTGTGGGCATGAGCAAAGATAAAGTTAGAAGGCAATGCAGCCAATCCAATGGCAGCCATGAAAGGTCTCTTTGGAAGTCTGGTCCCGGGTCTGGGCACCTGATAAACTTAAGGGTTGGTGGTAAGACAGCAGAATCAAAGGATTAGGATTGCAAGAAGCCATCAGTTTCCACACAAATTTGTAATCTGTAATGGAGACCACCTCCTCTATGCAGCCTTCCCTGGTCCTTCTGGCTATTAAAGATTCCTAGAATACCTTGGATGATCTTTTCTCTGCCCCACTTCCTTCCTGCCTTGTATTAACACTTATCAGCTGGTGGCACAGTGGATAAAGCTTTAGACCTGGAGTCAGGAAGACCTGAGTTCAAATCCAGCCCCAAACACTGACTAGAGTAACCCTGAGCAAGTCAATTAACTTCTATTGGCCTGTTTCCTCACCTGTAAAATAGGCTGTATAAATAGCGTGTGGAATACACAAATACTTAACAAATGCTTTTTCCTTCATTCATTCATCTAAATGAAGATTTTGCAGAACATATACAAACAGTCCTCCCTTTACTTAAATTTGCATTATACAATTTCACCTCAGGTCAGTCTCAGGCTCCCCAAAGGCTGCAGGGGCAGCCCCACTCCAGAGGCCCTCAGTTCCAGGCACTGAAGCCACTTTGGTAGTTGCCCCCCCACCACTCAGAGCTCCAGGAGGGTTCACTCAATGCTTTCTAAACTTATATTAGTATCCTTAGTCTTTACATTTTGCATAACATTTAATTTTTTCTAATGTTTTGATTTTTTTTAATGTTTTCAAAATGAAAAGGTATTCTAGTTTCTAACAACAAAATGATATTCAACATGGCGATGAATTTTACTATGAAACAGTCTTGTACCATATTTTACACTTTGGTGTATATTCATAAGTGGTTCTTCTATCTAACAAGTCAATCTTTTTGGAAGAAATTCATAAAAATAAAGCTTTGCAGGTTTACCTGCCCACAGTCTCATTCAATCCAATTCAATTTCAAAGAAAACCAGCATTTTACACATTGCTTTTGTGGAACTAAGGACTAGTGTGGTTTGTTCATCTGAAATGACCAAGTGAGAAATCAAACTTTCCTATTTGAAATCCCAGCCAAACTAGAGAGAATGGGAATAAACTTCTAAGAGATAGAAGCACTTTTCTGTTCATCCTTCTAAATAACGAAGCAAACTAGAAACATTCAATCAATGCAAATCAGAGTCAAGCCAATTCTCTTAACATTGGTTTGTCACAGGCCTATGATCAAGGACTATAATATTTTCATTATCAGATTTCATATAGTAGAAGCAAGAACTGAAATCCACTGGCATAAAAGAATCAGACAATTTCATATGACATGATCCAATCTCCTTAAATTAGGGACTGGAGAGGCTAAGAAAGCTGTTTTGAATGACTGTACTCAATCCTCTTACTAAATGCTTATCAGAAATGAGCTGATGCTCTCTGAACACTTAGCACAATGGCTAAGTGTTACACACACGTCTCTTCCTGAGATGGAGCCTCTATCTTCAGCAGACTACATTAATCGTCTGTGATTGGAGGAACTACTTCACATGTCTGGCTCTCAGTTTCCCTGTTGGTAAAATGAAGACCTAAATGGCATCTAAAACCCATTTCTACAGGACGTTATCACATACTATATATCCCACTTATCTACATCTATATCTTCTCCCAACCAGACTCTGTCTTAGCTCAATACTGCCCCTGCCCAGGGCCTGGCACATGGCTCATCACAGAGGTAGAAGTTCAATCAACAAATGATGAATGAATGAATTGATGAGGAAGGTATGCTATTTGCCTTGGCAGACTTGACCCCAGGCATCAACACGTCTTTTAAATAAAGCTTTCTAGAAAATAAAAACTAAAATGCTGCCTTTGTCTTCTAGTTTTACTAGAAATGATTCTGCTGTTTTCTAAAATAAATGAAACTACAAAAGTAAATTAGTAAGAGAGTCTGCCTCTCTACAGCTTTATATAGTTCTTTCTTTTTCAGTAGAAGAATTTGCCAGAACTGGTATGGCCTTGAATTTGTAATGGATTTTTCCCCTCAAGTAAAAGATATCCACAGATGCCTATCTGTCTAGGAGGCTTGTAGTAATGATGAGACTCATAAATCACAAACCATTAAGGCAACAGGGAGCATACATAATGCTTCTCTCTCTAATTTTCAATTCCAGGTCTAAATAATAATTAGATGAGGAAGTTAGTCACCCTTCTTCTGATCAATTAAACTAGAAGGTGTGGATAAAGTAACCAAATCTGAGAATGACAATAATCCTAAGGAAAGGGCTTAAAGAAATCTTAAAACAAGAGCCACTCCCCAGTGATTAAGTGAACAAACAATTCTCAAAAGAAATGCAGAGTATCAATCATAAGAAAGACTACTTCAATTCAGAGAAATACAAATCAAAATGACTTTGAAGTTTTACATTTGGTAAATATAACAACAGATGCAAACAGTCAAAGCTGGAGGTGAGGCCTGTAGAAAGACAAACACTGATATACTACTGGTGGAACACTGAATTGTATACTGTTGGAGGAACAGTGAACTGGCCCAACCATTCTGGAAAGTAACATAGAAGAAAGTTATTAAAATGTCCATGCCCTCTGACCCATATATCTCACTGCTAGGAATATATCCCAGAAAGAACAAAGACAAAAAGGTCCCATGTGCACCCCAATATTCATAATAACACTTTGTGGTAGCAAGGAAGTGATAAGAATGTAGATGACCACTTCACATGAGGAATGACTAAACAAAATGTGGTTCATAAAGGTTTGGCATTCAAAGTTCTAAGTCTAAGCCCTTCATAAGCCCTCCTACCTTTCCAGTCTTCAAACACCTGACTCCCACACAGTTACTCTTTGATCCAGTTACACTGGCCTCCTGGCCCTCCATCTCTTAGAACTGGGTATTCTCTCTGGTTGGCTGCCCCTCTGTCTGGAATGCTATCTCTCAACTCCACCTGGGTATCAACTAAAACCCTGCCTTCTACAGGAAACCTTTCCTAAGCCCCCTTAATTCCACTGCCTTCCCTCTGTTAGTTACTTCCCATTTGTCCTGAATATAGCTTGTTTTATATATATATATAAAATCTGTAAGCTCCTTGAGAGCAGGGACTGTCTTTTGCCTCTTTTTTTAAATGTATTCCCAGCACTTAGCACAGTGGCTGGTACAAAGTAGGCACTTAATAAATACTTACTGATTATTACTGTGCTGTTAGAAACAATTAACATGAAAAGTTCAAAGAAGCAAAAGATACAAATGTATGCAAAATGAAATTAACTTTTTAAAAATGAAAACTGCAAAGTAAGCTGGACCAGGAAAATAATGCTCCTGACTACAGAAATGTAAAAGGGGAAAACAAGGACAACAACAAAGGCTGAATGCCATGTAATCACAACAACACAATGATCAAGCTTGTCCCTGGTGAGGGCTGAGAAAATGCATCTTCTTCCCTTCTTTGTCACGGCAGGGGGCCACTGGCATTGGACACTGCATACATGGTCAGACCGGGTTTTACTGGACTTTTTTCTTATTTAAAAATCCTGAGATAAAGGAAGGGGAAAGTGAGTGATATGTTTGGAAATGAAGGTAATAAAAAACAAAGGCCATCAAGAAAAGGTTCTTAAATCACAAAACCAGAGTCCCTGAGTAGAAAGGACCTCTCTCATCACAAGGAGGATTCCCTTCCATAACATATCTGACAATCTCTGATTGAACATTTCTAGTAATGGGACGCTTCACTAACAAGGTAATCCATTCCATTTGTAGATATCCCTCCAGTTTCTGAAGTTTTTTTCCTGATATTATGCCTAAATCTATCTCCTTGTAGCTTCCGTACATTGGTCATGCTTTTCTGTTCTTTCTTTTTTTTTTCTTTTTGGAGGGCAATTGGGGTTAAGTGACTTGCCCAAAGTCACATGGCTAGTAAGTACGTCAAGTGTCTGAGGCCACATTTGAACTCGGGTCCTCCTGACTCCAGGGCCGGTGTTCTATTCACTGCACCACCTAGCCACCTAGGTCATGCTTTTCCTGCCTGCAGTTATATATATTAAATTTGTTCCCCCCCTCTAGGGGAATGGGGAGAAACAATGGGGTGAACTGTCTCATGTAGAGGAGGCAGGGGAAGGTGGTTGCAGGGGAGGGGAGGAACAGGAAGGCAAAACCTTATTCTCATTGAATTTGGACCAGGGAGAGAATGACATGCATACTAAATAGGGTGTCCCACCCTACAGGAGCGTGGGAGGGAGGGGATGGGGAAAGGTGGTGGAGGGGAGGGCGGGCTGGGGGGGAGGGAAGTTGGAAACACCCACTTTTGAAAAGGGACAGGATCAAGGTGGGGAGTGGACCAGGTGGAAGGTGGGATGGGAGGGAAGGAGAAGAAACAATTTCAATATTGTGGAGACACAATCAGGATAACACAGGATCTGGCAGCTTCTATACTGAGGGATAGAAGGGCATGGAATATGATATTCCACAGGTCAAAGGACCTGGGATTAAAACCAAGAATCACCTACCCAGCAAAACTGAGTATCATGTTTCAGGGGAAAATTTGTTCATTCAGTGGAATAGAGGACTTTCAAGCATGTTTCTTCTTCAGTCTTTTACAATATATCTACTATGGTAATGTTTTGCATAGCTACACATGTATAGCATATACTGAGTTGCTTATCTTCCTTTTAAAATCAAATTTTTAAAAAAATATATAAATACTATGATTAATACTATTTTGCATATAATTGGGAGATAAGATGTACAGACAATGGGTCTCGGGGATTCACCTCACCCTACTGAAAAAGTCGAAGTGGGTATGGGAGAAGAGATGGGAGAGAGCAGATTGGTTGAGGGGATATCCTATATGACTGTTATTCTGGGGTGGTGGGTAGGGGAAAAATGGGGAAAAATTGTAACTCAAAATCTGATGGAAATGAATGATGTAAACCAGAAGTTAAAGCATTTGGAAAAAAATGAAAAAAAAATTTATTCCCCCACCTCTAAATGATTAGGCTTTAAATTTTTAAAGAAACCTCTTGTGTACCCTGATTGGATCTTCTATCCTACAGATGATACGTCCCCAGTTCCTTCAACCACTCCCCCCTGACAAAGTTTTGAGATTTCTCATCATTCTTATCCCCTTTCCCTCTAAAAATGTAATGCCAAAAATGAACACAAGATTCCAGGTGTTGTCTAACCAGAGCTTCTTAAACTTTTTCTACTCTTTCCACCCCTTCAGCACTTCTTAAACGGTGGGTTGCAAAACGCTATGCACTGGAACAGTGCAAAGATTTAGCTCCCTACAGCTAGATAACACTTTACTGATGCGGACCACGGCTGCTTAGGTTTGCTTTTTTTGTCATTGCAGGTTTTTTCCCAATAACTATGTCTCCCTGATGAATCACAGTGAGCTTCAATCAGTCAACTAAAGTTCCCCAAATCTTTTTACATGAATGTGTTAAGTCCAGTCCACCCCCATCCTATACTTTCATAGTGGGGGGTTTTTTGAACCTAAGCGCTGAACATAGAAACACTTGTTAAATTTAATCCTGATCAGTTCTACCTTGCTTCTGCTATCCAATGATCCCTGCTAACCTGTCATCCACAAATTTGGTAAGCAAATCATCTGTTTTCATTTAAGGTGCTGATTCTTCTGAGAACTGTAACTAGGAAAGAGTCAATGACACAGCCCTGTGGCAAAGGCATTTAAGATCCCAAAATCTACTCTCATATTGCTTTCTCTTGCCTAAATGCCCCCAAACATCCCGAGAACTCATTTTTTTCCCTAATGACAAAATTTAAGTCCTATAAAGAGGCTTCCTGTGCCCTAGCATTCAAACATCTTCCCCAGTTCTCCTTCCCACCTTGTCTTTCCAAAGTCTATCCTGTACTCCAAGAAAGGATTTTTTCAGGAAGATATTTAATTTAAACACTGAATGCTACACCACAGGATCACAAATTTAGAATTGAAAGAGACCTTAGAGATCATTTATTCCAACTCCCTTAATTGTAAGGATGAAGAAACTTAAGTCCTTCTTGAAGCTAAATGACTTACCTAAGGTAATACTGGTATTAAGTAGCAGAACTAGACACTGATCCTAGACTCTCTGATTCCCATTCCAGAAATTTTTGCATGGTATTACACTGCTCGCACAGCTTGAGAGCATACAATGGTTTTCTTTATGTGTAATACTGGTCTATGTTTACCAATTCTGCATTCCTTCATCATGACTTCTCCACTCCTTCCCTCCTGATGAATGAGGACATCACACAGGCAAATCCCCCCAACCTTCACATAGGTGATCTTGAAGGACTCCAGCTCAGAAGTGGCATGAATCTATGCCTAAGGATTACTCAAATAACTGGTTCTTGGGCACCATTTTTGCTGGCTAACTGGTGACAGACAAGCAGAATACGTTTTCACAGAATAAATGAATCTTAAAATTAAAAACAAAACCGTAATCTGAACCCAGGACTCCTTCACTGTCACATTCTGAAAGCCACATGAAAATGCATTTACAAAAGATGTGAAAACTGATATGAAATATGTGAAAACATTAATATAAGTCTGGCTACCTATATCAAAACAACAAAAGGAGTCTTGATTGTTGCCCCTTCTTTCTATGCAGGTAAGCACAGAGGACTGGGTAGGCTCGTTACTGCCAGCTGTTTAATTTGGGGCCAAGTCATTTGCTCTCAGGGCCTCAATTTCTTCATCTTTAAAATGAGGGGGGTGGGCCACTTCTAAGAAGTGGCTAATGGGATGGAAAGTCTGGTCAACAGAATAGGATCAGGTGTGGAACCGAACCTCGAGGCCACATGTGGCCTAGGTCCTTGTGTGCAGCCTTTTGACTGAATCCAAGTTTTATAGAACATATCCTTTTATGAAGGGGATTTGTTCTGTGAATATACTATAAAAACCATACTAATTCCTACTAACTGCTAAAGTTAAGGAAAGAAAAACTCCCACAAAGCTATTAGAGGTAAGTTTCCTTTGCCCCTCCCCCCCATTATGACAACTGCTGTTTAGGTGTAGTACTTCATAGCCTCCTAATATATGAGCCAGCAGCCTCACTGCAGGCTGCTTGAATTACATCTTCACTGAAAAGTAGGGATAAGGCTACCCGGGTTTCTGGTGAGAACTGAAGGGCAGCTTCCACATTATCAGGTCTGAGGTAGAATAGGCAGGTGTGTTCTGGCAGTATGGATGGAAACACTGGCTCTGAAAGCAGAAGGCCAGCACTCAAGACATACCTTGGGCACCTCTAGCTGGCTGACCTGTGGCTAGTCACAACCTCCCTGGGCCCTATTTCCTCATCTATAAAATGATGACTTCTGAGGTCCCTTCTAGCAAAAATAATCAACAAAAAGATAAATAGGGACACTTCTTATCCCCTAATAACTCGTGCTTCCCTGGAGAGGCCTACCCTAACAATAAGATACATTGTGAAAGTCAGTGCAAAGCACTTCAGTGTCCTCTGGGAGAAATGACGTTACTGAAATCCCTTATGGGAAGCTGGGTCCCAGGCACCACTAAGAAACTGATGAGGGGCTCTTGTCATCCATTCATCTTTATAACTAAGGAAGGAACAAGTTCTGTGCGGTTTACTGCTAAGAAGACTGGAGGTGGAGTCCAAGGCCCTGGGCTTAAATCTCAACTGCTACTACCTTGTTGCACCTGGCAAATCAATTGGCAGAGCCCTCTGAGCTCCATCCTCCTTGGTAAAGTGAAGGGACTGGAATAGAATGGCCCTGCCAGCTCTAAATTCTACAGTACCACAAATATTTAAGCACCTACTATGTGGAGAACACTGTGCCAGGGTTTGGGGGACAGTTTAGGTAAAGTGTGGTCCTCACCCTGAAGAATCTTATAGCCTAAGAGGGATAAGACACTAAAAAGAGACTGAAATAACATACAATATTTATAGGATCACAGACCCAGCAATATAAGTACTAGTGTGCTGGCAAATGTTTAACAACTGGCTAGGGTGGGGGTATGGGGGGTTTATGTAAGACACACCTTTAAATTTAAACTGCATCATAACATTTTGTCTATCACTTTCTTAGGTCTAGACAATCAATAAAACAATAAACGGAAGTTCTGATTTGTAGCATTTGCCAATTTCCAACGTGTAAATGCTCACACTAAAAATTTAGCACTTGGCTCTCAGAAGACAGTTTAAGCAGGCTCCTGTATATCCCTGGATGGATGGGAGCTCAGAGGCCTCCATGAAGAATGTGAGGACCAGGAAAGTTCTCTATAAATGCATTTAAGTTACAAAACAAAGTTCTATGTGAGATGGCGGGGGTGGATTGGAAGGTAGGAAGAAGGTAGGGGGAATCAAAGAAGAGTGTTTGAACGATGTAGTTAGTATCTGGGATGAACTTAAAGGATTCCTATATATTCAAGAGAAGAGGCACTGGGAAGACACTCTCAGCAGAAGTTACATGATATGGGTAACATGAACCAAAAATGTAAAAGTCTGTATTTTGGGTCCAAAACTTCATACAGGAGCTCTGTATGAGGAAATCCCCTCCACCAGTGCAGATCGACACCTCATATCCTTCCAAGTTTCCCTCCCGGGATTCCAAAAGGCTGCCTGACTCACCCAGGCCCACAACTGCAGTAGACTTCAAAGTCTGACTGGAAATCAGATTTGTCCTGAATCACCCTTTTTACTCACAGGGGAGCTGATAGTACAGGAGATTGAGTACTAGGCTTGGAGTCAAGAAGACCTGAGTTCAAATTCAGCCTCAAACACTATATGATCCTGGGCAAGTCACTCAGTCTCAGTTTCCTCATCTATAAGAGATAATAGTGACTACCTAACACAGTTGCTGTAAAGATCGAATGAGATTCTATTTGCACAGCACTGAGCACAGTGCCTGGGCACAGTAAGTGCTCCATAAATGCCAGTATTGGTGTGCTTTATTATCACTACTCCATTTTGCTTCTCAGATCACAGAAGCCAAGAAGAGAATTTCCCTTCTGGGAACATCCCTCGGGCTTCTGCACAGCTCTGCTCCCCCACCCTCAGGCCCTAGAGTACAAAACTAAATGGATCACTTAACTTTTCTGAGCCTCGGGCTCTCATCTGCAAAGGAAAAGACTGGCCCAAAGTCCCCTAAAGCTTAAATCCAGGATCTCATCAATCAAGTGTAGTTCCAGAAGGCTCACCCTGGGGAAGAACTTTCTCTTGCTCCAGGAAAGATGGAGACAATTTACTTCCTAATAGCTCCAACTCACACCCTGGCGACTTCCTAAATCCAAGTGTCCTTCCTTGGCTTCCACAGTTCTCAATATACATCTGGGATTCTGAACCTGGGGTCAATGAATATTTTTTTAAATATTTTGGTAAATGTATTTCAATGTAAATGTTTCTCTCTGTAATCTGTAATTTACTTTACATTTAAAACATTCTGAGAAGTGGTCGGTAGGCTTCCTCAGCCTGCCAAAGGGTCCATGACACAACTCTATGAATGTGGAACATTGCATGTACCATCAGACTCAGGTTATCTGTTGGTTACTTTTGCTAAACTGCTTTGTTTTCTTTCCTTTTTTATTTTCTTATTATAAGAGATGGCTTACTGAGAAGTGATAAAAAGTTATCAATTTTTTTTAATGACAGTCCCTTAAGGGCAGGGACTATCAGTCAATACACATTTATTAAGGGCCTACTATGTGTTAAGGGTTGGGGATACAAAGAAAAGTAAAAAAGATGGTCCTTATTCTCAAGGAATTCACAGTCTTAATGGGAGTAGGAGGGAAACAACTTGCAAATAACTATGTACAAATAAGCTACATACAAGAAAAACTGGAAACAACCAACAGGGAGAACACTAGAATTAAAGGGGATCCAGAAAGGCTTCTAATAAATGGTGGGATTTTATCTGGGACTTGAGGAAAAACCAGAAAAGCCAAGACCATTCCAGGAAGGGGGAGAGCCAGAAAAAAATACTCAGAGACAGGAGGGTTTTGTTCCAGGAACAACAAGGAGGCCAGAGTCACTGCATCAAAGAGTGTGTGGGAGGAGTGTAAGGTTTTAGAAGACTGGAAAGGTAGGAGGGGGCTACTGGTCACAAAGAACTCCAAACTCTAAACAGAGGATTTTACATTTGATGCTGGAGGCGTTGGGAAGTCCCTGGAGCTTAATGAGTAGAGAAGTGATATTGTCAGACCTACAGTTTAGGAATATCATTCTGATGGCTGAATATCAATTTTGCATTGGTCTCCCTAGCACCAACACCCTATCATTGCCCTGGTCAATAAACTCCAGAGGATCCCGAATGCCTCTGTTGTTCAGTCTGACTGGCTCTTCCTGGCAAAGATACTGGAGTGGTTTGCCATTTCCACCTCCAGGTCATTTTACAGATGAGTAAACTGAGGCAAACAGGGTGAAGTGATTTGCCCAGGGTCACACAACTATTAAGTATCTGAGGCTGGATTTGAACTCTGGGAGATGTCTTCTTGACTCCAGGCTCAATGCTATTTATGGTGCCACCTTATTTCTAGGATGAAGTATAAACCCTTTTGTTTGATTCCAACCTATCAAGGCATATTATACATTTCCTCTACTGCCTGTGTGATCCTGACCAACTAACTTCACATCCATCTGTTTCCTCATCTATGAAAAGGAGTAACACTTCCCAAGGCTGAGGGATCAAATGAGATGGTTGTAAAAGCACTTTGGAAACCTGAAGGCACTGGTTGTTGTTATCATGTCTGCTTTTATCCTTTTTGCTGTTCCTTACACATGGCATAGTTTCTGTGCCTTTGCACAAGCAGGCCCCCAGCTTTGCTGTCACCTCAAAAGTTTCCCTGCCGGATACCTCCTACCAGCGCTTTCCCACCACAACACCTGAAAAGAACTGACCTTCATTGTGTCTGCACTGTGTATTTCACCTACACCTGTTGTTTCCCACAACAGAACGTAAACTTCTCAGGTAAAAGGGACAGGGTTGGATTTTTGGTATTTTTTACGGGGGTGGGGGGTGTGGAGGGGGTGTGTATGCATCCCCAGCATCTAGCACAGGTAGAACGAAGCTTTAAGAAATGCTTGTTGACCAGGTGGTAACCACTGGTTCTGCCACCTTCTAAGCCCGTGTGATACCTCTCTGAGGCTCAGTTTCCTCTTCATCCATGATCCTGTGACCAATTTTCCATCACGAGATGGCATTAGGCAGAGGCCAGGCAACCCTCTGTTGGAGGATTCCTGTTCCAGGTAAAAAGCCACCTGTCGACTCAAAGCTTAATGAGCCCGACTCTTGGGGGGGGGTGGTGTCTAGGATCCTGACAAACACCGGGACAGGGGAAGCAGGTGGGGAACGGAGGGGTCACGCCGCGAGGCCGGATTCTGCCTCGGACACTGGTGGGCTGGCGGCACAGGGCAGGGCACGGCACCGGCCCCGTCTACCTCCGTTTCCCCACTTGTAACGTGCGGTAGTAACAGCCCTCTAGAGCTTCCACGCGAGCACGAGACAGGCTGTTTGCACACGGCCATCCGCCAGTCCCGGGCCCCCACCGCTCCCGCGACGGGGGTCCCCCTGCCAGGGCTGCCCACCCTCGGCCAGTCACCGAACGGTCGGTCACCAAAGGCCTCCGTGCCGGACCCCGCCTTGCGCGGTCCTCCCCTCTTTCCTCCCTCCTGCCCACCGCCCCTCGCCACGCCCGGCCCCCCAGCTCCCGGCCCGTAGCGCCCCACGTCCGACTGAGCCTGGGGAGAGGGGGAAGGGAGGCACGAGGCGCATGCTCAGACGGCTCCCTCCAGCCCACCCCACCCCCGCCGCGCACCTGGGAATCCCTAAACTCCACCACCACGTTCTCACTGCTCCACCGCGCCGCCATCTCCGGCCTGACCGTCGCCACCACCCCACGGCCGCAGGCGCTGCGCTCCTCCCCTCGGCCCCGCGCGCCCGGGCTTTGGCACGAAGAAGGACGCACCCTTCACCTCAGACCACCCCCTCTACGCCCCGCCCATCTAGCTTCTCGGCCAGCCATTGGTTGTTCCCTCAACATTGGCTCCGCCCCCACCCCTCGTGGTCTACCGTGCACGCGCCCTGCCAAACACAACCAGTCCCTCGCCTTAACCTCCCCTCCACTCCCTGACCCAGCTAGGGCTCTTATCGCTTCCAGGTGACGTGACGTAACACGGAGATGAAACCTCCTCGGCTCTCGGTAGCTAGAGCCCCGCCCCCGTTTTGCCTCAGGCTCTGTCGGGAATTGTAGTCCTCGGCCAACCCGAGCAGGAGTTGTGAGTGGGGCAAAAAGGATTGCATGCAGGTGGGCTAGGAGCCAGCTCAGGTTCCTTCTTCCTGATCTCCTAAACCCTGTTCAAGGATAGACAGACAAATGGACGGACAGGTACAGGGACAGACAGATACAAAAACGCATGGATGGATGGATAGGTGGACCGATGGATAGGGAGATAAAAGATAGATGTTAGAAATATGGATGGACAGACAGGCACAAGAATGAATGGATGGACAGAAAGAATCAGTCTCATCCTCTGGGGCTAAATATGTATGCCTCCTCCAACCATTCCCACCCATGTAGATTTCTCCCTCTATGAAGAAGACATCCATTCCCCCAGAATTCTTGTTAACTACACCCCCCACAAAGTCCTAAAAATCTGCCAGACTGTATCCAGAAAACATGATCAGAACATGATGAGAAGCTCATGTTTTCAAGCCTTTGGTGGTCAGGCAGTCTCTCTGTATCTCTCAAATATGAGTCTCTTTAGGGTTTTTAGAAATAAAGAACTTGCTATGATTGCTTCTCATGATTTGTGAGAGGGAGCACATTTCAAACTGGTTCTCTTAACTTTGGATCCTTCATAAAGGGAAGGGACAGAGAATAAGCATCCTTATAGTGCCTACTATGTGCCAAGAATTGTGCTAAGCACTTTTACAAATATTTTACACATTAATGTATTTGATCCTACAACCAGTAGTATCAAAATAAGAGATACCTGGTTCAGATGAAACCATGTTTCTTGATATAAAACTGAACTCAAAATGGGTCCTATAGCCAGAGTTCTTTACTCAGGGCTAAGCCCTGTTTCAGACAAGGTTTCCTTAACTTTCCCACTGCCTCTTATAGTTCTTGGATCTGAAGACAATCTTACACTAATCCTTCACCTGAATCCTGGTTTAGGAATTACTAAGGGTCCCCAGCAAAATTGTTGACATAGATGCAAGGTCCTCCTCACCAAGCCAGTTAAATATTTTCCAAAGTGTTGCCAGCTAGCCATGGGGCCATTTCCATTCCTCCTGATCTATATCTTGCCACTGGACCCAGATGTCTCTAAAGGAGAAAGTGAGGTTGGTGACTTTGCACAGCCCTTCCTCACTTAAATTCATTCCACTTGCAAGTCATGATATTACCTTCCTGATGCCAAGGTCCTCTTCAAAGGAAAAAACAACCACCAGCTAGCCAAGCTAAAGGGTGCTATATGATATAATAGAGCATTGAACTTGCAATTGCAGGAGTGGGCCCTATTGCCACCTCCACCATTAGCTAACCTGAAGGATGCCCCTTCACTTCTCTGACATTCAGTTTCCCCATCTATACAATAAGACTTTTCTTTCTAAAATAATTTTTTTCTCTATAGTAGGTAGAATATAACTAACTTTTTAAAAAATACATAATCAAGATACCTATTATTTCTAACTCTGCTTTACATGGTTAATAAATGGTTAATTATCCATTGATCCTTGTTTCTCTTTAGGTCTGTTTTAGTGAAGCAAGAAAATAGAAAGCCAGGATTCATCCCACAAGGGGGGAGGGGAAAAGGAAGAGGAATCACTCAATCCATTGAGATGTATTTCTTTAATATTAGGATTAAAATTTAGAATTCACAGGGACCCTTGAGATGATCTAGTCTAATCCCCTCAAATGCTCAATGTTCCACAGGTAATTGAGTGTTGAGACGAGCTTCCTTGAATCCAGAACTCTAGTTCTTTCCTCTTTCTAGAATTATGTGTATTTGTCCTACTAGATGGTGGGCTCTGTAAGGGTTATTTAACTATTGTTTCTCTCCCAGAACCTAGCCCAATGCTTTGCTCAAAGCAAGGACTTAATAAATGTTTGCTGTATTTGCAGATTGTAGAAGGTATAATTACTCCCAAAGGCCTCTCTGATTTCCCAGGATGAGGACGATCCAAGTGTCCAGTTTGATGAAATAGGAGTATATAAACTCCAATGTTCTCTTTTTCAAATGTTCTGAGTCAGAATCCCAGGCTGTTTCTTACTTAAGCCTTTTTCCTTAGATATTTAAGACAGAGTCTGACCTATTACATCATTATTGAGAATTCACATTTGTAAATGGGTTCTAAAATCAATTTTTATCAGTTATCCTCCCCCCCCAGCAACACACACACACACACACACACACACACACACACACACACACACACACACACACACACACTCCTGGGATCTGGGTCAGCAGTTTATCAACCTCGTTTCACAGCCTGAATGTGTTCAGAGAAGATGTTTACTCAAGGTCAGTGAGAAAGTTCAGAGGAAAAGGAAATGCCCCCAAATTCAGCGGTCACTTCTGTTTTCTTTCCCTTTCCACATAACTCATCCACCATGTTCTCTGGTTCCCCAGCCCCTTTCCCCAAGATCTGTTTGGTCCCCAAAGGAAAACAAACCAAACCATAATGGAGGATGGATGTAAAATGCAAATAAACTAAACTTAACAACAAATACAATAAAATTAGTCTAATATGGTAGGTTCATAAGGCCTTTGGGTTTCTCTAGATTTCAGTAGATGCCATATTACTGTGCTAAAAGTGTCCCTCTCTGGATACTAATTTTAGGAACAACTAGGGTTGTTGATAGGAGAAATTCCCAGACATAACCTTTATCCTGGTTGTTCCTTGGCCTTTTTTCTGATTTAGATTCTAACATTTTCCTTGGGGGCTAAGAGTGGGGAAAGGGGTGCTGAGGATGGAAGGGGGTAGGGAAGCAACCTGTGGCAATTCAGAATGAAGCTTAGACTTGGCTTAACTGAAGATGGCATTCTCTTTCCCCATTTTCCCCCAAGAATAACCACTTGAGGGGAAAACCCAAGGACAAGTTCCCCTTTTTTAGTTTCTTTCTTCAAATGATTGCTTATCTTGTTGTACCGCCAACTGCTAGCTTAGTTACAGAATTGAGTTAGAAGAGATTGGAGATCATCCAGGTCAGCTTTCCATTTTAGAAATAAAGAAACTTGAGGCTCAGTCATTTCCTGAAGATCACTCAGATGCCCTCACTGAATTCAAACATGAGCCTTAAGTGTTATTGAATTGAAAGTATTTTAAGGAAATTTAGACCAGGGAGATAAATATGTGACCCTTCTAGGGCTAGAGATTTTAAAATATGTGAGAGGAAGAGATGAATGAAGAAAAAGAGGCTTAAGGACTCATAGACTTTTGAGCTGTAAGGGACACAAGTGGTGACACAATTGGCTTAGGTCAAGAACCAAAGCTAGAACACAAATCTATCAAGTAATAAGCATTTTCAATATATTTTATTTTTCCCCAATTATCTGGGTTCGGGGGGGCATTGTAGTAATATAATTTTGTATTTTTCCAAGTTACATGTTAAAAGAATTTCCAACTTTTTTTAAGTTTTGAGTTCCAAATTCTTTCCCTCTTACTCCTGGGGATGCAAAATGTCTGGAGGTGCAGAGAGTACCTGACTTCAAAGACCTGAATTCAAATCCAGCCACAAATACTTATTAGCTGTATGCCCTGGGCAAGTCACTTAGTCCCTGAATTTGTTTCCTCATGTTATAAACATGCTCAGCCTAGGAATAAACAATACTTGTTTGAGAGCCAGGAAGGTTTTCATTATCTTTATATTCATTCTCTCCTGAAAAAATGGGTAGCTTCTTCAAAAGACTACAGAGAATCAGACAAATGCAAGCCCTTTTATGCTGCTTCCATTCAAATTTCCTGCCTTGTTCCTCCCTTCAGAACTGGGATTGGTCCCAGCTCTTCTGGGTTACCATCTTTCTGACTTGCCCACTACACATATGTAGTCCTTAGTATATTCCCTCTGCCCAGTATGAGCTTCACACATCCCATGATCAGATAATAAGCCTCTAATTCTATGTATTTCTATGGGGTGTACCAGTTACTATGAATGAGGCTAGTTAAGCATGAGTATTAGTAAAGAATTGGTGACCATCATTGGACCCTAGCCAGCTTAATCCAGTTTTACCCAGGCCCCTTCCAAGGGTAAACTTACAGATTTCTCCCAGTCATATAATTGGACAGGATGCTCTACCCTTCTTCCCTTATCCTGATTTATACCTTCCTGCATATCCTATGGAACATCCACTTGTTGCTATAGATTTTGTGGAAACCAAACTACTAGCATTTCTCACACTCATCAGTAAAATGGGGGTTATAATGGCAAAGTTGCTGTGAGGATCAAATGAGATAAAGTGTTTTGCAAATCTCAAAGCAATCTCAAAACAGCAACAAATTGAATGCATACAAAATTGATGCAAGGTCTTTTTGGGAGGAAGGGCATCAGCAACTTGAGTGTGATTTGGATAGTTTTCATGTAGCAGGTAGCATAATTCCCGCCTAAGTCAAGGGCCTTTCAGATCTACCTCACTTGATTTTAGAATGCAGTCTTTGATGGAAAAACAGAAAAACATCCCAAAGAAGGAGGGGAAAACACCTTAGACCATCTTGACTATCCATCCGCTAATGGGAGGGAAGAGGGACCACACAGAAAATACTAAGCATCCCCACCAGGAGGAGCTCTGAGGGCAGATTTTAGCAGGAGGGGCGTTTCTCAAAGACCTTTCTGCATCAGAGTTGAAACAAGAGGAAGGTGAGGGGCCTGAAAATCCCCAATGGATTTTGGAAACTCATTTCCCCACCTCCCCACTTCCCCCTAACTCTTGCTAGGAGACCATCATGTCTCCCTATCTTCCTTAGTATAACCGGCTTCCAGAGACCCTGATTGATCTTCAGTCATTCTTAGTCTCTTTCTGGGGAGCAGTCTAACGTTCCATTGGACCTTGTATTTATTTGTGTTTGTATAAACACAAATACCTTGTATACAGTATACAAACATAGATGCGTGTATATACGTATATATACATTGTATTTACATGTGTATATATACACTGTATATTCACTGTATATACACTATCTACATATATACACTGTACATATGTGAGCTAATATAAAGAATACACTGCATATATAAAAATATGCAGCATAAATACAAAGTTAATGAATACAGCAGTGTCTGTGTATGCACATAAGTATATATAACTAATACACACAACAGAGTTATTGTATATTTATATAGATTGTATGCATGCATATACCACATGTTTTGGTCAACTTGGAGGGTATACTGTATGCTTTTATATATCCTCTCACCCACTGGAATGGCTCACTGCAAGAAGGGATTATTTCCCGTTCTTTGTACTTGCATAAGCTCACACAGAGAAGGGGCTTAACGCATACATGTTGGTTGATGGATAGTTGATTTGGGTTGAAACTGATAAGAGTGCTCCCTCTTCCCTGTTCCATTACTTAGGGAAGATGCCTGGCGGTCCCCTTTGGGGTAAGACCTGAGTTTGATTTGGGGGGATTTTTTTTGACCCTTGCCCTTAAGAGTGTAAAGGGATATGTCTGTATGATTGCATTATACACAGATCATTCGGAGGAAACCCTAGCTAGTGTCTGGGTGTTCTCGGCCCCTCGCGGCCCAGATCCGGGCAATGAAGACTTCCGTAACCGCCCTCTCACCCCGCCTCCTCCCTTGCCAGGTGGGGTGAGGGTACGACGCGCAGCGCAGAAGCTGCGGTTTGGGGGGGGGGGGGTCGGAGGTCAGGGCCCGGCGGCGGCGGCAGCGGCGAAAGGGTTAAGCGCGGTGGGCGGGGCTGGGATGGGCGGGGCCGGGAGGAGGAGGCGGGCCGCCGGGGCCGCGCCTGCGCTCGCCGCTCATCGTCTCCACAGCAGTGAGGAGCAGCAGGAGAGCGAGAGGAGCCCAGACCCCGGGTGAGCCGGAGCTGGAGCCGCCGGCGGAGCCGGAGCGCCCCCCGCAGCTGCCGCCGCCCTGACAAAGAGCGAGCCGCCCTCCCCTCCCCCCGCCCCGCCCGGAGCCGGAGCCCGAGCCGACGGGGCGCTCCCGCCCCAGCCGCCCGCCCGCCCGTCCGCCCCGGGCTCCGTCCATGGCCGCGGCGCCCCCGCGGCGGCGGCGGCGGCAGCAGCAGCAGCAGCAGCGGCGGCGGCGGCCCTGAGCAGGAGCCGGAGCTGCCGGGCCCCGCTTCTGGCCGCCGCCCCCGGTCTTCCGGAGCTCGGGGCGGGCGGGCGCGGGGCTGGACTGCGCCTGGCCCCGGGGCCCGGGCGACATGCGCTCGCCTTGCCGCGGCTTTAATCCTTAGTTTCTAGTCCCCGCCTCCTCCCGGGCACCCCCAGCTCGGCCCCGGCCTCCCTTTAAGCGCCCAGGACCCGCTCCGGCCGCGGGGAGGTGGGGGAGGGGGCGCTCTCGCTTTCTCGGGGGAGCGAGCCCCCCCCTGCAGCCTGTGGCTCGGCCTGGGATGGGGGGCAAGCAGAGCACGGCGGGCCGCTCCCGGGGCCCCTTCCCGGGCGTCTCCACGGATGACAGCGCCGTGCCCCCGCCGGGGGGGGCCCCCCACTTTGGGCACTACCGGGCGGGCGGCGGGGCCATGGGGCTGCGTAGCCGCTCCGTCAGCTCGGTGGCCGGCATGGGCATGGACCCCACCACGGCCGGAGGGGTGCCCTTCGGCCTCTACAGCGCGGCGGCCGCGCGGGGGGCCGGCGATGCCGAGAGGGCGCCGGGCGGCGGAGGCTCCGGGGCCGACTCCACGTATGCCCACGGCAATGGTTACCAGGAGACAGGTGGTAGTCACCATAGAGACGGGATGCTGTACCTGGGCTCCCGAGCATCGCTGGCAGATGCGCTCCCTCTGCACATCGCACCCAGGTGGTTCAGCTCTCACAGCGGTGAGTTACCCCGGGGCCCGGAGGCCTCCCGTTATGTCGATGGTGTGTGTGTGTCTGTCTGTCTGTCTGTCTGTCTGTGTACACAGGAGCCGGGCCAGTCTGCTCACCTGCGTGAAACTGGCAGCTTCAAGGGAGCCCCATGCTTGGTGGACAGATCTTCCTAGGACAAGACTTGGAGCTGTCTGATTCCAAGTCCACTTCACTGTTTAGAGGCTAATGGAAACCTTGGACAGAAGGATTTGGGGTTTGGCTAAAGTGCAGATATAAAAAAGGCCCTGGAAGTTGAGCTATATATATAACCTGTTCACTTGTTGGATAGGCCTTCAACCCCAGTTTCTTCTTCTTGGTGTTAAAAATCCTTACAGGAAAGAGGTCTTTCCTTGTTTCCAGTAGGTCACCTTTAGTGGCTCCTTTCTGTCACTGCAGCATTGGTTGGGCCTGTCTACTATAGTCAGAAAGATGAGCCCAGTTTGGTCTAGTAACAGTCTCCTAGAATAGCTCCGTGTGTGTGTGTGTGTGTGTGTGTGTGTGTGTGTGTGTGTGTGTGTGTGTGTGTGTGTGTGTTGGGCAGGTGCATTTTAAATGGGGGCATTCTGTCCATTCATTTTGACACCCTGCTGAAAGCCTTGGGCTCAGTTCAGTTTCCTTTAGTATTTACTTAAAATGGAGATGAACTGTCCCTTAGCATAGACAGGTGTAAATTGTACTTCAAGACAGTAGGTTCTCCAACCAAAGATTAGAACAGGGATTCTTAAGCTTGGGGTTCACACACCCCTGAGGGATAGATTGGGGGGAGGCATTGTCTGTGAACTTGAATGGGAAAAATGCATCTTTATTTCATTATAATTGGTTTCCCTTCTAATTCTATGTATTTTATGTATTTAAAAACTTTATTCTGTGAAGGGATCCATAGGTTTCGCTGAACTGCCAAAGGGGTCCATGTCATTAAAAAAAGGTTAACCTCCTTCCTAGAGGATCCACAGAGTCTCTGTTTTCTTCACTTATGGTGCAGGAGGTTTGCTTGAGTCTTTTTCCCCTGTCCATAGATGAGTACTAGCTATGATTATTAGGAACCTACATTCTTTTGTGTTTGGGAAAAATTGTGTTAGATATTGTATTGTCTACATATGCATATAATGGAATGGGGAGGGGGGAATAAAAAGGTGGGGCTTTGAAAAGAGATTCTATAAACTAATTTTGCTAGCATGATGAAAGGTCAGTAAGAGCCAGAAGTGGGGTTTCCCAGGTTGCCAGCTGGCAAACTAGCAAAGTCCTGGCTGGACTATAGGGAAAGAACAGGTCAGCCTCCTTACTCAGGATGAAGCAGAAGGAGGACTTCTTGGAGTGACTGTGGGGACCACCACTTGCTGGAGTATAGTTAATAAGTCTCACTTGAATTGAACATCAATGGGGAGTTGAGTGAATTTGTAGATTATTTTGGACTCTTTCTTTATCCCTGTCTTTCATGGAATTTTTCTCCCCTGGTTTTCCACTGTGGCTGTTGTGAAATGAGGTCGCCTTTTTTTTCTGGGAATAGTATGGATTTCCTTTTACTGTTCTTCCCCTCTGGAGTTTGAAAAGGAAACCTAAGAATTCCAGTTAATTATACCGGGGAAGTAGTGACTGAAGTTGGGAAACAATTGAAATTATTTACTGAACTCTGTTAATATTTTCTTGTCCCTAAATGTATTTCTAGGCCTCGTTGGAGAGAATATGATCTGCATTGTACCCTTGAGTGAGATGCTTAGCATGAGAATCAGTGATATGTACCCTGAGTAGAATAAGCATCTCAAAGTGATAGACTTCGATAAAACAGCCCCCAAGCCAGCAATTCTACACAAGTGTCTGTGGTCTGTGGATGTGATCTAATGGTTTAATCTTTTTGAGAGGTTTAAAACATATCTTGGAGGGGATCTTTCTCTAGGGCCAGATGGATTCTCTTCCCCACCCCTTTCTAGCCTCCCAAAGAGTCCCTTTTTCACTAAAAAAAATGCTTGTGTACATCCACATATACTTATCTATCCTTCCTTGTTATACTCCAGCTACCCTGTGTTGCTACTAAGTTCCCTGTTGGAGATGAGAACCAACAGTTGGATGCCAAAGTAGCAGACTGTCTGTGAAACCTTAGAGATTGAAAAAAGCTTTGACAATTGGAAGGTGTGACTTTTTCATTTAGTTATGGAGAGAACTCAGGGAGAATAATAGAGAGAGTCATTGGACCGTGGGGATAACAGTGGAGAATCACAGCATATCAGTCCTCTGTAGACTGATTCTTTTGTTACATTAATTTTTCCAATGAAATCCTTTTGAAATGAACTTCTTGAACCTTCTTCTTTTTTTAACAAGGTATTGGGTTTATTTATTTATTTACCTCTTTAGAGATTAGATTTCACCTCCGGGCACAGAGGAACAAGGATTTAGTGTGATATACCTCTCTTGCAAAAAGAGATGTGCCTGTCCCCTCTGGAATGAGGCCTGAGCTTTCTTTTTAACCCTTGCCCTAGAAAAGTGTAGAGGGCATGTATAACTTTGGAATTCATAGAAGACTAAAGGATGCTGCAACCCCTTAGTTACTGAAGAATAAACCAATTAGAAATCTACATGAACACAAATTTGCCAGTGTGCACCCACTGAAGTAGGCTCAGTTATGGGAAGTTCTTTGAGGAGGGCTAAAAGAATATGATACAGTAGTATAACAAGTGAAGTGTCATTTTTTCCTTAGGAACTTTCATGGCAGAGCTGGCCTCTTAATCAGTAGACTCTGCTTTCATAGGAGTTAGACTAGAAAGGACCTTTATAGACCATGATTCCTGAAGGGTTGGTTCAGACACTGGCTATTCAGAAAGTGCTACTCAGTGATATCCCATGAATTGCAGACATTGCTTCACTATTAACCTTTTATTCCTGACTAATAGTTGATGCTGTTGAAACAGCTGCTTGGACCTTTCAGCTGGAGGCCTTGATTCTTGTGCGCCCGCACTGTTTTTCTAAGAAAAACATGCAGATGTAGCTATGAGGAAAAGGCAGAACTCACCTGGGTCCTAACATGTTGGCTGCATTTTCCACATGCCATTGGAGAATGACTGGTCAATGAATGTTGTTGTTCAAACATTGTTGTCATATCTCTTGTGCACGCGTACATACCGGGAAAATCCAAGCTATCCTCTCCTGTCGCCAAGCCTTGAGTCACCCACTTTAAGATGATGACAAGTCACCTTAAACTGCTAGAAGACTAGCCTATGGATTTTATTTTCGAATTTCTTTGATTGGAGAGAGCTCCTTAACTTACTAATTGAGAATCAAAAAGGTTTCATGTGTGCCTCACCAGAGGTGAAGAAATAACAAACTTTCAGATAGATTTTTAATATTAATAACAGCTAGCCTTTGTATAGTGCTTTAAGGTCCACAGAGTACTTTACAAATATTGTCCCATCTGATCTTCACAATTACCCTGCAAGGCAGGTGCTGTTATTATCTCCATTGTACAGTTTTGGAAACTGAGGCAGAGGGTGACACACCAGGTAAATATCTGAGGTTGAATATAAATTCAGATTTTCCTTATTCCAAGCCCAGTGCTCTATCCATCATGTCATCTGCCTGCTCCCAGGTCTCAGAAGAAATGAACCTCTTGACCAGAAAAATTTTCATAAACTCCTTGAGGGGAAAGGGACAGGAACTGGACTTGCAATTTAATTATTATGGGGTATTTACCTAGTGAGGAAACTTTACCAATGCAGGTCTGCAACTTCTCTATACCTTAGAATCTTTAGAGAATTGCCTAGAACTCTGGGAGTAAGTTGCCCAGCCAGGGTCACACTGGCAGGGTGTATCCAAGGCAGGACTTGGACCCAGGACTTCTGGGCTCCAAGGACAGTGTTCCACTGTGCTATGCTGCTTCTACAATTTATGGTTCATCGGAGAATAAAATGGATAGGGAGGAGGTGCCATGGTGGCAGATTTTGGTACCCAGTTCCTGTTCCTCACAGATGAAGAATTAACTTCCTGAAGTAGAAGAGACTATTCCGCATTAGAGTCAGAAAGGCGTTGCAGGAAATAAGGATTTATGTTAGCCAGACTATTAATGTGTTTGTTTTTGTGAAGTGTATACATTTTCAGATTAAACAAAGACTAGTCAGAGATACGGCATGACTAATATTCTGGGCCAGGCCACTGTTTTAACTGAAGAGCTTTATAATTATAATTTACTTAGGAAAAATGATCAAGCTTTGTATTAGAGAAAGAGAGGGAAGAAATAAGCATTTCTATCATGCCTACTATGTGCCAGGTGCTTACAAATATTATGTGATCCTCACAATAAGCTTTCAGGGTAGATGCTGTTGTTATCCCCTTTATACAGATAAGGAAACTGGGGCAGACAGAAATTAAGTGACTTGATCAGGGTTATACAGATAGGAAGTGTCTGAGGTTAAATTCAGATCTTCCTGGCTCCAGGTCCACTGTGCCATGCAACTGCCTTCTGCATATTATTTAAGGAAGTTATATTGGAAATTGAAATTTTAGTGAATTAAATTCTGAAGCTACATCCGAGTTGGAATGTTTCCATATTGGAAATAACTCTCCTCTCCCAGAGTTCTTTAATCTGGTTTCTGGTAGTGACCCTTCATGAAGTCTTTCTCCTGATACAAGACATTATGGGCAGATGGTAAAAACCCTGGACTTAGAAGGAGAGATGTGGGTTTGAATCCCACCTTTGTGTGATCATGAGGAAGTCCTCAGTTAGCATTGCATAGGCCTCAGCATTCTCATCTGTTTTATGAAATGAGGATAATAGCAGTTGAAGCCTTGGATGTAAAACCTTAGATTATTCCTGCCAACACTTGGGATTTTATTGATGGGTTATTGGCTTTGTATTCCTGATGCCTTGAAGAAAGACTATAAAATAAGTAAGACACAGTCTTCAGGTACCTCAGTAGAAACAGAGCTTTTGAGTTCCTCCTGAAAAACTTTGCCATTGACTTGGCTGGAGGCTGTCTCAGTTATAAGGGGTTCTCCGGAGGACCTGTAATGGGGGAGGGAAGGAATAGCTTTCTGAAGGGTGAAGGTCATGAAAAGCTGTGTGAAAGTGGGAGCTGGCCTCTACTTGGCATCAGAAGAGCTGGGCTTGAGACCTGCTTCTTCTGCCTTTGGAGCTCTGGCATCTCTGGAGAATGGGTATGCTTGCCTTCCCAACCTCACAGGGTGTTTGTGAAGAAATGATGGAACACTTTAAAAGCACCATATAAAGCTCAGCTGTTGTCAGTAACAGAGATAGGCCCAGGATGGCTAGAGTAGCCATTTTAGGGAGGAGGAAACAGATTCGCCATCCTCACACAGCAGCCTCTCCTACACAAGAGGCTTATTCTTGGATCCCAAAATTTAGGTTCCTGGCCATGAGCAGGACTTGGGATCTTGTCTGGATGAAATAGTCAGGGGGAGATGGGGTTTCTGGGGTTTAGATAAGAATGAATGACCCAAATACTAACTCAGAATTATATTAGTTAAAATATAATATTAAATTAAAATTAAAATATAAAATGTGTGCTTCCCTCTGAAGCACACATTTTCCTGTCTTTCTGAATTAAACAAGAAACTGAGGCCAGTTCATTTCTAGGCTGACAGGCCTTGAGACCTCACCAAAGTTGAATTGTTGACTGTGGCCTCAAACTAAGTAAGATCAGGATTCACTGAATCTCCATAAATAGATCTTCAGTTAGATGGGGACCTGACAGCCCAGCTAAGGTAGTGGTAGACAGGACTTCAGCGGGCCAGGCTGAGGACTTTCCAGGGTTCTACTAATAGATCAGGAGAAAATATGGAAGTTTTTGCAACTTAGTGGTTTTTCTAACTCTTGAAGAGGAAGCACTGGATACTTTTGTAGGTCAATTTGTGGCATTATTTTTAAAAGTCTTATTTAATGGTCAAACATTACCCATGTGGGGTCCAACTTAATACTTGTTACCAAAGAGTGTTTGTTACTTGTTTTGGGTTGTTTTTATTTTGAAAGGAAGGAAACAAACCAGTTTTCTCATAAAGCCAGCCCTAGACTGATATGTACCCTGGGAATTGATGTCACTGAACAGAAGGTAACAATGGAAATATCCCCTTTGCTTCTGTACTTATCTCCCTCCTGATCTGTCTTATGAGTCACAGCAGCCTCTTTGGCTGCCAGGGCTGCAGAAGGGCTTGCCATGTTATATCCTGCCTCATGTATCCTCAGCTATGTAGCTAGACAAGCCTAGATCCCAGATAGCTCTGAACTTTAAGGCAGAATACATATCTATTTTTTTTTTCAGATTTGAACTAGCAATTGGAATAAGTTGGCTTTTTTGTTGTTTGTGTGGGTGGTTTTTTTTTGGAGGCCCCTTGAAAGAACATGTCTATAGGAAGGTGATTATCTCAATGTTGTTCCTTCCCAACTCCCAAAAGTCAATCTGAGTATTGTGATTTGTTGCTGAACAAATTGATTTCTTTACAGATTACCTCTGACTTCGGCAAACTTTGAAGTCACTTGTCCACCTCCTTACTTTACCATTTTGGAGACCTTGGTTAGAAAATATTTAGTTCCCGTTGGTGGGACATTCCACCTTTTGCCTTCTTAGGGTTTGTGGTTGTTATTCACTTTCTTTGTACCTTTGATTCTTCTCTGAAAGTTGTAGTTAGGTTTGTTAGTGACCTAGGTCCCAATGGTTTGGATATCATATTTAAAAAGTCTTTCTAGAGGCTGTTTGTATTTGTTCTCATGCTATTGACCCTACCCCTTTCTCAGATGAAAGAATTACCCCAAGGGGCGGCTAGGTGGTGTAGTGAGTAGAGCGTAGGCCCTGGAGTCAGAAGGACCTGAGTTCGGATCCGGCCTCAGACACTTAATGTACACACAAACAAAAACCTAGCTGTGTGACCTTGGACAAGTTACTTAACCCCAATTGCCCTCCAAAAAAAAAAAAGAGTTACCCCAGGGCAGGTGGTTTAATTTCTGTGGTTCTCCAGGTAGATCAGGAATACTAGAGTTGCCATATGACAATAGATAGTAACTGTAATTGGCTTCAGCAGGCAGATTGGGCACCACCTGTCAGCTGCATGCTGGATCCCTCCTTTTCCTGACAAGATAACCCAGAAGCCCACTGCACTCTGGCCCTTCTTGATGGGGGACCATCTCCCTATCACTTTCTAAGGCCCTGGGAGACATTCAGATTCATCTTGCTACTTTCCTACCAGAACCCAAGTACCACCTGGCTTTTCTGTCTGCCATGACCTGAATCTTTATGTATGGTCTTCTCCAATTGGAATGTGAGTTTGGAGACTGTCTCACTTTCTTTTTTTTATTCTCAGCTCTCAGCATAGTGAATGGCACATGTAATCATTGCTGATATGCTCTTCTGTTCTGTTCCTTTATTAGCACTACTTAAAGCTTTTCTTAACTATGCTTCATCGATTTCTTATGGTGTCCTCTCTTTTTTAGTATGTACTTCTGAAGTCCCAAAGAGTTGAGAATAGAAACCAAGTTCCTTGTCTTACGCCAGCCCAAAATTATATCTGTCATCATGACCAACTGCCTCCCTAATTCTTGGGTGACCTTCCCCATTTGTTCCCATATCAAATAACCTGTGTCTCCTTGGGTATGTGTAAAACCTCCCAAGCATTTCTTTAGGACAAGATAGAAAATATATATGTATTTCATATATATACACTCCAGCAATCAAGCATATATTTAGAGACCCTGAATGACAGAATCAGAAGGGACTTCCAAGGCCATTTAGTCCAACTCACACTTCAACAATTATAATCCCCTCTAAAATGGACCCAACAAGATCCAGCCTTTACTTAGTGAGGGAGAACCCATGACTTGCTGGGGCAATCCCCACCATTTTTTTTAGTAACTCTTATTGTTGGGAAATTTTCCCTTACATTAAGATTCAATTTCCTTTTTGAAACTTCTACCCTTTGCTTGCTGTTCTGTTCTTTGAGACCAACTACAGCAAGCGTTCCACATGACAGCCCTTCCAACACTTGACAGCTATCATGTGTCTCCTTAGTCTTCTGTTTTCTGAGCTAAACATCATCAGTTTCTTCAGCCTTTCCTTATGTCATGAGCCCAAGGACCTCCCTGTCATGCTGGTTGCCTCCAACTCCACCCTCCTAAGATGTGGTCCTCAGAACTGAGTGCAGGGACCCAAGTAGAGCTTGGCCAGAGCAGCCAAGAGGGAGGCTCTACCTCTTTCATCCTGATTTTGCACCTTCTTAAGGTCACCTAGGAGGTGCTTAGCTTTGGGGCTGCCAGAGTACACTGTTGACTTGAATGGAGCTTGTAATCACTAAACTTCTTCAGATAAAATACTGTCTAGCTACACCTCCCCCAGCTTGTAGTTTTGGAGCTGATTTTAGAACTCACAAGTAAATCTTTAGGGAACATTTATGGGACTAGTGTTCCATAGTCACTCAGTCGGTAAACATTTATTAAGTTCCTACTATGTGCCAAGGCCTGTGCTAAATGCTGGGATATAAATACAAAAAAGAAACACAACCAACACCTCCCACCCCCAGAGCTTGTATTCAAATGGGGAAAGACAACACACCAAAAGAAGCTGAAAGGGTACAGGACAGGGCAGTGGGGAAGATATTGTCATTGGGGGAGTGAGGGTCCAGAGGAGTGGATCAGGGTTGAAGATGAAGAGGTGGCTGGCCTGGGGAACCCTCCTCAAGTGGAGGTTTTGGGGAAGAGCTTTTTACTCTTACCTCCAATCAGGGGCCCTGATGGCATAGACTCCTGTTGAGGTGTGAGTATCAAGACTGTTATGATCTTGCCCAATCATAAGGGTCCTGAAATTACAATGAGATGTCCAAGAGTCCAACTGGGTGGGAAATGAAGAAGTTGGAGTTGTGAAAGTGCCATGTAACACAACTAGATTTTCCAACTGACCCTAGGTTCAGATCTGTCACTACCTGTGTAACCCTTGGCCAGTCATTTAACCTCTCCAGGTCTGTTTCCTCCTCTGAAAAATGAAGGGGTTGGACTAATGCCCCTTTGAGCTCTAAATCTTTGATCTTGTGAGTTCTAGATAACTTCCTTTTTTCTTTAACAAATCTCATGGTTGTAGGCCTGCAGCTAAGGGGTCTACTTCACCCATAGGAAAATAGAATTGCTAGATTTGGAACTGGAAGGGACTTTAAAAGTCATATAAACATTTTACAGAAGAGGAAACAGGCCCAAATAAGGTGACTTGCCCCAGGGGTTCACATACATGTGGTGTGGCTTATTTTTATTAAGTTATCAGCATCATAAATTAGCACATTCATTTCATGCTTTGTCTTCTGGAGATTTGGGTTTAGTGGGAAAAGCTTTGGGGTTGGCTGAAATTTGACGAAGTGAAACAGTTCTAAGTAGTTGTCAGCTGTCTTTTCCCTAGCCTTCCTCTGACTTAAAGTTGGGATGCTAAGTTCTGGTAGCTGTACATACAAAAGGGAAACTGAAAAAGCATGAGGATGGGCAAGGTGAAGAACAAATATGGCCTTCTGCTTCAGATGGAAAAGTGAAAGGTCATAGAGACTCCAGTTCTTTGTCCTATAGAAACTCTAGAAAATAGCTGCAGGTTAGATTAATGGTAAAGAAAACCAAAAGAGGGATGGCTAGGTGGCCCACCGCCTTAGAATCAGGAGGTCCTTCCTTCAAATCCAGCCTCAGGTACTTAATACTTAACTAGCTGTGTGATCTTGGGTGAGTCACTTAACCCCAATTGCCCTGCCTTCCCCGATCCGAAAAAAGAAAACCAAAAAATTAGAAACAAGCACCACCACCCAGTTTGGAGAGCAGTCCAGAGGTTTATCCAGGCAAGTCAGCTCTTAGCACAGATCTAATACAGGTAAACGGCTGGTGGCAGACGGAGAAGTCATGCTGGACTCTACAGTGTGGACTCCTATGAATGGACCTGGAGTCAGGCAGCCTACACTCAGAGCAAGCCATCTGTAGCTTCAATAACGAGGGGCCTGAAACCAAATCCCAACCCTGTTGTTTTTTTTTTCAGAACAGAACAGAAGAAGGTACATACAGAATTCATCTCCATAGATCCCTGAACAGGAAGACAGAACCTGGATGTACACTTGAAGGGAGTCAATGCAGGAGAACAGAGCCAATTCAGTGCCTCAGTACCAGTATCAAAGAGAAAGCAGGAAACTAGTTTGATCTCCAGAATCCTGGAACCTGGAAGGGTAACAGAATGAGACAGAATCAGCTTCTAATTAGGGATTGTGCAAGACATAGAAGAGTCTACCCAAGGCCAGTGCTTGCAATGAACCAGAAAGAGACTAGGGCGCAACACCAGCCACCATATTGAGATTGGCAATTATAACTTTTATTCAGTTTACAGAGGGAGCAGGACTAAATAAGGCCTACCCAAAACATCCAGCAGGATCAGAGGGAACTCTCCTATACAAAAACACAGTCTGGTAACTGAGTCTGAAAATAAGAGTAGATAAGGGAAAATACACTAAACAATGAAAAACTACTTTGAATTAACATGAAATACAAACGGTAAACCCAGAAAAGAGTAACCCCACAGCAGTTGTAAACATGATAAAAAGGAATAAACTAATGTAGAAAGGAAGAAGAAAGGGATGGAATTTCTATTTCTTACAGTTGAGGTGCGTGAGAAATATTCAGGCATGCAAGAAGGGATGAACAGAGCAAGCATTGGTGAACCTCACTCTTATCAGAAATAGAAGAAAAAAGGTTAGCCATATACCAGCACCAGCATGAAAAGATATCAAACTCAGCAGGGAAACAAACAGGGATAGAGGGTGTGTGTGTGTGTGTGTGTGTGTGTGTGTGTGTGTGTGTGTGTGTGTGTGTGTGTGTTAAGAGGGAGTGTAATTATGGGGGAGGGAATAGCTATAAACACTCTGTTATGTTCAAGGGGAGGTTAAAGTGGAAAAAGAGGAAAGCAAAGAGCTAGAATTTAAGGAAGTGAGCACCATCACTTGGGAAGCAGCTATACAAACTGGTATATGAATAGAATGTTGTTATGCCAGCTAGAAGAAATGACAGATGATTTCAGAGACTCTTAGGTAGCTGATACAGAGTGAAGTGAGCAAAACCAAGAGAACCTTTTATACAAGGAAAACATTGTAAAGAAAACAACTTCAAAAAACTTAAGAATACCCCCCCCAAAAAAGAAAGAAAAATAAAAGATGACTATTGAAATGGTTTTTTAATGCACTGAAGGGAACAGAAAGAAGCATAATTAAGCAGAATAGTTTTAAAAGTGTAAAATTCATACTTTTTAAAGTAAAACTATGAAATGGAGAATTCATAGTTTTGTATACTTTGTATATATATCTTCCTTTTGTGTATGTTTCTGTGTATATGAAAAATGGTTTTTTTTTAGTTTTAGGTTTAGAATAAAAAAATAGAATTAAAAAAACCCCAGAAGATAGCAAATCTTATCCAAATAGTTTGTTTTTTAAAACAATAGAAAGGGCCAAAGATTGAACCCACGAGACAAGAAATATCAGAGCAAAGTCACAAGATTGAAAGTATCAACTATCAAAAACAAGTGACCTAGAAAACAGGTCTAGGAGAGACAATTTAAGCATCATCAGACTCCTTGAAAACTATGACCAAAGGAAAAACTGGACAGCACATTTCAAGAGATCCCCAAAGAAAACTGTCTAGCTTTATTAGAACCAGAGGGCATGATGAAGAAAATATCCATCAGTTAACTCTTGAAAGAAAGAATGTGCTCAGATACTCTCTACTTGGTCAGTCTTTTATGTCAGCAGAAAGAATATAGGACTGACTTCAAAAAGTCATGTCATTTTAAAATGCTCTAGCTTGCTCTTTTCCATTTATGTGAAAGGATTTTATGATATCCATCCTCATTTCAATCTGTGGAAGAGATCACAAAAGTTTTTTAATACACTTGTCATGTATAAAAGTTCCATTAAAAAGCTGTCTGGCATAGTACCCAAGGATTCATTGCTTTGTGGTCCCTGTTTCCCTGAATTGTAGGCAAAGGAATTGAGACCCTTAAGTAGGTGATCTGCTCTCAATTTGAATGGAGTCAATCAAGCCTCTTCTTCCTGTCATGTTCTACAATATTTTGAAAAAGAGCAGCTCTTGCTGTATATACTCATTGATCCAATATGCACTCAAAATTAAAACATTTTTATTGTCCTTTCAAACTTGCCTGGATAAAGATGTTGAAACTAATGATTCTGTGGATACTCTGAAGAGATTTTTAATAGGGGAAAAAATCTTGACTGCTTACCAGGATTTGGGATTTTGTCCCAAGTTAAAAGTAATGGGTCAGTAAGTAGCTTATATTTGGGAACAGGTTTTTTGCAGCATTGTGTACAGGGACAAGGAAGGAAATCTGATTTTCCAGTGCACAAAAATGTTTCCGGTGTTGTAATCTGAGTCTCCCTTGTATTCTAACAGCAAACTTTTCTTAGTGCCTGTGGTAGCTAATTGCTTTAGAGCCTCTGATGGGTTGAGATGCTGAGAAGTTAGTAGAACTGACTGCATTTTCTTTTATCTTCCTTTACAAGGGGTGCTTCCTATTAATGCTTCTAGTACTTTCAATCTTTAAAACTTCAAAATAGTCTCTTTTTTTCTTTATAGTACACTGGAATGTCACTTACCTGTCCATTTGGGGCTGGAGGGAGGAATAAGGCCAGAAAGTCAAATACCTATTTCATCGTTGTCCTAGGAGTAATTTTTACAACTAGAATACAACACTTTTTTTATTTTTAATTTGACCTGACCTTTTGTTCCATGGCCTCACTTTTATGTTCCTTTGCCTTAGAATAATGTTTTAATGAATTAATTGCTTCCCTGAATTCTGTAGTGACACCACAGGTCCCTGTGGTGGTTACCCTTGCTGTTCATCAAGCACACTCCCATTTGCTGTCTTGCTGGTTGAATTCAGGACTTGGTGTCAGCATAGAAAGCCCCAGAGTTCTAGCATGACACAGCATTTGGTTATGCTCCACTGCTCTCTATGTCTCCATCACCAGAGAAGGCTCTTCCCTCCACCCCCAATCTCACACTCAAATTCCACCCTTAACAACAAAACATTCCCCTGGTGATGTTTCTTCAAGAGGGAGAGTCTGATTTGGCACTTACCTTGTATAGCAGAAAAATGGATTTTTCTGTAGAGGTATCCAAAAGTTTTCCATAATTAATTCAACCTTAAAGTTTATTTCTCTGCCCATTTCCCAGAGTGTTTATAGTTCTACTTTAGAGGTGGGTTCTCATAATTTAGTTATCCAAGTTCTTAGAAGACTTAATTTATACTACTTTATTTGGGGGAGGGGAAATGGTGGTGTGAAGAACCAAATGCAGTTAATTAATATCCTTGAACTTGTCGGATATTTGTGCCAAATGTGTCCATTGTTGTATAGCTACCAAATAGACATATTTGAAGACAGAAATAATTCTTTTAGCTATAATGCTTGCAGTATGTATGAAAAAATTTTCCTCTAAATTCATTACAGCTTGTTCCTTTCTCAGCATTTATCACATGTATTAATTTGTATATACTTACTTCCCTTATCAGCTAGAAAGTTCCATGAGGGTAGGGGACTCTGTCTTAGAAACTGTAAATTAACAGCTTACAAATAGTCGCACAATATAAATGTTTATTGTATTGAATGACAGCATTATTATAAAATTCATTTTGACCAAGAGTTTAACCCACTTTTAAGAAAAGTATGATTACCCTCTTGGCTCATCTATGACATAGGCAATAGAAATTTCAGTATATCCATTTTGCAAATAGAGCACTTGAGTAGTACACAGGCAACACATAGCCAGTGAAGCCAAGTAAGAACTTATCTCCTGTTTTAATAAACTAATCTCAAAGTGTTGGTATTTGAGTGAAATGGGTTTTATGTTTTGCTTCTATGCCTTAAGGGCAGATTAATGTCCCCGGCTTGAAATTGTGTGTTTAGGCTAGGGTGGAAGAATATATGTCTTGAGGGTCTTGATTTCCTCGAAGCTTTGGTAGAAATTACATTTGTAACACAAAGGATTTTGAAATAACTTTGGAGCTCTCTTGATAAATCGAGAATTAGAAAGTGGCCAGAGCTTGGTGGATTAGTTCATGGAAGGGCCTTCATTTGTAAAGAGAGAGAAACTCATTTGTGGAAGACTTCATTAACCTCCTTGCTTAGTTTCTCATCTATAAAATGAGGGGGTTGGACAAAATGAACTCTTTAAGATTTTTTTCTGGCTCAGAAATATTATATAAAACCATCTTGGTCTTCCCATTCTACTGTGAAGCAAAGTACTATGAACAGAGGGAGGCAGGAAGCCCACCATTTTTTTTGTTCTGATTGTCACAGAGGAGGAGTGTTCCTTCCTAAGGAAACCTTTCAGAATTGCACCCTGTAGGGACTCACAGCTGTGGCAAGGATCTGTTGCCATAGCAACAGTAGCCTTAAGCCTTTCTCCATACCCTGGATATGCTGAGATGCCATATTAAACTTTTAATGCTTTACATTTTTTTAGGGAGACAGACTTTTCTTCTTCCTCCTGGGATTACTACCGTTCTTCTGTTCTCTTCTGCATTGTTCTTATTGTGATTGGAGGATTTGCTAATGATTCAGGACATGGGATAATGCAACCCAGCTATCTTTGACAAGTACTAGAACTCTTAAAGAGTTAAAAGCAAGTTAGAAAAGATAAAATCCTGACAGGGAAGGCCCAGTTGTGGACCATGCATATATCCTCAGGAGTCCACAAAACTGACCATATTTGGCTCATCTTTGATCCAGTCTAATAGAATAGGGAAAACTGTCCTTAGACACCCTCCCTGGTGTTAAGTAACCTACAGTGAGTGTAGTGGGGTTATGGAAATCTAAGGAAATTATCCTATTAAGTTTGATTGCTTTGTGTGGCTCTGGCCAAATTGAACTTGGAGAGTTGAATGACTATTTTAAATATGTATATTTCCTACTCTTGAAAGTAATTTGAGAGGCACCTTGCTAGCTAGGTAGAGAGAGAGAGCCAGCCACTAATACATGAAGGCCTGGGTTCAGGTCCCACCTCAGACACATACTGGCTATGGAATCTGACCTTTCAGTGCCCCCAACAGTTCTTAAGACCAAGCAGCAGAACAGGTGTCAGTCATCATTCCTCTCCCGGAATTCCCTACACTTATAACATCACAGGTACAGGAATTTCTCTCCCTTTCCCCCTTCAGTAAATAAGTAAAAGTTCATGGTCTAATCTGATCTTAAGAATCCTGTGAGGAGGTCATAGGACAGGATTTCCTGTCCTCATTTCACATGAGGAAACTGAGATCTACAGAGCCCAATAAGCAGCCTGCCAAAGCTCATATAGCAGTTTCCTAAAGAACACAGCTTGGAGAAGAAAAGAAAGGGGATGTCCCCCTTTAATTTTACATCTAGCACTGCAGTAATTAAGAGTGACTAGATTAAACAAAGGCCGAAGAGAAAATGAAGTGTGAAAGCTTGTGTTGGGGTTGGCATCAGCCTCAAAGCTTGTTCTTTGGAGAAGTGGCACAGCATTTAGCTGCTCCTCAGTCTCTGAGGATGAAAAGCATCATGTTAGATAAGACACATTGAAAGGCGATGGGAATACTTTAGGAGAAGGATGGTGCTAATGTGGCAGAAGAACAAGACTAGTGTTTTCTGCAATGCTGGGTGCATTTTGGTGGGCTGGTCATAGAATTGGGAGCTGGAAAAGGGACCTTGGAGAGCAGCCAGGCCAGTTCTCTCATTTGACACATGAGCAGAATCACCCCCCGCCCCTCCAAGTGGTGTAGTAATTTCCTCAAGGTCACAGAGACAGTAAGTTGTATAGCATGAGTTGGACCAAGATTATAGGATCATAGATTTGGCCATCTAATCCAAACCCTGCCCCCTTCTATTTTACAGGTGAGAAATCGATGCCTCACAAGGTTGTGACTTAACAGAGCCACAATTTGAGCTAATATTCTCTAACTCTAAATCCCACACTGCCTGCTAGGTCCTCTAACATCAAGGCCAGTGTTCTTTACGCTGCTCCACTCTACCTCCATATTAGTAAAGGGGCTTGGGACTGGCTTTCCTTTAAAAATGAACGTTAACTAGGAGAGTGGCTTGTCCACAGGGTTTGGGGGTGGGGGAGTGATACAGGAGTAGGCTCTGAAGAACGATTATAGAATAGAGGCTCCTAGGAGGAAGGGGCTGTTTGAGTTGTCTCTGTATCCCTAAAAAGAGATTGTACTTCTCCTTATAACTTCTGGTGACTTTTTATTTTTTCTAGTCTTCTTTCCTATCTTTCCTTCACCTTGTTGAGGTGAAATCCTGCGGAAATCATTTATAGAAAATTCTCCTCTGAGTGATTTGTGTGGCTCTAGCTAAATTGAAATTTATCCTTCCACTTCTTTGCTAGACAGATCATTATCTCGTTAGGTCAAGGCACAGTAAACCAAATTGATCATTGCCACAAGTTGTTTAAAGCTGCCAATGGGGGAGTGGAATTGCTTGCCCAACTAGGAAAGACCCAGCCCAGGAACAGCTTACTCAAAGAGGGCAAGTAAATTACAGAGCACCTAGAGGACAGACTGAGTTTTCACCATCCATTCAATGTGAAATCCATATAGCTTTAGACTGATGCCAGAAATGCAATGGGCACTCAGTAAATCTCTGATGAAAAGGAATAAGCTTTAAATAAAACTGCTTGTTCCTCGCTTCACTCCTTCAGTTTGGAAGGACACAGCTAGCTTGTTCCTGAGCTTGGCGACTCCTCCCAAGCCTCTTTCTGCAAAGGCTCTATTTCTGTCTATGGCTAGTGCAAGAAAGAGTTTTTAAAATGTGCCTTCAGTTTCCAAGTTATTCAACTGAATTTAGAACCTCTGAAAGAAAATGGCTGTGCTGCAAAGACATGTACACTTGAGGCCAGGTTTCTAAATGGCAGCTATTCATGCTTTTGGCTCAAAGAAATGTTCTCACTTGCTAAGGGTTCTGCAAAGCAGAAACTACCAAGCAAAGAGCCCACTTGTAGAAACATGGCAGAAGCCCGGGCATCTGCTCAAGCAGTGTCTGTGGTTGTTTGACCATGGCTTAGGTTATCTGCCACACAAGAATCTCATTAGGGACACTCCAAGTGTGAATAGTTGTTGGATCCTGGGTATGGAAACCTGTTCCTCTCCAATTATCCTTTCCCTCCCTTCTTCCAGTTACTTGTGAAACACTAACATTTACCTATAACATAAAACATCTTTTTTGAGTTTCAAACCAGTTCTAGCCTTCTTCTAGAACATAGGCAGAGTAAGTATACTGTAGATAGTGTGTAAGAAAAACTTGGGCAAGGAAAACTCCCAAGTAAGATATGAACCATTAATTTATTTAAAATATCACTGTCGATTGAAATCTTTCTGATATGAGCTACTGTAGGTCAATATGTACAAGCAAAGATATTGGCCCCATCCCTAGAAATAGGATTTGGAAAGTGAGGTTGCCTATATAGTATTTTTATTCAGGATTTCTTAACCTGGAGTCTGGAGACTTGTGTTTTGTTTTTGTTGTTGTTGGGGGTATTTTTGTTTGTTTGTTTGTTTGTTTTTTGCTTTTTGGAGGGGGAAAGGCAGGGCAGTTGGGGTTAAGTGACTTGCCCGAGGTCACACTTGATGCTAGTAAGTGTTAAGTATCTGAATCCAGATTTGAACTCAGGTCCTCCTGATTCCAGGGCCAGTGCTCTATTCACTGAGCCCCCTAGCCGCCCCAACTTGTGTTTTTAATAATTGTATTTTAATGTTACTGGTTTCCTTTGTAATCCTACGTATATTTATTTTATGCATTTAAAAAGACGTGATTCTGAGAAGGGGTCCATAGGCTTCACCAGACCTCCAGGGAAGAGTCCAGGATGCAAGAGAGGTTAAGAACTCCAGGTTCCTTCTGCCAAGAAACTTAAAGCACTGCGTATTTCCTCTCCCTCCCACTGCCTTTGGAGGTCAGGAAAGCCTGAGAGGTCATTTGACTATAGATGGGGACCGAGGTTCATAGGGTAGGGGCTTGTTCTACATCTTGTGACAGTCTGAGCCCCAGGACCAAGCCCTGCATGGCCAACCCTCCACTGGCTTTCGAAGCCCCAGGCTTTACTCAGACTTTGGTGCACAAAACGTCTTTTTGTTGGTCACTGTCTCTTCTGAAAAATAAGCGCTAAAAGGAATACGAATGCTGTGGTGTTTAATTTTGTGAAAGCATACACCCATATCTCTCTTTTGGATTGCCATCAACGATGAGTTTCAGAAATTAAGTTGTGTGAATCATTTCCTCTTCTGTTGTCCTTCACAGAGTTCACAAAGCCTTGTCATTCTCAATGAGCAGAGAAAAAGCAGGGGGAATTTTCCTTTCTGTGCCAGAGAAAAGCTCAACTCTTAAACTGCATTTTGTTTCTGGCCAAATCTAGAAGGGTGCTTGTGGTAAAATTTATGAAAGAAGAGGAATTACCTAGCTCAGGGTGGGGAATCTGAGGCCTGGAGGTCACATATGGCCTTCTAGGTTCTTGGGTATGGCCTTTTGACTGAGTCCAAACTTCACAGAACAAATCTCCTTAAAATAAATAAAAAGGATTTATTGACAATAATAGCAGCTAGCATTTATAAAGCATTTTAACATTTTCAAAGTACTTCACAAATAACTCTCTCATTTGGTCATCACAATTGTGGGAGGTAGGTGTGATTATTATCCCCATATTACAGGTGAAGAAACTGAGGCACACAGAGGTTGTGACTTACTGAGGGTCACACAGCTAGTAAGTGTCTGGGGCCAAATCTGAAGTCAAGTTTTCCTGGCCCCAGGACAAATACTCTGTCCACTGTGTCACCTAGCTGCCTACTGACTGATTTAGATCCCCATGATAGGGATGTCAGGAGTGTTTGGTGGGGAGAAGGGAAGTATTAATAATAATGATATCCAAATTTCCTAGATGAAATAGCAGACTTTGAGTGACTTTGGGCAAGTCACAGAAAGTCAGAAGTTGTGCCAGGCAGTGTGGATTGCTAAGCCCTGGCATTTTGTTGGGATCAATAGGAAGACTAGGAGAGCTTTGGCAAGAGGGCCTGGAAGAATCTGCTACAACCAGCCTCTTCTGTGACAGTGGAAAAGTAAGACAGAGCATGCTAAAAATCACAGTTGCTGACCATCTATACATCTCAGATTGACTGTTGGCCTTCTAACTGTGAGGTCTTTAACAGCTACTTAGTTGTCATATTGCTGGAGTAACTAAACTGTGTTAATATTGATAGTCTCTGAAGCTAGAAGATAAAAGGGATTAAATGGCAGCTGACTCACAACCTCTCCTTAGAGACTGACATTGTTTGGTTTCATCATGTGTCCAAAGGCAACAGGAAGCATCATTCCTAGAGCATTTGATCATTTCAACTTACAGAGCGATGTAATTAGCTCTGTAGATCATGGAATCTCATGTGCCAATATGTTTTAAAGAAGTAGAGATATTCCTATTAGATTATCTCAGTTATCACCTGTGTAGATGCTCTGTCCAAAAACAACTGTCCAGATACAAGGGCCTTCAGCAAGAAGGGGCCAATGCAGTGTTCTGGGAGCTGAGCCCAGCCCCGAGTGAAGCAGAGGTTTTAGCCTCAGGGTGGCCCCAACCAGCTGCTGGCTGGAGGGACTTCAGATCACCAGCAGCTGTGGCAGTTTCAATAATTATCAACCTATAGTTGCTAAGGACAAAGGGAGAGGTCAGTGCAGTGTGGACTCTGAGAACCGGGAGTT
Source organism: Gymnobelideus leadbeateri (assembly GCA_011680675.1). Lineage (NCBI taxonomy): Eukaryota > Metazoa > Chordata > Mammalia > Diprotodontia > Petauridae > Gymnobelideus > Gymnobelideus leadbeateri. Next base: position 142,030 of record WOXC01006249.1, read on the forward strand.
CAGGAGTGTTTACCCCCAGAGGGAGGAACAACTGAGGCACCATGGACACACAACTGCCACCACATGGATGCTTCAGAGCTCCTGGCCTGCAGATTGTAGGGGGCCCAAGCAACTGGTCTGAGGGATAATGGCTCTTGCTTTAACACTGCTTGGATCTGGATTGCAGTCTAGGGTAGAGGTCCTGGGGTGTGCGACCAGCTTGCCGGAGTGTGTGAAGGCTTCAGAGAGGGCACCCAACTAATAGCTCCAGCAACTGTGAGAACCCCAGCAATTGGGACAAAGATCCCCTCTCTTACATGTAAGAAGGTATTGAGGAGGACTATGCCAGTTGGGATATTTCTCTAAGGTAGAAATGGCTTGAATTTAGACTAAAATTAATAAAAATTGTTTCTAGCAGACTTGTGCCTAAAATGCAGAGTGCAGTATTAATATTTTTTCTTTGAAACATAGAACAGACAAAAGGGATTATAATAAGAGACTATGACTCTGTTATTAAGACTCAGATCAAATGCCATTTTCTAGAGCAGGCCATTCTCAGAGCTGCTTATAGCGCCTTCCCTCTGAGATGACTTTCCATTTACCCTGTATATATCTTGTATGTACAAGGTTATTTGCATGTTGTCTCCCTCACTAGAATGTGAGCTCCTTGAGGGCAGATACTGGGTTTTTTTGGCCTTTATTTGTATTACCAGCCATCTTCAATGCCTGGAATATAGTTTGTGTGTGTATGTGTATGTGTGTGTATGTGTATGCGTGCGCGTTATGGTTATTATAACTATTGTTGTGAAGTCACCAAGTATTAGGTATACACTGACTGAAACATTAGAGATATTAACAGAAATAGATATTGAGGAAGGGGTAGGTTTGGGGGCGGGGATTCGATTTTGAACACATGAAGTTTAAGGTGTCAGTGTGCTCTGACCAAATGTGGGACTGGTGAGCTGAGGAGAGTTTGGGGGGTAGAAATAGAGTTTTGGGGGAGCAGCCCGTCAACAAGCATTTATTAAGGGCTTGCTCTATTCCTTAAGGCTGCTGAAAGACTTGAAGTGGTTTGCTGAAGGTTACATAGCTAGAAGTACCTGAAGTAGGATTTGAACTCAGGTCTTCCTAACTCTGTCCATGGTGCCATATGGCTGCTCTTCAACAAAATATATTGGAAAATGTGGTTCAGGATTAATAAATAATAAACCAGAGGTTTATACTCTTTAAAAACTCTTCCTATCTTTTTTTATCATTAATGCTTTTCTTAAGAAGAGAATCTGAGGATGTCAGCCATATTAAGCATTAAACATTACAAAAAATTAGACATGGTTATTATAATTCAAAAGGAAAATATTCTTTAAAATATAGAAATGTTTTACTGATGCCCTTTATTTTACATCAATATCACATCTCATTAACTTCTACCAGTTATCACCAGCAGTAGAAACTTAGCTTTTGACAAAGGATATATGGTGAGGCAAAAGAAATAGACCATGGCTTACAACATAAACTTTATTTCTCTCCTGTAGTCTACCACCTCTCTATAGAAAGGCAAAAGGTACATTTTACTGCCTGAAGAAACATTTGATCATAGGAGACTATTGTAGTAGTGCAGGAGTGAGGTGATGAGGGCAGTGTCAGAGGAAAGGAGGAGGGAGGTAAGATCTGCAGGCTTAGGCAGCAGAGTGGATAGAAAGAGTGAGGAGGGTACAAACCTGAATGACTGGAGAGATAGGGAAGTAAGGGAGAGAAGGTTTGGGGGAGAGATAATGAAGTTGTTTTAGACACACTGATCTTAACATGTCTATAGGACATCTAGTTCAGGAAGTCATGGTCAGCAAGGAGATTAGCACTGGATGAGTAGATTTAAGAGTCATTGCAGAAATGATCATTTTGGTCATTGTGCAAATTGTTCTACTGTTTCTGCTCATTTGTTCTGTATCAGTTAGAATTCCTTCCCAAGAAATATGTCTAATCATAAATCTAATCAAGAATGTTTTGCCAGTGTATATGTTGCACCAGTGTTTATAGGACCAAAATGCCCAATGGGAATTGAACTGTTATCCAGATAAAATTTTTATTTCATTTGTAGTCTTGAAACATACTTTCCTTATGTGTATCCTTATATCTTTGTACATGTTTTCTCTTTCTCCATAGAATGGAAGTTCCTCAAGGGCAAGAATTGTTTCAGATTTTTTTTACTTTGTATCCCCTAGCATAGTGGCTAACATGTAGCAAGCCTTAATAAATGTGTGGGCGCTATAGGATACAATAGATACCGTTTATATAGTGCTTCTAGTTTTACTAAGTACTTCACAGGTATTATCTCATTTGATCCTCACAGAAATCCCATGGGATAGGTGCAGTTATTATCCACATTCTCCAAAAGATGGAACTTAGGCTGAGAGCTTAAACGATTTACCCACAATCACACAGCTGATAAAGTTTCTGAGGCAGGATTCAAACTCAGACCCAGGCCTCAATCCACTCCACTCCACCCCCACCTAGCTACAAGAAGAACTTTGAGTTAGCCTATTTTTAGGTCAGCTTGGACAGAGCAAGCTATCTAAGTCAGCTGTCAAGACATTTGTTCTCTATAGCTTCCATAGAGGACAAAAATTTAGATGTGGTTAGGGCACAAATCCCTTGTGATGGTGAAACTCCAGATCACTGGTGGGGAATCTGCAGCCTCTAGACCACATGTGACCCTCTAGATTCTCAAGTGTGGCTCTGTGACCGAATCCAAGTTTTACAGAACAAATCTTTTTATTATTTGTTCTGTGAAGTTTGGATTCAGTCAAAGGTCCACACTTGAGGATCCCTGTGATCTGGAAAATCTGCATAAAAATTTCTGACCCTCCCTTCATACCAAGAAGACCTCCCTTCAAACATATGGGGTGTTTACAGTACCTTAATATAAAATTTGGATTAAGTGTTTGGTCATAGGCTCTGTGGCATCTGTAGGCCTTTGTGTGTTGTCTGGGGCTTCTGCAAAAATCCCCCAAAATTCCCATTTAATTTCTTATGCTGACCCATGATATATCCAAACCACAATGGGGAAATCACAGTGTGGAAGGATTAGTAGAGAGTGTGTTATTTAGATGTTCAAGTGTGAGTTTTGGCTCCCTACTGAAATTTAGTATTAATTAGAGGACAGGGACCCTTGCTATCTACACAACACTCATCCTGGAGTAAGGACTAGTATTTGTAGAGTTAAATTTATAGAAGTAGTCTTAATGATCCAAGATGCCACTTCACTTCCTATCAAAACATTGCAAAATTCAGTGGTTTTTTATAGATTGAAAAATTACACATTTTCCATAAAAAATCAGAAACACTTTACAGATTTGAAGGCAGTAAGTAAGCATAATGTTTTAAACATAGCCTGAACCTTTTTTTAAAAGGAGACATTAGGAAGTAGGAGTTGAAACAAGCAACTATTATATTAAAATATTGTGAATAAATAGCACGTTATTTAAAAGGAAAATTACTATATGTATGGTCTAAAGGCAGATATTATTTGACCAACACCATAATTTGAAAATAAAGGGCCAATTTAGTTCTGTATTCCTTGATTTTTATTTTCAGTATAAGAAAGTAGAAACTTTTGGTTCACCCAGCTGACTCTGATTCTATAATGGTCTCTTTTTACTCCCTTTTCTATTATAGTGTTTCTAAATGTGTAGCTTAGTGCTTGGGAATCCTATCTCTATAAAGGGAGAATTCCTGGAGGTCTTAAAGCATACATGCATAAGATTTCCTTTAAAAGTATTCCCAAATAATACATATTTGCTTTGTCCCCCTCTCTTCCAGTGTTTTGTTTTGTTTTCTACATTTCAAAAGGATCTGCTGAACCTTGAAAGGTATAAAATATGAGAGTCTAATATGATGGGATATGCTCATGTCAACAACTCCTCTACCACCATGCCTTCTGATTATTAGACCTTGGAGCTACCTCCAAGCAGAAAACTCGTTGGTGTGTTTCATTCCCTTTATATTTTCCATAACTACCACATGAGAGGGGGTAGGATTTGATAGGACACTAAAGATGTGGGTACAAGATCTGGTTCTAAAACTTAACTACCTTTGTGACCCCTGAAATTTCCAACATGTAGAAGAAATGGATTAATTGACCCTCAAAGGTCCCCCCAGCCCTGCTGCTTTCATTAATTCTTCATAATTTTATAATGAGGGTGGAATACATTTTATTAAATTATTTGACCATTTCTTTTCTCATAAAACCTGATATGTAAGACAGCTACTGAATTTTCACAAGATTTTATACTATTGTGGTAGATACAGCTATTATAGTACAAACTCCTTGAAGACAGGGCCTGGTTTATTTTCTACATATTCCCCAGTGGTCTGCCTTCTGCAGGTAGTCATTGTGCCCTTTGGTTTTCTGCCCCTTTCCCTAATGTTGTTTAGAACTTGATTCAAATGTTTACAGGGTGACAGAGAATTTCAGTTAGTGGTCCTATCATCCAGAAAGTAAGTCCCTCTTAGTTATATGGATGGCCATCTACACTAGCCTAGAGTACTATTGCATGGATTGTCATTCATTTTAAGTGTGCAATAGGGAACAGAGAATTAACTAATTTGGCACTAACTACTGTTTAAGGAATGAATTAGTTCATGCAAGTGTGCATGTCTTTCCTTGTCCTGGGTTTAAACATAGATACCTAAAGAAAACCTGGTAGCTGACTTACAATCAAATTAATAAAGCCTGAACCCTGTTTCCTTTTTCCTTTAGGTCTTTGGTTATATCTTCATTAGAACTTTTTTTTTTAAGAGGAAACTTAACTTGATCAGATATTTGAATCCTCTTATTCTAGGGATTAGGAAGTTGAAAGAAATACTGAGTTAGGGAGTTTTTAGCATTAGTAAGTATAGATGGAGCTAATTTAAACTGAATGGTAAGCATTTTATTGGACCAGAGGGATCTTTTTAAAATTTTTTGGTAAAATTTCTGTAACATTCTTAATGAGCCACATGATTTTTATCTTTAGATCACTGCCATTAGTGAGTGGAAACCTGACCTGTGAATAGTATTTTGATTGTCCATTTGCAATATTCTGAGCTCTCACTACTCTGCCGAATCTTCCCTGTGATGATCTCATTGAGTAATAGTAATGGATGAAATTTATGGTATATTTAGCCCTGACACCTTTTGAACTACAAGAAGCCAAGCAGCCCATTTAATGGGCATTGTCTAAGGTTGCCTTATGTTCTGACTTAAAAATAAGCATCTCAGTAATTCAGGCTCTTACCCCCTCCATTATGTGCATCTGTCCTGGGGTAGGGACAGTGTGGGAGTGATCTTCACTTCCCCTGCAAACACATCCCTTATACGTTTTTTATATGTGTAGGTAGTAAAGATTAAGAGGAAAGGAAAGGTGTAGAATTAACCGTCCATATTCATGCAAGGATTCATAGGCTTTTAATGAAATGAAATAGCTCATTCCAGGTTCTTATAGGGATTAATATTCATATTTGTTAGTGAACCATAGAGATATTCACTCATGAAATGAGAATAGAGCAAGTGACCAAAGGCAAATCTTGACCCTATTTGCACAGAACTCACTAATGAATAACTATAATGAGAAAATTGGCTTTATCATATTCTTGTCTTGCTTAATCTTTTAATTCTGAGGCCATCAGCATTTGAATGTGTGGGTTTGATTTTATTTTCAATATGTGATTAAACTGGAACAAAGTTATTAAAATAGAAAAGATGAAAAGAATTGTGGTTTGCTCCCCTGCTGAGGTCTCAGTTTGAAGGATTTATGGGGTTTTTTTGGGTAATTTTCTTTTTTTAGATAGGGTCTTATTTTCAGAAACACATGGAAATAACAACAGCCAGAGAATGCATCTTGACTGAGCCATCACTAAGGAATTTTTTACCTCTGTGGCAAGCAGGGCAAACCCTGGTCAGAGGACAGCTAGCATAAAGGGTGCCTTCAGTTGGTGGGGGGCGGGGGAGACAGACACATTCCCCATATGGGGCCATCAGCCTCTGTGGGAAGACATCACTGAAGGCTGCTGCTGTGGAGAGGCTGCCTCTGGAGAGAGCAATTGGGTCAGTTGGTCACTTCTTATCTTAACTAATTACTTTGGATAACTAGGTGCTATAATGGGTAGTTTCTTCTTACTTGACTGTGGCAATCCTTACAGCAAAGAGAAGGAACTAAAAAACAGCTTGAAGCTATCTACTTCCTCAACCCTATAATAACCATGTTAGAGCTTCAAGTGCAAAAGTTTTTCTGTTCCATCTCCTTCCTTTTACAGAAGAAAAATCCCAGGCCCCATATAGGGGTAGTGATCTGCCCAAGGTCACAGTGAAGGACTCACTCCTGAAATTGAGACTAAGCTGAGGGAGAGGCAAACAGAGACCAAGTCTCAGTATTGGACGGTAAGAGCTAGAAAGGATCTTAGGGAACACCTTGTCCGCTCCTTCCCTCCCACTGCTCCCTTCTACAGAGAATGAAAAGAAAATCTTTTAGTTTCAAATCGTGTCAAAACAGAGACTAGGCCGCAGATTTCATGGTACAGGCTGAGCAGCTGAGCAGGTAGAAGGATGCTTACCAACACCAAGAATAGTGGGCTGAAGAGGGCAACCCACCTACCCTCCTAGAAGGGCTTCCATTCCTGCCAATCAGACCAGAGCTCAGTTTCCCACAGCTAAAGCCAGAGCCAGGGCAGAAGCTAAGAGGGCTCTCATCCTGCCATTAGAGCAGACTTCCCCACCACAGTCCTACAGAGGTCCCATCCTGGCACCTTTCTGGTTCTATTCTTAGATGTAAGTTAGCTACGACCATATTGGCTCCAACAGTCATGAGACTATGAAAACCCTTTCATGGTAAACTTAGATTAGTGTGGTTCATTCAGACTTCATTAGAATGGACATTCAGATCTTTAAAGTACATTCCATAACTATTCTATTTAGTTAATAGATTTACAAGTTGTTGGCTATAGAAAAAAGTCAAGCCAGGCAATCATTAAGCACTTTATTATATGTCAGACACTATGCTAAGTGCTAGGGATACAAAGAAAGGCAAAAAACATTCCCTTCTCAGAGTAATCACAGTCTAATGGGAGAGATGACATGCAAACAACTATGTACAAGCATGATATATACTGGATAAATTAGAGTAAATCTTCGAGAGAAAAGGAAAGGTATGTTGGCAGAAGGGGGGATTTTAGCTGGAATTTGAGACCAAGATGAAGAGGAAGAGAATTCCAGGCCTGGGGAATAACTAGTAAAAATACATAAAGTAAGGAGATGAGAGTGTCTTGTCATTAAGTGGAAGATAACTGGGGTGAGGAGAAACTTCAGGGATAGCTTGCTTTTCCTTTTCAACATCTACCTTTTTTGATTGTTGCATTAAACCTTCAGTTGGGACGCTCCAGGAATATAAAATTGAACTGCTTTCTAATTGCTCTATTAAAATAGAAGTGAATTGTATCTCTTAGACATAGAGGAGTTACATACAGGTAGCAAAAAATAAATAGTCTTCTGTGTTATTTCCTTTTTTTTTCTTTTCTTTGGGCAGCTACAGGTTCAGACTAGTTTCCTCTGTTGCTACAACAGTATTCCCCACATTCCCCAATTTTCCTCACTTGCTGGGCCACTGAGAAATGAGAAATAACTTGAATTTCTCGAACAGCTCTAGTGTGTCACCCCAAAAACTTTCCTAATTACATTTTCTTCATTGAAGCTTTGGAAGAACTGTGACTTTTAAAAATATATTTTATTCTTCCCCAGTTACATGCTAAAACAAGTTTTTAAACATTTTTAAAAGTTTTGAGTTCCAAATTCTATCCCTCACACCTCCCTCTTTTCCCTCCTCCCTGAGACAGAAAGCAATCTGATACAGTTTATACATGTACAATCATGTAAAACATTTCCATATTAGTCATTTTGTACAAAAAGACTTAAATTTTAAAAAATAGAATGAAAGAAATAAAGTGAAAAATAGCATGCTTCATCATGAGTCCTTTGGGATTGTCTTGAATCATTGTATTGCTGAGAATAGTTGTCATTCACAGTTCATCATACAATATTGCTATTAATGTGTACAATGTTCTCCTAATACTGCTCCCTTCACTTTGCATCAATTCATATAAGTCTTTCCAGGTTTTTCTGAAATCATCCTGTTTGTCATTTCTTATAGCACAATAACATACCATCACAATCATACACTTGTTTAGCTTGTTTAGCCATTCCCAGTTGATGGGCCATCTCTCGATTTCTAATTCTTAGTCACCACAAAAAGAGCTGCTATAAAAATTTTTGTACAAATATGTCCTCCCCTCCCCTCCTTTTTGGATGTCTCTGGGATATAGACCTAACAGTGGTATTGTTGGAGCAAAGGGTATGCAGACTTTTATAGCCCCTTGGGCAGAAAGAACTGTGATTTTTAATAGAATATGTTCTCCCTCCACCTTCACACATTGAAACCTATTCATTACATAGTTATTTAAGAGTTTCTGGGCCTCCCACAAAAAAAATCATAATTTGATGACCACATTTTCTGGTTATGAGTTCTCTGATCCATATTCAAAATCAGTTTTTCCTTGGTAGGGCTTGCCACAACATTTCATTGGCTTAGTCTTCAAGAGACAGCTAGAAGACTACAACACTATTTGACAAAAACTGCTGGGAAAACTGGAATACAGTATGGCAGAAACTGGGCATAGACCATTATCTAACACCATATACCAAAATCAAGTCCAAATGGGTGCACGATCTAGGTGTAAAGGATGATACTGTAAGCAATTTGGGAAAGCAAGGAATAGTTTACCTGAAAACTACAACAATATATCATAGAGATTATACATTGTGACCAAGTGGGGTTTATACCAGGAATGCAGGGATGGGGTAAAATAAGGAAACCTCTTAACATAATTGATTATATCAATGAAAGTAACAAAACCAAGATGATTGTGTCAATAGGTGCAGAAAAGGCTTTTGACAAAACACAACTCATTCCTATTAAAAGCCCTTGAAAGCATAGGTATAAATGGATTTTTCCTTTAAAGGAGAGCATCTACCTAAAACCATCAGCAAGCATTATTTGTAATGTGGATAAGCTAGATGTCTTCCCACTAAGATTAGGAATGAAACAAAGATGCCCATTATCACCAGTGTTATTCAGTATCATATTAGAAATGCTAGCACTAACAGTAAGAAAAGAAAAAGAAATTGAAAGAATCAGAATGAGCAATGAGGTAATAAAAGTATCTTTTTGCAGATGATATACTTAGAAAATCCTAGAGATTCAACTAAAAAACTAGTTGAAACAGTAATTTTAACAAGGTAGCAGAATAGGAAATACACCCACCAACATTTCTGTATATCACCAACAAAACCATACAAGGAGAGATAGTAAGAGATACCTCCATTTAAAACAACCCAAGACAGCATAAAATACCTGGGTGTATGTCTGCTAAGACAAACCCAGGAACTACATGAACATAATTATAAAATACTTTTTTATATAAAATCAGATTTAAATAATTGGAGAGATATTCATTGTTCCTGGGTGGACAGAGCCAATATAATAAAAATGGCAATTCTACCTAAACTAATCTCCTTACTCAATAAATTACACAGTTAAATCACCAAAAAATATTTTATTGAGCTAAAAAATAATAACAAAATTCATTTGGAGAACAGAAGGTCAAGAATATCAAAGGAATTAATGGAAAAAATGTAAAGGAAGGAGGTTTATCAGTACCAGATCTTAAACTTTATTACAAGGCAGTAATTATCAAAGCTATCTGAAACAGGCTAAGAAATAGAAAAGTGGATCAGTGGAACAAAGTAAACATATAGTATATAGTAGTAAATGATTATAATAACTTTGCATTTGAGAAGTGTAAAGATTTAAGTTTGTGGGATAAGAATTCACTATTTGGCAAAAATTGTTGGGAAAACTGGGATTCTGGCTCAGAAGCTGGGTGTAGACTAATACATTACACCATTTACCAAAATAAGATCAAAATAGATAGATATGAAGGGAGATATCAGATATAAATTAAAAGAGCATGAAATATATTACCTATCAGATTTATGGACAGGAGAAAAATTTATGAATAAACCAGATAGAGACTATTGTAAGGTATAAAATGAATAACTTTGATTACATTAAATTAAAATGTTTTTGTGCAAAAAAAACCCCCAATGTAACCAAGATTAGAAGGCAAGCAGAAAATTGGAGGAGTGGGTGGTTATGAACATTTTCTCAGATAAAACTCCCATATCTCAAATTTATAGAAAACTTTGTCAAATTGGTAAGAATATGAATCATTACCCAGTTGATAAATGGTCAAAGGATATGAACCGGCAGCTTTTCAGTGAAGAAATCAAAGCTACAGATTGTCTTATTTAAAAATGTTCTAAATCATTATTGATAGAAAAATATAAATTAAAAGAACTTTGAGATATTATCTCACAGCTATCTGATTGGCTAAAATGATAGAGGGAAATGACAAATTTTGGATATTAATACGCTGTTGGTGGAAATGTGAATTGATCCAGCCATTTTGGAGAGCAGTCTGGAATTATGTACGCCCAAAGAGTTATAAAACTGTATACCTATGTACCCTTTGACTCAGCAATACCACTATTAGGTATGTTTCCCAAGGTGATCAGGGAAAAAGGAAAAGAACCTATATATTCTAAAATATTTATAGCAACTCTCTTTGTGGTGGTAAAGAACTGGAAATTGAGGAATTGTCCATCAATTGGGCAATGGCTAAACAAGTTGTGGTATATGATTGTGATGGAATGGTATTGTGCTTTAAGAAATGACAAGCAGGTTGATTTTAGGAAAACATGGAAAGACTTGCATGAAATAATGAAGAGTGAAATGAGTAGAACCAAGAGAACATTATGTACAATAATAGCAACATTGAAGAATAACCATGAACAACTAAACTATTCTGGATATTACAATTACTCAAATCAACTACAAAGGACCTGTGATTAAAGATGCTATCCACCTCTGGAGAAAGAACTGATAAATACAAGTATGCATAGTATGATTTTACATATTTATCTGTCTGCCCATCTATATATCTATATCTATCTATCTATATCTATATATCTGGGTCAAATGATGGCCTTCTCTAGTGCATGGTGGGAGGGAGGGTGGGAAACAGTTTGGAACTTAAAATGTAATCCAAAAAAATTAGATTAAAAGAAAAAAGAAACTGAGGCAATCAGTGACTTGCCCAGAATCACATAACTAATGTGTCTGAAGGTGGCTTGGAATTCACAAAGATAAGTCTTCCTGACTTCAAGTCGGGCACTCTGTCCACTTGTGCCACCAAGCTGCCCACTCTAAGGTCTAATTCACTTAAAAGTTTCTGGTGTTTTATACTCAGGAAGCCAAACCCAGTTTTTCAAGATGTAGAGGAAGAGGACAGGGAAATGGAGCTGAGGGGCCTAGAATGTAGGGAGGAACACTTTTAGAGGGTTAAGATTTGTTCTGCCTCACATAGATGTGACATACTTTTAAACAGCCTTGAGTGTCTCTTCATATAGATGTCAGGTAGCAAGTAGGTTTCCTAAATGATAGTTGTAGATTAGCTTCTGTATGAACTATTAAACACTGCTGCTTTCCTCTATTTTATATAGTTTTTTTCCTCTTCTACCCTCTATTCTCTTTATCCACTTTAACTAAACTAGGGCTTCCCATTCTCATACTCAGCTAGAGTGGAATCAGGTCCTCAAGAAGGATGTCCCTACAAGAGTACCTATATCAGAAGGAGCTGACATTGCTTCCTCTTACTGTTCCTCTTTTGTATATTCCATTTGAAATGTCAAGTCAGCAAACACTTATGTGCAATGTTTTGTTCTAGCTGTTGGGGATACAAGTCCCTGACATTAACTAGCTTGTGTTCCACTGGGGTGGAGGGAGCACAGTTTTATGAACTTAGTGACTTCTAGAATTATGTTCGAGGTGTCTGTAGTGGACAGAACACTAAGACCTGGACCCAGGAAGACCTGAATTCAGTTCTTGCCTTAGTCACTTCCTAGCCATGTAGTCCCAGGCAGGTCACTTAACCTCTGTCAGCCTCATTTCCTCATCCATAAAATGGGAGTAAATAGCATCCACCTTCCAAGGTTGTGAGGATTAAATGAGATGATTATTTGTAAGGTGCTTGGCAAAACTTAAAGCACTAAAAAAGTGTTAGTGATTATTATTAATTAATCTAGGATCTAAAATCCAATGGAAATTGGTAGAGAACAAGGTTAAGCCATTCCCCAGAAAGCAAATTATCATAAGACTCTAAATGGAAAAACTGAGGCCCAGTGGGGCTAAATGGCTTGTCCACTCTTGTACAGGAAATATCAGAAGGGAGACTCGAACCCATTCTTCTTACTGGAACCACTGTGCCACTCAGACTCAACCCTTGGGGATGAGCAAATAATTCTCAAAAAGAGAAATACAAGCTCTCAGCAGTCTGAAATGAAAATTATTAATAATTAGAAATACAAATTGAAGCAGCCCTTAGATATCACTTTATACTTACACGAAGTTATAAAAAAATGGAAAAGTGTAGTGTGAGAAGAGTTGTGGGAAATAGGAATTAGTCCAGCTGTTCTGGAAATTAGTTTGGAATAATAATAAAATTATGAGATTTTTTTATATCTGTTGATCCAGAGATCCCACTTCAAGGAGGCTGATGACAAGAGGAAAAGACATATATATACAAAAATAAGGATAGCATGAATTATAATTAAAAATTGGAAATGAAATGTGCCCAGTGATTTGAGAATGAATCCACTGATATATACATATATTAATAGGTTATTACTGTGAACCCAAGGCATGATTATTATGAAGAATTAAGAGAAACATGGACAGATTTGAGCGAAGAAAGCAGAGCCCAAGCACGTGGGTATGTTTTGGTGGGAAATTCTTTGGGATGTGCCTGTGTCAGAACAAAATTATTGGATTGAACAGGGGCCTCTGGTTTGAGAAAGCAGCTCCATGGCTGCCACCAACCATAGGAAAGTGTCAAGTTACTTGAAAGAAGAAATTGCCTACACTAAGGAAAAAGACAGTTGTGGAGAGCAGCCAAAGACCAGCCCTCTATGTGCTTTCCCATGGGCATCCTAGTGTTTTTCATCCAACCTTGGGCTCTGAAAGACTCAATAATGAGAGCAAGGATTCTTAACCTTTCTTGTGTCATGGACCCCTTGGTAGTCTGGTGAAGCCTGTGACTCTTTTTCTCAGAATGATTTTGAATGCACAAAATAAAATACTTAGGATTGCAAAGGAAATCTGTTATATTGAAATAGTTATCAAAAAAAATTCAAGTTTACAGACCCCAAGTTAGAGTCTCTGAACTTGAGGGTATAGGAAATGGTTTTACTTTATAGACTTTAAAATAATTTGCTATAGCATCCAGCTAATGCTTATGCCTTGAGCTCCATTATGTTTTCACATGTTTTGCTGTTGAACTTAGAAGTTCTACTGTGACATTGCTCCATCCCTCTGAGTTTTCCCTTAATACTGCTTCATTGGTAGATTGTACTGAAATGCTCAGTTGATGGAATTATACAGTAAAAGGTACCTCAAAAAGTTATATCGTTTAATTCAATGGTCCCAATCTAAGAATTATACCCTCAATTGACAATAAAAATAAATAAGTATCTATCTGCACAAAAGCTTTGGTTACCAAAAAACAAAAAACAAAAACCCCACACACTAGAAGCAAATTGTTTTGTCATTTGGGAAATGATTGAATAAATGGTGTTATTGAACCACAAGAAACTGGATAGTTTCAAAAAATATGACAGTATATGTGAAGTGATGCAGAATGAAAAGAACAATATGTACATTATTTAAAACATGTAGAAAAAGATGAGAATAGAAACAAATTCACAATAAACAGATAGTGAAAAAAGTGAAAAAGCATGAGGAAAACAATAGGGGCACAACTATGTTAAGTATATAAACTTTTAGCTTTTAAAATCCTCCCCAACCTGACCCACCCTACCTTTCTAGCCTCATTATACAGTATTCTCCTTCCTACACTATATGATTCAACCAAATTGGCCTCTCTGTTCCTGAATCCCATCTCAGGCACTTGAGTTGTCTCTCCACCATTCCTGGAATGCATTCCCTCATCTTCCTCCTTATACAATCACATTTCTTTTTTTCCCAAAGCAAAGCCTAAATACCACCATCCTTACAAATTCTTTTTTGCTCTTTCCAACTACTATTGCCTGCTTTCCCTAACTACCCTACATTTCACTACTGTGTATTTATTTTGTGTATGCTTATGTATGTATATGTTATTTCCCCCAACAGAATTGGGGTTTCATAGTTTCACAGATTCTGAGTTGGAAGGGACCTTGTACTTCATCTAGTTCAGCAAGTATCTGAACATACCTCTTACTTGGACAAGTGGTCATCCAACCTTTGTTTAAAGGCTTCCAGTCATAGGGAACCCATTACCTCCTAAGGAAACCTATTTCACTTTGGGACAACCAACAGGAAATCTTTCCTTCTATCTATTCTAAATCAACATCTCTAGAACTTCCATCTAGTACTATTACTAGGAGAGAGGGAAACGTTGGAGGGGATATTTCCTATGTTCTTCACCATTCTTATCAAACCTGCTTGCACTCAGAAGCTATATAGTAGCTAGTAATTCTTGGAATCTTCTAGGCATTAGACATGAGAGCGCCTCAGAGTTTCCTTGTGGAAAGCCAGCAGTGTCTCTAAACGGGGCACATCCTATAATCTTTCAAAAGGATTATATATTAAATAGCAAACTTTGAAGGCACATAACGTTTCTACTATGCCCTGCATAGTGAACCCTGATTTATTGTTGATCCAAGACCATCTTTTAAGCATTAATTTAGAAGCATTAATCTAGAAGCATTAATTTAAGTAGAATGCAGTGATTGTTGTTAGAACACACAGGTTAGAACTTTATACAGTCTGGGGAAATTGTTAAATAACATATTTGTTTTAATGGTGGGTATACACAGACATAGCTTATTACTAGCCATGACCTGCCATGAAGGGTACCACCCAGGAAATGTGGAATCAGAAAAGATGGTGGACTGATCATTAGCAAGAGTTAATAGTAAGAGAGCCAGAGTACTCCACAGGTACCAGGGGAACCTGAAGACACTTAACTTGAAGATTATCCTTAACTTCAGGATTGAATACTTAAGGCTGAGTAATTTGCCCAAGGTTTATATGAGCACATGGACAAAGTTTAAGTAACTTGACCTCTCTAAGAT
The DNA here is from genome assembly GCA_011680675.1 of Gymnobelideus leadbeateri. Classification (NCBI taxonomy): domain Eukaryota; kingdom Metazoa; phylum Chordata; class Mammalia; order Diprotodontia; family Petauridae; genus Gymnobelideus; species Gymnobelideus leadbeateri. The sequence goes on from WOXC01006249.1 coordinate 157,286, forward strand.
CCCTTTTTAAACTTAGGTGCTTGTGACATGCTGGCTGTAAGCCTATCAGTTACTAAGCCAAGTTGTTGTTTGGTTAAAATTGATCTCAAAGCATGACCAGCTATACTTTTATAAATTGTATTGGGTCAGATCATTGTCCTCCATTTTTCAGAGTTGTTGAGTTCCTAGTACATCAGATCCTGGCTATGTAATGTGGAGGAAATGATTTCACTTATCTGGGCTTCCTAAGTAGAATGAAGGGACTGGACCAGATGTTCTCTAGATGGTCCCATCCATTTCTAGTAGTCAAAATGTCAAACCTAAAAATAATACTGACCTGTGACTGTGGATAAATGTGAAGTGTCTTGCTCTAAAAAGCTACAATTTTAGATTTCTTTGAAACTTACAATTGGAAAGGACTTTAGAGATATTTTAACCTAATTTCCCACCCAGTTCTGGAATCTTCTTATGTAACTGCTAATGAAGTCAGTTTATATTGTGCCATCTTATTGATGCAAAAGGAGAACTACCAAAGGTTTTAAGTAAGTTGACAATGCCAAGATAACTTTGAGTGATCTCCCAATTTCTCTATGATTTACCCTTTTGGGGATCAACTGACGTTCCAAAGGTCATTTCCATAACATCCCCAAAACAGAATATCTATGACTCTTATAATATTCTCCCGGGGCGGCTAGGTGGCGCAGTGAGTAGAGCGCCAGCCCTGGAGTCAGAAGGACCTGAGTTCGGAGCCGGCCTCAGACACTTAATCCACACAAACAAAAACCTATCCATGTGACCTTGGACAAGTTACTTAACCCCAATTGCCCTAAAGGGGCGGCTAGGTGGAGCAGTGAGTAAGAGCCCCGGCCTGGGAGTTGGGATGACCCGAGATCAAATCCAGCCTCAGAAAATGAGCACCCCCATATAAATAATGACTAGCCGTGTAACCTTGAGCAAGTTACTTAACCCCAATTGCTTAAAAAAAAAAAAGAATAATACTCTCCTGAGAGAATATGTAAACACTTAATATTGTTAAAAGACAGATGTTCATGAACATTATGAGTATAAAGAAGCATGAAAAGACTTATATTAACTGATATAAAGTCGATAAGCAGAAACAGAAAACAATATAAACCATGTGAACAGGGGCAAGGAACAATAAAACAATATAAATTGCAACTGCGAAATTATCATGACCACAGTTGATTCCAAAGGAGAAATATGAAAAGACACCTTCCCCTCACCCCTCCCCTCACTCATTTGCAGGAGTAGGAGGTCCATGGATGTGTAATACTACATAAAATTCTAAGACATTGGTGAAATTTGTGGAACTTTTTTTATTGCTGAAAAAGATGATACCCTTTGTTGACAGTATGACTTTCATGGAGGAGAGAGATATACAGTAGGAAATTTAGGTGATGTAAAAAACAAAAGCTATAAGCAAACTTTTTATTAAAGGTTGGATATGTGTCCAGGTGCCCATACATTTGTGGAAGCAAAGGGAGTCCACTGGTAGCTGACTCAAATGAAGCATTTGGGGAAAAAAAAAGACTTGAGAGTATGAGATGTTCAGTGTTCAGAGAAAGATGGTAGAAAATGTTGCCTAGCACCTGCTGAAAAGCCTAGTTAAAAGATACCTTTTACCTTTTTAAAAGTGCAGTAATAAAAGACAAATCTAGAGGCTTTGGAAATCACTGCCCTTCTGATTCCTTTATTCAGTTCCATGATTGTCAAAGATGGATGGGGAGGACTCTTGGTGGTTATTATAGATTCTCTTTACCAAGTAGCTCTTGTGAATTTTTTGGTAAGATTTCTTCTGTATTCTCATCTCCTGGGCCCTTTCAATCTATATTTTTTTCTGAGTAATTGAAAAATGCATAGCTTACTAAACAGAGAGAGAGAGAGAGAGAAAACGAGAAGAGGGAGTTTAGTTTTAGTGCGGTTATTCCAAAACAGAACAGAGGTAGTTACAAAGCCTTATTTGGATTTTTTTTCTCTCTCTCCACCAACAAATGACCCTGATTTGGGATTTGTCAAGTAGAAAAGGGTAGAAGTGGGGTGGCTAGGTGGCGAAGTGAATAGAGCATTGGCCTTGGAGTCAGGAGGACCTGAGTTCAAATTCAGCATCAGACATTTAACACTTACTATCCTTGTGACCTTGGGCAAGTCACCTAACCCCAATTGCCCTGCCTTCTCCCCTCCAAAAAAGAAGAAAAAAAAAGAAAAGGGTAGAAGTACCTTGGTGTTAATTGTATGTATAGAAAGGAAGCAGAGAGGGCATTTCTTTTGATCTTAGAATGTGGAAGCCTGGCACACATCAGGGAGGTGGCACTTGTTTTTCCTGTATTTGACCTTGGTTTCAGATCCATTTTTCTGTGACTTCTGGCCTTTTTTTTCCAGTGGGAGGCACTAAGAGCCCTGAATACTGAATCAGGGGATCTAGGTTGGTCACTGCTCTGCCACCCATGTCACCTTGGGCAAATGTCACCTTGGATCTCATTTTTCATCTGTAAAATGAAAGAATTAGACTAAATGATTGCTAAGGTCCCTTCTAGCTCTAAAATCTTATAATTCTAGGCCATCATTTGCCTTGAGAGGGAAGTTGTGGCTTTGTGTTGATCCTATTATCTGAGACCCTTGTGCCTTACTGAATGAAGTTGTTTTTTCTTTTCTTTAAAATTGCTCTTTGCCTTTGGGGAAGGTAAATTAAGAGTGTCCTAGGTGGAGGAGGCAGAAGGTTAATTCCTGCTGCTGATTTGGGAACTGAGAGAGTCCAAAGAGCCCTTTCCTTCTTCCCTTGTCTTCTAGTAGCTATCTCTTGGTCAAGCTCTTTCTCTTTTTAGTGAGATTTTACACCCTCTGTAAATCAATTTGGTAATAACCCAGTGCTGGTCTCATCAAGACAGGCTGATGTAGTCAGTGACTTGTAACATTTTTGCATTCAGAAATGATACATACCACTGCTGTAAGTGTTACAAAGGCAGACACAAATACTCATCAGTGCCTTGAAAAGGAAACTCTTGATCTTTTTGCCCACCAAGGAGTAGGCTTTTGGAAGAGGACAAGGACCAGCCTTTGAGGAGAGTCAGAGAAGGCAGCAAACTGATGAATCTTTATCATGGCAGTAAGGATCATCCAGCCATAAACTAGAGGGTATGTCAGAAGTCATGTAGCTCAAACCCCCCCCCCCCCCCCCGCCCCAATCATTCTATAGATGAGGAGACTAAGGCTCAGCAAGTTCTCTGACTATCCCAGGGTCAGAGGACCTGTCTGCTGGATCAGAAAGATCCAGGAGCCAATCCTTCTGAGCATCTTGGGGCTCCTCCCTCTAGCTCCTGGAGGAGGCTCCCCCAGTTTATAGTGCTGGATTGTTTGGGAAAGGAAGGGGTTGGCTTGGATTTAGTGACTTCATGAGAGATTGATAGGCATAGTTAGTGATGATGAAACAGCAAGGTGAAAGTTAAAGCAGGTATTAACCTTTGATCCTTGAACTTGGTTGTTGTTTTTTTTAACACTTTGATTACTATATTTCAATATAATTGGTTTCCTTTGTAGTCCTGTGAATTTTGTGCATTTAAAATTCATGTTCTGAGAAGGCGGCCTATGGGCTTTACCAGAGTGCCAGAGTAATCCAGGACACAAAAAAGGGTTCAGAACTCTGGGTTTGCTCTTGATTTGGATGGAGATAGAAAGCAAAATCTCATAGACTCTCAGAGGTCATCTAATCCAACCATATCTGAACACAAATGTCCTCTGCCAAATAGTAACTTAGCCTCTGCTTGAAGAACTTTACTTCCCTGGATAGGCCATTCCATTTTAAAATAGCTCTGATTGTTTAGAAATTTTTCTTCATATCAAACTTAAATCTGCCTCTGTAACCTTATGCCCTTTATCCCTTTTTCTGCACTCTGTAGATAAACGGAATAAGCCTAAACCTTTTTTCCACATAAGAGCCCTCCATGTACTTGTAGACACTTGTCCTTTCCCTTCCATTCCCCCTCACCCACTTCTACAGGTTAATCATGTCTCCAGCTCCTTCAGCAGATCCTCTTATGGCATGATCTTGATTGAGACCTTGCATCATCCTGGTCACTGTCCTCTGTACATATCTCATCCAAACATCAAGAACTGAATGCAGTGTACCAGAGGTGGCCTGGCTAGGGCAGAGTACAGCCTGACCTACCTGGATTTGAATCCTGGCTCTGTCTGGGTGGACTTTGGGCTTTAATACTAAATTGGCCTCATTCCCTTTCAACTCTAATGATCCCACAATCCCAAAACTTGTGTTTAAATTGGGAATTTTTAGTCCCAGTTTAGGACCAATGGAAGAGTGTGTTCATTTCCATCAGTTACTTGAGCTAAGTTTTTAACTGAGCCTTCTTTTATTTCATGTATAATGTCTCAGAATCTAGGTGTAGCTTTGGATTTTCCATGTGATTTAGATGACAGTGGCTCACCCTGGCCTCCCAATCATATTTTTGACTTTGGGAAAAAAGATCTTATCCCTCGGCCTAGACTCCCCTCACTCTCTCATTCCGTTTTAATGGGCCTAGGTGTCAGGAATTCCCCCCAGGTCTCTTAAATCCAGAAACAGATTTGAAGGAGAAATGGACTCTTTCCCCATTGAGGGAAAATTTTCAGGCTTTTTTGAAGTTAGATTTTGAGTGGTTGCATTTTCTTCTGAAGCTACCTCCTCTTCTCACCCTCCCTTTCTCCCTTCTCTAAGCTATATGCATAAATTTAAAAATGGACTATGGCATCTTTGAGCATTTGGAAGCCCTTTTTAAAAATGACTTTTAATGAATTTTTCTGGGCCCTAGATCCTAGAGCACATTTGTGCAACCCCACAATTCCAGATTTCTGGGGTGTTCTGACCTAGAGCTTGTTACTGATGAGACTGGAGCCATAGACTCTGACTTCTTCTTGTCATATCTACTGAAAAGATAGGAGGACCAGATTAGAGGGTGAACATAACAGACTATGGTACCATTCTTAAAAATTGAAATTATGGAATATTGACTGCTTCTTGCTTAAGTAAGGAAGCAATATGGGAAGACTTTCTCAAGTTGTTTCAGTTTTTATTTGGTTGTAACCTTAAAATGTGGGTAGAGCAGAATTTACTGGGTGATTGCTTTTTAAAATCAAAGGGTTTGCATTCTTTTAGTTCTTCCAACATGTTTCTAAGTCACCAGAAGGGTTATAAAAGGAGTTATTCCTAGAAATTCTTCCTAGAACTGTTTGCCTAACTCAAATGTGAAAATCACATTTTACAGTAAACATTTGCTTGGATTTCCCAATCCTCTCTCCCACTCACCCAAATTGGAGGGGAAGGGAAAGATGAGTTCCTTAATTTGGTTCTGCTCTTTTCTTCTTGTATAATACTTCCTGGTTGTCTTTTCCTGAATCCCTTTAGCTTTTATTCTGTTTTATTAGTTTCATGATCATGTGCTTTCCAGATGTACACCAGTGAAAGAGGTGGGTGGATGGAAAAGAGAAATGAGCCCAAGTTCAAAGTTACTGAGAATAAAATTTTAAATTAATTTTAAAAAACTTAGCCCAAACTATTCCTAGCAGTATTTGCTGGTGTCAGGATGGGAGTGAGAGGTAAGGTGGAGTTTAGAGGAATCAGAATTGTCTGCCGATCTCTGCTCCAAGCTCCCTGTGCCTGTTCACTGTAGCAACAAACCAGACTACTTCCTGCCTCTCGGGGTTAGGTGTCTATCTGGTTGCCTGTGTTCTCCTCTGCCCCCTCTCACATCCCATGAGAATTCTCTTCTCCAAATTCCAGAAAGGGCCTTCTCAGGCTGCACATATCTTAAACAACAAAATTGGCTTGAAAGCTCTTTGTATGCTCAGACATCCTGCCTCCTTGTACTGCTGTCATTTTTATGATGGTTTGTGTTTTTGCTGATTTTGTTCCTTACTAAGTGGCTTTACCCTTTCAGGAGAAGGAAGCTGTGCTTTTCCTAAGGTGTCATATATTCTACTGGTATCATTGTTTAGATTACTATTAAGAGGTTGAAACTGGAAGGTAAATTTGAAGGTTGGGGGTGATTGTCAGTGTTTCATCAAAAATGGGGAACAGGGAAGGTCCAGGCTTGTACACAGAGCATTTAGAGCAGGGCTTTGGAAGCTATCTAATCCAGTCCCTTTATTTTATAGAAGAAACTGAAGCCTAGAAAGATGATGGAAGCCATAACTTTTGTTCCCTGGACCCAGTTCCTTTTGCCCTGCCCTTGAATCTTAAGAAGGATGAAGGGGCCATTTTTTCTAGTCACCCTTCTTTTCTTGTTCCTAGCATGAATATTAAGGCAGACTGGTGAAATAATGCAAGGATAACTAAGCTGGTTTTTGTTTTCAGCATTCCTGTCTGGGGTATCCATTCACTCAGATTTGAGGACAAGAAGACAACAGTTTAAGTGGGTGTAGTCTGATGAAGTCTATAGTGTGGAGGAGGGAAAGAAGAGGAAGGCTATAACTCCAGCTCTCAAGTTTTCCATAAGCAACTGTCAAAGTTTAATATATTGTAGAACAAGGGTAGACTCCTTGAAGGAAACAAACTGATTTGAGATTTCTGAGAATTCGGAAAATGCATTTTTGTAGCCCCAAAGGATCACTTTTCTCCACTGTTCCTGTATATCAGCCTTGTTTTTCATAAGAGCCGTTTGGCTTTCATTCCAAGAGTGTTCTCCTTTCTTAATGCCAGGACCTTAATTCCACCAAAAGGTTTGCATGAAAAGAGAGCAAATTAGAATCTGAACCCAGGCCTGAATTTAGATAATCTGATATACAGTAGAGGGGGGGAACCCCTTGGCTCAGGCCTATACTGAGAAATTTGTATCAAACAATAATAATATTTATCTAAAAGATTCTGGTGGTTGGTTACATTTTCCCCCCCACAGATATTAACAAATAACTGAATGTGGATGAATAGACAGAACGATCAAGCATTGGCCTCAATGTCTTGACCAGGCATCTCTTGGACTGAACTTTCTAATTGAAGACGTTAAAAACAGGACTCACCTTAATGGTAATAATGTATTCTATTTTCTAGTTTTTAAAGTTTCTACCCTCTTGTTGCCCAGTGAATGTTAACCCTTTAAGAGGTGGCCATCACTATGAAAAGTGCTTGAAAGATGCAAAGCTCTCCAAATATTAACATTTTTAACAGTAACATTATTAAGGAGTGTTCTAAGAAACCACATTAGAGGCTCTGCAGCCTATGGAACAGATAAATAAAGCAATGTAGACACTCTAGGAGCATTCTGGTCTGCTAGGCTGAGATGTGTTCTAACCATCACATTTTGTTCTAAACTAATTATCTAGACCTTTGGAATTGATTTGTTTAAGCCAGATGACAGGGCTTAAATCCGGCCAAAGGATTATAACAATTGACTTGTCTTCCTGGCTTGAGTTTTAATCATTCTAATCTTGTTTTTTCCCCCAGATCCCACCAAGATCTCCCCTTGCCAACAATAAGGAATGCTAGGCCTTTCTATCCTCCTTATAGCTGAATTTTCCCTCTGTGTATTGTTGCTCCCAATTAGAATGTGGGCACTATGACAACAGACTGTCTTGATTTTTATTCGAATATTCCTAGTACATAGCTCAGTGCTTGGCATCTAGTAAGCACTTAATAAATGCTTTTCCATTCTCTTCCATTATGAGATTCAAAAGGGCTGGGCAACTTATAAATAAATTGAGGGAAAATGTGTTCCTTCTTCATTGCTTACCCCCTAGTGGTGACATTGCGCTGTTACAATTGAAAATAGTTTGGTCACCTTCCTGAGTATAGGCAGACATATTGATGTGTATAGTATAATGGTGATGTGTGTCACCATAGATTTTTAGATTTTTCTAAGGAACCTTAGAAATATGTGTATGTGTATGTGTGTATATATCTTCAGTCCTTTGATATTGTAAACAAGGACAATTTGTCACAGAAAAGTTGTCTTGTTTAACATAATTCTGAAGCAAACCTTCCCCTCCTTTTCCTTCCCCAAATGACCATCAATCACTGCTTCCTAACAGAGTTGGAATGATCATTATAGAAAGAATACTGGACTAGGAATCAGAACCTTGGAGCTCTTTCTAGTCATGACTCTGATGTTACATAGCTATGATCTTTGGCAAAGCATTTAATTTCTCTTCTCCATTTTTGTCATTTCTAAAATGAGCATGTTCACAGAATCCGAATTGGAAGGCAGCTGAAAGGACATGTTACCCAACCAAGGCTTGATCAAGAATCCTTTCTAGAATATTGTCAGCAAGTTGTCAGTTTGTGCCAGAGAATCACCACAGAGGAGGAGCCTACCACTTGCTGAAGCCTCCCATTATATTTTTGACAACTCTAGTGAAGATGTTTTTCTTTATTTGAGTTTAAATCTGCCTTTCCATAACTTTTACTTATCACTCATATTACTCCCAACTGGGACTAAGCATAAAAAGTCTGATTTTTTTCCACATGATGGTTCTTCAAATATTTGAGACAACCATCTCCTTAAGAATTTTTCCGTCTTAAGTCTATGATCCATCTATCTATCCTGTGTATCTGTGTATCATCTGTAATATATCTGTCATCTTTTTGATCCTCACAACAATCTTGTGCAGTAGGTTCTGTTATCTTCATTTCACATGAGAGGAAACTGAGACATAGAGATCTTGAATGCCTTGCCCCAAGGTTACCCATCTAGCAAAGATTTAAACTGAAGTTTTCCCGACTCCAGGTCCAACTTACTGAATACCTCCTTCCCTCCCCACCCCCTACTGCACATCAGCACCTGATTTCCAACACAGAAGTTCAGAGAGTAGTCTGTTATTCTGACATGATGTTTCCTAGGGTCACATAGCTAGTATATGTCCAAAGTGGGACTTGAACCCAAATCTTCCTTATTCCAAGGCAAATTCAAAGTAGTTCAAATAGACCACATTGCTTATTATTGTGGTGGTTATTTTAAATATATATTTATCATGTTGTTTCCTTTGATAGATTGTAAGATTCTGAAGGACAGGGAGTGTTTCTTTTTATTGTCTTTGTTTTGCCAACACCTAATACAGTGCCATGTGTATACTATAGTACACAGAGTGCTGGGCCTGGCTTCAGGAAAACCTGGGTTCAGATTCTGCCTCAGCAGTTCCTTCATCTGCAAAATGAGTGTAAATAAAAGCATCTTTCTTGCAGCGTTCTTGTGAGGGTCAGATGAGATCATTCTAAAGTGTTAACCCAGTGCCTAGCACGGCAGAGGCACCATATAAATGTTGTTATTCTCTTCACCCCCTCCTACACATTTGTGAGGGTGTGATCCTTGGTTTCCTTTAGTTCATCCTTATTATTGCATATTCTTTAATCTCCTCACCACCGTGGTCACCCTTCTCTAGAAATGTTTTGAACAGGACACCTCCATTGTTCTAAACACTATGCAACTTTTGTTTAGCAATTAGCTTTTTTTTTACTCATTGATTTGCTGTCCACTGAATCCCTAAATTGGACTAAATGATCTCTAACGGCTATTCCATAATTGTTCAGACACTTACAAATGTACGCAAACATGCCTCTCACAGCACCAAAACAAACAAACAGACCCAGATGTTATATCTGGAAAGGAGAAAACGGCTGTATGGACTCTGGCTTGGTACATTGACCAAACAATTATCTACCTCCATGTGAGAAGGCATGAAGAAATCAGGAAGAGAACTAGTGTGAGGTGGTGGGGCATTTGGGTAGCTGGTAGCTTGTTGGAATTATTTGTTGTGTTTCCTTCCTCCGTGCAATTTGCCAACTCTTTTATCATCTGTGAAATTTCTAGTAGGTACCTCTCCTTAGTTTTCCAGAGAGGTGGGACTGTTAGTTTTCTTTTCCTATGACCTCCTAAAAGCTAGACTTCCTTCTAGCCCTTGCTCTGGGAGCTTGGGTAACTAAAGGGATCTGGAAAACAGAGAAATGGTTTGGGCTTTCCTTTAGTTGTGGGTAGACTGAGCTTCCTCAGTGGTAGGGTTCTTTTACCCCAATGCTCTTGAAATGGCTTGTGTGGCCCAAGCACGAAATGAGCAGTCCAGACTTCCCTGAATTCTCTTATTGTTAAAAAGCTGTCCTGCCATTATTTGCTCCTATTTTTCCTTTGTTTCTTCGTCTGTAAGACATGGGTGGCTGCCATATTCTGTGGCAGAAACTAGAAAGATTACTAAATTAATATACACAAAAGAAATCCACCCCTGGGGTAAATGGAACTCTCCAGAGGAAGTATTTAAAATATTTGTATCAAAGTGTTCATACCATACAGAAATGTTTGTCATTTGGGAAATGAAAGTTGAAATTTCTTGATTTTTTTCCCTAGTAGATGTAAGTGGGAAACAGACCACTAATCCACCTGGCTCAGGAGCTCTTCCTGGACAGGGAGAGTATTCATAGACTTGTTTCCTGCTACAATTGCTGCCAGGAGGTATGTGGAATTAGTGTGTTCCAGCATAGGTCAGAACAACACAAGGTCTTGTGACAGCAGGAAGTGGGCTTTATGATCAACGGTTACCAAGCATGTAGAGGTGTTAATGCACCCATGCATGTGTGTTTGCAAATGATAGCAGCTTTGTCAAGGGCCATGTGTTAGGCAGGAAATAACATTACTTCAGTGGGTTTTTAACAGACATCCTGTCAGTTTAGATAGCTTTACCCACTTCTCTTAACTCTTTCAGTCCTTCCTAAATACAGTCATGCAGTTACCTGATTGTAGAAGGTAAGAGGTAAGAGCAGAAGTCAGGAATGGACTTTTTCCTTTAGGCTCTACAGGTTAAACTGTTTAAAACACATCCCAGTAAGTGGGATATTATATGGAAACTTAAAATGGTTATTGCATATTTTGTAACTAATATGATTCTATGATGCCAAATCAGTGTTCTTTAGGCATTTTTTCCTTCCCTTAGAATACTTCCTTTCCCCTCCCCCCATCCCAAAGTGAATGTTGGAATCCCACCCACTAACTTGAAAGCAGTCCCCAGCTTCCTATAATAAATTGAAATCACATGAATACCCAGTTGAGCATCTATGTGAGGCTGTGGAAACCACTAAGCTAATAAAATAGTACTCTGTGATCTCATTGCACGTTTGCTAATCCCTTCTCTTCTAAAGCTGTCTGCTGCTCCATAGGGGGCCATTTCCAGGCGTCCTGATCTATATCTTGCCACTGGACCCAGATGGCTCTGGAGGAGAAAGTGAGGCTGGTGTCTTTGCACAGCTCTCCCTCACTTAAATCCAATTCACTTGCAAGTCCTGGCATCGCCTTGCTGATGTCGAGGTCTTCTTTGAGAATAATAGCCAGTTTATAACAGGGACTGTAGTTAATCTTTTGATCCCAGTGCTTACTACTAATAACTTGTTGCTTTATAAATGCATATATATTGACCAGCTTGCTTCATTTAACTCCTCTATTGCAAATGTTATTGTAACTTGCCTTTAGGTTTCTTAATGTCTTAAGACCACATCCTATGCTACTTTTTCTTTCTTCCTTCCCTCCTTTCTTTAACCAGATTGAAGCTTAATAATGACACTATTAGTAGATTTACAGGAAAAAAAAAGCTATCTTTTTTTCTTTTTTTTTCTTTTCTTGGTTTTTGGATGGGGGAAGGCAGGCCAATTGGGGTTAAATGACTTACCCAAGGTCACACAACTGGTAAGTGTTAAGTGTCTTGAGACCAAATTTGAACTCAGGTCCTCCTAACTACAGGGCTAGTGCTCTATTCACTGCACCATCTAGCCATGCCTTTATCATTATTTTTTGATGGCTTACCTGTAAGTCTCTGTGTTTACCACAGTTACCTGGCAGGATGTTTTGTACATATTTGTGGACCAGGCATTCTCAGTTCAGACCTCTCACTTTATGCAGCTTGATGCCTGCTCTGTAATTGAGAGTCTTAAAGAGTTTCCCAGAGCCAGGGTGTCAAACTCTGGGCCAGCCTCCTGTAGCTGAGCCAGAAACAGATTAAAATGCAATTGGTAAATCTTTAACAAAATAAATATTTTATTTTAAATATAAATTTATTTTATGAAGTAAATATAGATGATGTTAATTTGTGGTTTTCTAAGTCAATGTGCAGCAATTTTGACAGCACTAGCCTTGAACTTAATGAAATGGCCACCAGAGTTTTCCTCTGTATTATGTTACTTGGCTATCTCATCAGTTACAATAGGGTAAATGATCATCTCTATTCAGATGATTCCCAGACCTGTATTTCCAATCCTAGTCGCTTCTCCTGAGGTAAAGTTCCACATCACATACTCCCTTTTGTACATCTTGTGCTGGCTGTTCCATAGGCATCTCCAATACAGCATGTTCAGAACAAAACTTATTGCTTTTCCAACCAAACTCTCTCTTCCAAATTTCCCTTTTAGTATTAACTTTTACTATGACTCCCCAGTCATGCAATCTTGGAATCTCATTCTTAGCCTTGGCTATTAACTCTCCTTCACCCCGTGTGTCCAGTCTATCACCTCATCTTATAATTTATGCCTTCACAGCATCTCTGGTATGTGTTCACTTCAGTCCTCTCAGAGCCCCAACTCTGCTTCAGGCAGGCCCTCATCACCTCTTACTCAGATGCCATCTAACTGGCCTCTTTACCTTGAGACTCTCTCCATTCCATTCGGTTCTCTACTCAACTGCCAGGTTGATTTTCTGAAAGTGCAGGTCTGACCCTATGAAACTATGACCCTTTACTTCCTTCCCCCACCAGCCAGATAGCTCATAGTGTTGTTGTTTTTTCCTTTGAATCTTGGCTGTGTTGGTGATACCTTACTGTTGTCTTGGATGTGTATCTAATTAGATAGAAAGTTCCTTAAAAACATTATCTTGGGCTTTTCTCTATACTCATTCTTCTTGACCTCTCTGCAACCTTTGACATTGATGATTACTTTCTCCTCCTTGACAGTCTCTTTCTCTAAGTTTTTAGCATACCATTCTCCTGCTTTTCAGATTACTCCTTCTCTGGATCTTCCTCCAGCTCATTCCCTCTAGCCATAGGTTTCCCTCAGGGTTCTGCCCTGGCCCTCTTCTCTTCTTCATCTAGACTACTTCAGTTGATGATCTCATTAGTTCCCGTGGGTTTAATTACTATCTCTTTGCTGACGATTCTTCAGTCTACTTGTCCTGCCCCAACCTCTCCACCTGCCTTTCAGACATCTCACACTGGATGTCCAGCAGACATCTTCAACTCAGCACAGAACTCATTATCTTGCTCCCTAAACCCTCCCTTGCTCCCTACCTTTCCTATTACTGTAAAGGACAGCACCATCCTTCCAGTCTCCCAGGTCCACAGCTGAGGAGTCTTTTTGGACTCTTCATTCTCTCACCACCTTCCATATCTAAGCTATGCCAAGGTCTGTCGATTACCCCTCTCCAGCATCTCTCAAACACACCTTCTTTTCTTCCCTGACATTGCCAGCTCCCTAGTAAAGCCCCCCATTGCTTCACATGTGGAGTATTGCAATGCATGCTCATGGGTCTGCCTATTTCCAGCACATCCTCCGTTCAGCCACTAAAGTGATTTTCCTAAAACCCAAGTCTAGTCATGTCATTTTCCTATTTAGTAAATTCTAGTAGCTCCCTATTGCCTCCAGTATCTAATAGAAAATGTTCTGTTTGGCATTCAGGGTCCTTCATAACCTAGTCCCTTGCTACTTTTCCAGTCTTATACCTTACTCCCCAACTTGTACTTTTTGATCTAGTGACTGGCTTCTTGCCTGTTCCATGAACAAATACTCTATCTCTCAACTCTGGACATTCTCTCTGGCTGCCCCCATGCTGGAAATGCTTTCCCTCCTTTGCGTGTACTTCTGACTTCACTAATTAATTTAAAATTTAAGTTCAAGTTCAGTTCTTTTCCTCTCTTAATTATTTCTTATTTATACTGTTTAGCTAGTTTGTCCGTTATTTGTTTGCATATTATCTCCTCTATTAGATTGTAAGTACCTCGAGGGAGAGGTCTGTCTTTTTACTCTTTTTTGTATTCTTGGGGCATAACACAGTGTCGGGAACACTTAATAGGTGCTTTATAAATATTTACTAATTGATTGATCTTTGATTCCTTTGTATCTCCCAGATTTTGCTCATTATGTGGGAATGAATACTTACTATGTTGAATAAAGAATAGAAGTGCTTATTAACATATATTCTGAAATACACAGTCACAGAAATGTTGTTGTCCTTTTAAATCGACTCTTTCTGTTTGTTCTATTGTAGAAGATTACTCAAAGGAAGTGATTGATTTCATTTGGGAGAAAGACACCAGAGAAATCAGTAGTTACCCAACAACCTGACTGCTAACCTTTGCCCACAGCTTTCCCACTGTAGATGAGAAGGGAAGAATCAAAATTTGGGGGAGAAAAAGCTTACTTTTGAAAAGTACTTAAACCTTAGAGAGGAGTTCATCTACTCCCTACTACTGACACCAACTCCACAGAATCTCACTTTTTCCTGTTCACTGGTAGCACATAGTCCTGATTACAGAATGCTCTAATATAGCTTCAACAATGGGCTGGGAAATGAAGGGTCACAAACAGGATGCTTTCAGTGTCAACCTAGATTTCAGTCATTGTTTTAAGAGCCAGTAGAATGAATGACCTCTTCAGTTAGTAAACATCAGATGGTCTCATTGGGAAGTTCCTTTGACTGTCTAGAGCATATCTAACTTCAACCTCACCTTCCTTCTCATTAAATAGACAAGGGAGTCACCGCTTGTCAGGAGTAGAGGAAAAATGCCTTAATGTCCCCATTGAATCATGTTTAATGTGGTATTTGGATTGGAGCATTGGCAAATTAAATTTTCCTTATCAGCTTGGAGTTTTATACTAGTTTTTCCTTTGCTGCTTTAACTGGAATAGCTCACATCTAGAAGTTCTCCAAGTTAGAGGCAAGAAGGTAGACATTTCAGTTACCTTTTTCCCATTTCTAGTTTGATCATGAAGGTTTTATAAAGACTTTGCTCTTTTAAGGTGTTTAATTCTACCATGTGAATCATTTTCTTTTGAGAATTAGATCAAGGTATTCTTATCCCTCCCTTTTCTCTCTCCCCCTCAACTTTTCCATGAGAAACCATGTGCCCTTGGCTACCTCCTCCATTCACTTGCATCGAAGTGTTGAAAATCTTTCAGTTAAGTAGGTGTGAGCTTTGCTTAGGAGGGGCTAAGCCTGGGCAAGGAGCCAGTCAGCTAGTTTTCATTTTGCCAAATGGCAGATATCAATCTACAGTGGGAAAATGTGCTTAAACTGCTGGTTTCTGTAAAATAAGTGCAGTAAATCAGAATATCTTGGTTAAACAGTTAATAAGGTCATCCATAGATAAGTCTTTGGCTTTCTGGTGGTTTTCTTCTGAATCAGAGGACCTGCCTACATTAGCAGGTAGAGTGTTTGAGACAAACTGGTTTTGTATGCAGTGCAGGAAGTAACTAATCAGTGAATATAAATTCCATTTCCCAGTGATCTAGATATTATATTCAGCCTGATCCAGTGGTAATGTTCACACATTTTTCCCATTCTTGCCATTGGCTGTCTAGACAATAAAGTAAGCAGCAGGTGGCTTCAGAGGTCCAGAAATAAACTATTGACTTAATATAGGCTCAGCCTTAAAGAACTTACCATGTGTTCTTTCCCTCTGTGTCCTTCATCCTTTTCCTACTCCCCAAGCATACAGGCTTCGTTTATAGTTTGGGCTCTTGACTACATCAGAAAACAATTTTC
The DNA here is from genome assembly GCA_011680675.1 of Gymnobelideus leadbeateri. NCBI lineage: Eukaryota > Metazoa > Chordata > Mammalia > Diprotodontia > Petauridae > Gymnobelideus > Gymnobelideus leadbeateri. Next base: position 172,990 of record WOXC01006249.1, read on the forward strand.
AGCCTGAAAAACTTGTGGGACTGTAGCAAGATATACCAAAGCCAAATTTTGTTTCATTTAGGAAAGTCCATTGGAGGTAAGGGTGTTAACAATGAACCTCATGAGTCTTGACAGTAGGACTGTTGGCCTGATTAAGTACTGCATATTTCCTAGGGTTAATTTTTAGTGACTAACATTGGAACATTCCATAAATCCCATGGGTGAAAGGGTCATGGACTTCTCTCTTGGAATTATAATTATTCTCTTTACCCTTTTTTAAGAAAGATGGTTTCTTTCCCTGCCCTTCTCCCTTGGGAAGTAGAAAGAAGGCTGGGAAATTGTGCTCACAGCTGGCATGATAAGCGTGCTTTGGCAGCACCCAGGAACAGAGCTAAAAACCCCCTTCTTTGCATGCTCTCCCTACAGCATGTGGGGGTGATGGCAGCCCCAATATTCTAACTTCATCATAGGCCCACTGAACAGCAGCCCACTGTACCTACCTAGCCCCTCTCCCTCCCCCAGTATCCTAATTTCATATGTCTCACTGCTCTCTAGAACAACAGGTGTGTCCACGAACTCATAGTTCTTACAGAAACAGCAGGCATGTCAATGTAATGGGATCCCAGCCTCTGCCTCTAGCTAGCCACTGCCCCCAGACCCAATTCCCACAGAAACCGTTGTGTCCATACACTCAACCTCAACCACATTATCCGTCTTGACCAGACAAGACCTGTTGTGGTCTGATTGACTAGCCAATCAGAAGACAGTACCACCAGGATGTAGAGCAGGATGCTTGACCACTAAACTATAAAAGGGGCCCACCCTACAGTGGTGCCTGCACAGTAATAGTAAAGAGCTGACCAAGAGTGAGCTTATTATAACACCATTCCTAACATATATACCCCACTAAGTGAGTTTTTCTGTATCCATTATGGGTAACCACATGAAAAGTTCCACTGAGCCTGGGACCCTTCTTCATTACCTAATCCCTTAACAAATTCTTCCTGCCTTCTTATATTAATCATATTCCTATATTCTATGTAAATTTGGGTTGTGTAATGGGCATCATATTCACTATAAAATTGTAAGTCTTACCTTCCTGAAGTTGCCGGTTCCTCTAAGGACTTAACCACTCGCCAGAGCATGAAACCTCAAAACTGTAACGAGTCTTTCCAGCTGGCTTGGAGTTGACATGAGTCTGAAGTTCTCTTGGGACACCCCCTGCAGTTCTGCCTGACCCTCATCAGGGAGACGTGGTATCTCGGGAGGCGAGGTCGGAATGGGGAGCAGCATGGTAGGGAAACTTGACAGCTCAGCCACCGGTGAGGTGCTTTCTAACTGGACTGGGAAGGTTTCTTATCTATCTTGTAGACAATTCTAGATGACTTAAGCATACATCAGCCATAAGAATTCTGTACACCCTCAATCCCCCCATCCTCCAACTGATATTCAGGTTGGAGAACAAGTAGATGGCTTTCAAACAAAAATAAGGCTTTGCCATCTATACCTTGTTAGATTTGCCTTAAAAAAATCTTGCTCAGGAAAATCACTTCAGTGAGTGATAACTTAAGGCCACCATGATTCTCCTCCCCAACAAATTCCTCAGGACCTCACTTATAGCCATCCTGGAATTCTTGACCTTCTCAATGTTGTTACTTCCCAGGAAAACAGCATGGTACAGTGGAAAGAGCCCTGGATTTGGAATTAGTGACCTGGGCTTAAACTCCCACCTCAGTCACTTAACACCTGTATGATCTCAGGCAAGTCTCTCTCTGGGCCTCAGTTTCCTCATCTGTAAAATGAGGGCATGAGACTGGGTGACCTTTTAGCTCTAAGTCTTTGAGCCTGTAACTATCGAAGTGAGGTTTGAATAGAGGAACAGCATATGGACCTGTTCTGTTTACCATTTTTATCAATAACATATGAAAGCAGAGGTGGTCTGCTTATTAGAGCATAAAGCTGGGGGAAGAAAGCAGACAGCAAGCAAATGTGTTGGGTAAAAGAATTGGAATCTAAAGAATCTCACAGGTTGGAATAATGGACCACATCTAATAAGATGAAATGTAGTATAGATAATTGTCAAATTCTGCTCTAAGATCTAGTGTAAAAGTACAGAATGGTAGAGGTATAGCTAGGCAAATGAGAAAGATTTGGGCATTTAATAGAACGCAGGCTCCAGATGAGTCAGAGGCAGTGGCAGGCTGCTTTAGTCTTCAGGAGGCTGAGTTTATAGTAGCCTGGTGACCAGTATAATAAGGGAGATTATCATTCCACCATATTTTGTCCTTATCAGACCACACTTGGAGTATTGTGTTGAGTCGTGGGCACTGCATCTTTTTTTTTTTTAAGTAGTATTTTATTTTTGCCCAGTTACATGTAAAGACAATTTTTAACATTCAGTTTTTTTAAATTTTGAGTTCCAAATTTTCTTTTTCCCTCTCTCATTTCCCCTCTCCCTGAGACATTAAGTAATTTGATATAGGTTATGCATGTTCAATCATGGAAAACAGATTACTATTTTAGTCATGTTGTGAAAGACACAGACCCAAAGGAAAAAAAATACATGAAAAAATACAGAAAGTGAAAAATAGTATGCTTTGATCTGCATTCAGGCTGCATCAGTCGTTTCTCTGGATGTGAATAGCATTTTTCCTCACGAGTCCTTTGGAATTGTCTTGGATCATTGTATTGCTGAGAAAAGCTAAGTTCACATTTGATCGTCATACAATACTGCTCTTACTGGTTCTGCCCACTTCACTTTGCATAAGTTCGTATAAACCTTTACAGGTTTTTCCAGATCCATCTGTTCATAATTTCTTATAGCACAGTAATATTCCATTACAATTGTATACTGCAACTTGTTGCCATTCCCCAGTTGATGGTCATTCACTCAATTTCCAATTCTTTGCCACTACAAAAAGAGTTGTTATGAATTTTTTTGTACAGATAGATCCTCTCCTCTCCTTTTTATCTCTTTGGGGCACAGACCTAGTAGTGGTGTGTTGCTGGATCAAAAAGTATGCACAGTTTTATAGCCCTTGGGTCATGGTTACAAATTGTTCTACAGAATGGTTGGATCCGTTCATAACTTCACCAACAAGAGCACTGTATCTTAAGAAGGCTGTACACCACTGGGAGCACTTCCAGAGGATGTGAAAGGGACTGGAAAGCTTAATGATTGAAGGAGCTGGAAGACATGAAGACTTAAGGGTGGAGTCATGGTATTCAAGTATTTGAAAGGCTGGAATATAGGAGAGAATATTTTCCTGGTCTCAGGATTACTGGATGGAAGTTAACCAGAGACTTGCAGGCAGAAGCTTCCTAACAGAGCTATCCAGAAGTGGAATCTGTTGCCCCAGTAGATTATGAGTTTCTTATCATTTGGAGATCTTCAGATAGAGAAGGGGAAAGAGAACAAGGATTTATATCATATCGTCTCTGTTCTAGGCACTGTGAATATCATCTCATTTGACTCTCATAGCAACCCTGCCAAATTTGTTGTTTCAATTTTACAGTTGAAGAAACTAAGACAAGCAGAAGTTAAGTGACTTTCCCAGGGTCCTATAGTAAGTGTTTAGAGCCATATTGGAACTCAGGAATCTGACTCTAGGCCTAGCACTCCGTCCACTGCACCACCTAATTGCTTCTAACAATGTCAAGTATGTAGGTAGCATTTGAAGGTTTACAAGGGACTTTACACATATTATCTCATTTGAATCCTCACAACAGCCCTGAAAGGCAGGTGCTATTATTATCCCCATTTTCACAGATAAGGAAACTGAGGTAGCCAGCAGTTGAGTGACTTGCCTAGGGACACATAGCTGGCAAGTTCCTGAGGCTGAATTTGATTTTGAGTCTTCCTGACTTCAGACCTGGCACTATATCCACTGAGCCACCTAGCTGCTGATTCTGTGAACACTTATCAGAGATGTTGTAAAGCAAATTCCAACCCCCCCCCAAAAAAAATTTTCTTTAATTACTCTTCTTGGTTTTCCTGTGGAAGAATACCAGGTTAGTGGTACAAGGTAAAAGGAAGTACAGATCAAGTAACTAATCATTAATGACCAGATATTAATAGCTTATGACTATTGCTTCTAGGAAATATGTCTGTTTTTCACTTAGCTAGAAGGGTGTTTAGCCCACACTTTCTCTGCTGACCAGGAATGCTCTAGGAAACGGGATGCATATAATGCATATAATGTACTGTCCATTTCATCATACTTAGCTTGTACACCTGAGAATTCTTCCTTAAGGAACTTGTATAGATAGACTAAGCGGAGTTTTTTCATTCTGAGTTTGCATAAGTTCTATAAATGCAGTGCTTGTATGCATGCTAAAAAGTCACCTTTCGAAAAGCATTAAGTTCTTCTATACGTCACTTTGGAGCCTGACAGACACATGAGATCTGAACTTGTATATTTCAACAAACATTCAGCACTCTGTGGAGTGTTCTGCTAAGGCCTGGGAGAGAAAAACAGCAAGATGGGATCTCTGCCCTCATCAGAGCCTATGCTATTTAAAGAAGGAACTAAAGAACAGGGAAAATGTTTAGGGATTGAAAGACAAGTAGGAAACAGATCATTATTAAGAAAGAGGGGAGAGAATCTGGGAATCTAATAATTGAACTCCCTCTGTGTGTGAGTAGTAAAAAATGGTGATTAATACTTTTTTTATTACTTTGCTTTTTATAAAAGAAAAAAAAATCCCTTTTGTAGATCTCATTTAGCCTTCCAAATTTTCAGGCCGAAAGACTGGTTGAAAGTGGTGTGGTTTCTCTAGAGGAGCCACTGGGACTAAAATTGAGATCCACTTTTCTTTTAAAGTCAGTAAGTGCCTTATATGCTTGGTTTAACTGAAATGAATTCAAAAGGTATGCCTCATTTCCCCACCAATCTCGTTCCATGACCCAATTAAACATAATTGGGTTCTGAGACTTCAGCTGAAGCTCCTCAAAGAGTTTCAGGCCAGTTTGGTGGGTCTCATCCCTCCCTGCTGCAGATAGCACCTCTTGACTAGGTTGGCAAACTAGAGATGCCTCCTCTAGATCCATGGGGGCCCAACCTTTCTTGACATTCGGTGTGGTGCCTGACTGCCTGCCAATCAGGAGGCAGAGGGCTCCCCTCCACACCCTCGAGGATCCAGCTGCACCAGCTTCCTCTTTGTTCCTCAAACATGATATTGCATCTGCTGTCCTCATGTCTTTGTACTAGGGGGCTGTTCTGCATCTCAAGTGCCCTTCCTCTTTACCTCCACCTCTTAGTTGTCCTTGCTTCCTTCAAGTCTCAGCCCCCACAAGCTGCTGGTGCTTTCCCCTTTGAGATGAAACACATCATCAGATGAAACGCTCCCCCCCACCCCCATCTACTCTGCCATGGACCTAGTTATTGACATATCATCTCTCCCATTAGAGTGCAGCTAGGTAGAGTGGTAGCTAAGAGTGCCAGGCCTGGAGTCAGGAAGACCTCAGATAATTACTAACCATGTGACCCTGGGCAAGTCACTTAACCCTGTTTGCCTCAGTTTCCTCATCTGCAAAATGAACTAGAGAAAGAAATGACAAACCACTCCAATATTTTTGCCAAGAAAACCCCAAATGAGGTCACAGAGAATTATCTCAATGAACAACAAATTCTGCCATTAGATATGAGATCCTTGAGGGCAGGAACTTTTAACTTTCTTCTGGTCTTAGTTTCTCTAGTGGAGATTTGGATCTGGAAACACAGGAAAACCTGAGATGCTCACTAGCATGTGATGCTGGGCAAATCACTTGGCCTCTTTGAATCAGTTTCCTCATCTGTAAAATGGGTAGAATAATAGTAGCTACTCTGCCAGATTGTTTTGAGGCTTAAATGAGGTAACCCATAAAGTGCTTTTACAAACTTGGGAGTTATGCAGAAATGATGCCTGTTATTAGCAGCAGCAGGATCGTCAATATCATCAATAAATAGGACCTGGCTTATAGTGAGGGCTTAACAAATGCATTTGGATTGATGGATATTTGTGGAGTGTCCTGTCCAGGTCATGCCTTTTCATGTGAAAAACTTGCTACACTTCAGTCAGATGAGGAGGGTGGAGATGAATTCTCTATAATGACAATGTTGTCCCCAAATTGCATTTCAATAATGAGACGCTTAAAAACCAAGGGGCTCCCATACAGCCAGCGGCTCAGCAGCTTGGAGTGGTTGCTAGCCTTCTCTGCATCAGAATTCTGAACACATTTCAGGGTTGGTTTGTTCTCATTTTGGCATCATAGTACCTCAGTACAACTTCTTCAGAAGTCTTATTTTGCTTTTGGCTGTGATCTGTGTTTTCACTTGAGTAAAATGCTAAAGAAAAGCCAACTGTGGGAAGGGTGAATGGATATTTAATGGGAAAAAGAAAAAACCCATCTAAGCCCTCATCATGAAAGGCCTTCTGACTGTGTTTTATATCAGAATTTGTAAGCAGCCATTAAAAGTGCAAGGAAAGAATTAGGCATCTCATTCTGTCAGTGACTAAAAGATTCTGCCACAATGCAAAGTCAACAGGTGTGGGCCCTTTGAAGAACTACATGCCAGGCCTGACCACCTGTGTGCCAATGTAGACTCATTCAGAAAAATTCATCATGAGGTTGGCCAGAGTGACTGTCCTTAACTGAGGCAGAAAACACTTGTGGTCTGTGAAAATGGTGGGAGGGCTCACCCAGAGGAAAACAAGGGCCCTGGAAATACTGAAGGGAAGTGAGGAATTATGAGGGACCTTTGAAAGGAAGACTGAGGCTTTGACTTCCATTAGTTAAGTACTAGTTAATTCTGCAGTGGTTCCAAGCCTGCCTCTGAACATGCTATTGATTATTCTGATCTTTAAGAAGGCTAACGACTAAAAAAAAAAAGGCTAAAGAAGTTAAATCACAAATGGAGGGAGAAAAAAACCACAAGAAAATATAATACTACTGAAGAACTGGACTGGGTCTTATATTAGCATATAGGCTTTCTCCCCCCTAGCAGAAAGAGCTGGAGCAGTTACCCTCTGCTATAGTATAGTCTTCAGTTTGGAGTGTGACCTTTCATTACTGCTAGAGTTCTTTTATCTAGCCTCTGCTTGGGGGACCAGTGAATACATTATTGACTGCTTCCAGATCTCTTTGGGGAGATGTATGCACATCACTAGCCCAAAGGAGAAAAGGCAGGTCTCCCATGGAATGTTTGGGAGGCTTGGGGACTGTGGATTCACAGGTTTGAAAAAGCCAGACCTGCTGATTCTGTCCTTGACCAAAAGGATTCTGGAACTGTAACTGACCCACAGCAGCACACAAATGAGCTATGCAGTATTATGGGGGAGGAAATGGGGATCCACAGCAACTGCTAGAAATGGTGCCCTAGATTGTATGCAGAATTGTAAGGAAGAGCAGTCAGTCCTGTGCATCCCCTTTGAACTTCCAGCTGTAATAAATCCATTTAATAAGATCCATTAATCAAGTCTTATTTTATTTATCTTCAAACACCATGAGGGTATGACAGGAAAAGAATTCTTGGCTCATAACCAAGAGTTAAATGAGGATAGTGGCATGATGTCTAGTTCCTCTCCTGAAGAGGCTGGGCTTGAAGGGTGTCTAAGCCAGCCCCTAAAGTTTCTCAGTCCCTTACTGTCTTTTGTGCACTGGAAAGAAAAAAAAATCTCATCTGATTCTCTTCTACCCTCCCCCTTTTTTCTATCCTTTACCCCTGGTTGCTTCTCTTGATTCTTCTGACTGTTCATCCCTTCAGGTGATCCCAGAGACAGGCAGAACTAGGGCAGCTGTTAAAATAGCACATCAGCATGAAGGAGGGAGGGTGGAAAATGGAGCAATGTGCAGTAACCACAAGATTTGGCGAAATCAGGTCTTAAAGGAGAAGCTTAATTTTGGAACGTGGAAGTTGATATTGACACAGACTGTCACATTTATGCAAATAAAATGGTCTCAAAGCTTGAGACTAGAAGTCAGATCAACAATTCCAGTGAGATCTCAGGCCAGTATTCCCTGTTATAACTCAGTTTCCCTTTCTGTCCAATGGGAATGAGCATCTAGTCCATTTTCTGCCTCACTCCTACATTTAAATAATAAAGAAAATATGCTCAACACATAGGGGGTAGCTTGCTGAATAAATGATAACAATATCATCATTGCTGATGCTACTGTTACTATGCCTAGATTCATTTAAATATTTTTGAAGGAAAAGTATCTTGAAGTTCTGTGATGCCTAGATCGAAGTTCCTCGAGGTTGGAAACCAGGGCAAAACTCTGATTGCTCCAGCAGAGAAAACTGCCTCAGTTGGCCAGGGAGGAATGTACAACAAAACATGGGAGCCAGCTGAGCTCTTGAAAATCTAATCTGATCACAAGAAGAAAAAAAAGAAATTTGGTTCTTACTTTGAATAGACAAGGCCCCGTATTATCCTCTTCTAAGCGAAAACCCATCCTTGATAGAGCAAAACTGAAAAAGAGCTGGGTTTTCCAGAATTTGGCTCATTTCATCAAATGTATTGAATGTGCGATACAGTCTACTAGATGAAGGAGATCAAGAATAAGGGAGATGGAGCAGAACTGGGCTTTATGGGTTAGACCCATTCTTTGAAAGTATCATGACTTCCTCGCCTCCTGGCTTGAGCTCTCTTCCCCAAATTAACCCCCCTATTCCTGAAAGCAAGTGAAGAGACAGCCATTCCTTGACTCTGGGGGTTAGTTCCCAGCCTTGTCCCAAGTGGCAGTAAGAGCCCGTGAGTGACCCAGTGGAAATTTCAGACTTTGAAGACTTGGGCTAGCAGTCGTGTGCTAGGAAGAGTTGTCCTTTATGTAGTTTACTCGTGTTTCTCAAGATAATTAGTGCTATTCAGAAGTGGGATTGGAGTGAGACTGGCACAGTGGCAGTAATAAGGATTTTGGTATCCCATAATAATTTACCTGTTATCCTCCTTGCTAAGTAACAAGGAAGGCACTCACCTGCATTTCATGGAGATGGGGAAAGCAGGTCTTAGGAAATGCTTTCGGGTCTGGTTTACAGTGTTCTATCTTTAAGTAGCATTAAGTTCTCAAAATTGAAAGTTAACAAAGATATGTATTAGGTTTCTACAGATAGGTCTTTCATTTGATTGGGACTTGCAGAGTGTTTTTCCTTAATTGTTATCCATATTTCCTGGTTATTTAACATTCAGGTAACTAATAAAGACTGCATCATTTCCTGTCCCTTAGGAATGTTTAGGTTAAACGTAACAGAATTTTAAATTAAAAATTAAATGATGGAATTTGTTCCCATCCCACTAGAATGTAAGCCTTAGAGGGTAGGGACTCTTTTGTGTTTGCTTTTCTACCCATAGTGTCCCAGCACAGTGACTTATTACATGGTACTAAATGTTTATTTAATTGAATCCCAGTTACCAAGTAACCTTACAATTAAGTATGCATGAAGTTAGTTTTGTTTTTTAATATAAGATAATACCTCCTTTTTGCTTTTTGCCCTTTAGCTTCTTGTTAAAATATGACCTACAAACTAACTTATAAAACAAATGTTATATATAGTGTTATTTGGGGTGCAAATTTGAAATTCGTTACCCGTTTTTGCCTATCAACAGAATTTCCAAAAAACCCCAAACCCGAAATATCTGCCTGGTGCAGAGTAGAAATTACCCAGGACATAGGTTCTATAGAATAGAATGCAGGAAGAGATAGAGAGGCCGGGAATAGGACTAAAAAAATTGGTATTAATAACACTTTGCATTTTTATAGTATTCCGTACTTAACAAAGTACTTACAGAAGGTGGGGTTTAAATTGAACAGGGAATCTCAGTCAGAGGTGAAGGGGAGAGGATTCTAAGCCTGATGGATAGCCAAGGCAAATCAATGCATGAAGATGGGAGCTTAAGGCGTGTTGTGTGCAAGGAAGGTTAATGCAGCTGGATCCTAGAGAGAGTCAAGTATATAAGAAAACTAGGAAGGTGGGAAAGGTTTGGGTTGGAAGGGTTTTGAGTGCTGAAGAGAAGAGTTTTTATACTTGATCTTGAAGGTAATAGGGAGCCACTGTAGTTTAATGAATAGGAGAATGGCATGGTTAGACAGGGAGTCTTAGGAAAACTTTTTCCACTTTGGCATCTGAATGGAGTCAGTGAGACTAATTCAGGGCCTATTGCAGGCCTGTCTCTAGGTGAGAGGTGATGAAGACTGGGGCGAGGGTGGTTACTCTGGGAATGGAGAGAAGGCTGTCTATCCAAGAAATGCCCCGACAAAGATTGGCTGTGTGGGTTGAGTGAAAAGTCAAGGAGTGCACTAAGGGAGCGTGAGCTGGGTTGACGAATGAAGAGGATCATGGTACCCTTGCTAGTAACAGAGAATTTGTGAAGAAGGGAAGGTGACTTGGTGAATCAGAAGTCCCCTGTAACAGTTTCAAGTTTCCAGGAACTTATAAAACATAAATTTCTAAGGCTTAATCAAGTTTTGTATGAAACTCTGAAAGAAGCAAGGGGTTTAATCCTTCAGTGGTTGATTTGTAGTGCTAAATTTAATTAGTGCTATTGTTTACAAAGCCAAGGCTTCTTTGTGCAGATCTAGATTACAACAACAGGATGCAGGTCAAATTGGAAGACCTTGATAACTATCCGTTCTAAACCCAGAACACGATTTGTTGAGTTTGTGAAATACTCTTCTGTTTGGTAGTTGACAAAGACATCTCCAGTCTTCCTGATCCATATCTGATCACTGGGCCCAGGCGGCTCCAGAGGAGAAAGTGAGGCTGGTGACTTTGCATGGCCCTGTCTCACTTTAATCCAATCCATATGCAAGTCAGGGCATCACCTTCCTGATGCCCTGATCTTCTTTGAGAACAAAGGACAAACAACAACAGTGATAAAGATTATATGTGTGTGTGTGTGTGTGTATGTATGTCTATATGTACAGCCAAAGAGCCAGACCATTGCTTAATCAGTAGGGGTAACTTTGCCATCTTTGTCCCTGATGTAGGAGGAAGGGACCCCCAGAATATGAGGTAGGAGTGCCAGCTGATGATTTCTGCTTATAACTAGGTGCTTCCTTCCCCCAAGCTTGTCTACATCTCTCCTCTCTGCCTAAGTGTGGTTGGGAGTTGGGGGAATGGGAAGGTATTTATCAGCTATAATTCAAGAGCTGATTATTCATGTCAGTTGTTTTGAGGTCTTCTTATTCTTCTCTACCTCCTCCCCACAATAAAAAAGCAGAGCTCAAATCAAATGTTTTGCTGTTCCTTAGCGGAAGAGCAAAGGCAAGGACAAAGTTTGGTGAGGATGGGTTTTAAAAAGCAAGCTAGGATGTTGAAACCAAAGATGAAAGTATTGAATGAATGAAAAAATTAATCAATTTAATTTCTCCCTTTGATGATGGTTAATTGACTGTGTACCACAGTTAGTGTGTACATCTTTGACTTAGAAAAATATATCTCATCATGTTTTCTTCTCTCTTTCAGGTTTCAAGTGCCCCATTTGCTCTAAGTCTGTGGCTTCTGATGAGATGGAAATGCACTTTATAATGTGTTTGAGCAAACCACGCCTCTCCTACAATGGTAAGGAGAGCTTAGCTTCTCTCCAAGGCTTTTCCAGGTGTCAGCCTGTGGACACAAAACAGCAGATTCCATAGGGAATACCGCTGAGTGGTAGAGCTGTTCAGGTGCTCTCTGGTTCAGGGTGTTCCCAAGCTTGAGTTGTTTTCTAAAGCCTTTCTGCTGCTGGAGAAGTCCTTCTGGCAAGAGTATTTGTGTAGAACCAAAAAAGCTTTACAGTCATAGAGTTAACAAATTCCCCAGACTGGTTCAGTTCCAGAGAGCCTGGCCATGAAATAGGGAAAAGAGGGGGGAGATCTGAGGCATGTGGCCTAGGCTGTGCTAGAGAAAAGGGAAAGAGATCAGGCAGGTGAGTTTATTCAGACTGGGGATCGCTCACCCTCCAGCTGCTTACTTTTTTGTTATTTCATGTCCTTCTTTCCCCAGGACTTTTTGACATGAAAGCTTCAGCTAAAAATCTGTCCATCCACACCTCTTGGGGCAGCTGGACAGGATCTAAGCAAAACTTGGACCCCCTAGGAATGTTGTACTTCCTAATCATGATGCTGTATCAGGCCTTGGAGGACCACAAACATAGCAGCAGTGAACAGTGGGACTTTACACATTGCACAGCTAAGTCCCCAAGAGAAAAACCCCAGGTTACTAAATATCACATTTATTCTCCTCGGGTTTTTCTCTTGGGGATTGGGGGGAGGGGAGGAGAGGAGAAGGGAACCTCAAGCCTTTGCTTTGATGCTGTAGTTGGTACAGTGAGGTAATGCTTTGCATGTGCAGTGTCATCCATCACTGGACCACATTACAGATCTTTGGCAACTTCTGAAGGCAGGACAGAACTCTTGAATGAGGAGATTTAGGGAGAGATTCTTGGCTTGACATGTTAGAAACGTGGTACCTTGTATCCAGAAGGCTATTCCTTAGTTCTAATTACCTCTGATAAGCACTTCAAAGAAAAGGGTTGAATCAACTTCACTTAAACAGCAGTTTGGGATCCTCCTGGGAGGGGCTTGACTGTTTGAACAGATCTCTCTTAGGTTGCCCCCACTTTCAAGGTCACTGATTTCTCTTCATCTGCGTCCTGTGTTGAGTGAACTCTTTTATGTTCACCAGGGAATTACTGCACCTTATAAAATAGGGAGAGGGAAATGGTCCTCATTTGAGTGTGTGTGCTCCTAGACTTACATGGTATATTCTGGTTCTGGGATTTAAGTTTGCTTACACTGCATCTTGCTTATGTCCACATATACAGGCCTTACCAGTGAATTTGGGGCCACCCTTAATATTAGTCTGATTCAGGCTAAATTGCCTGTGAGAGGTCATCATTGCTATGTTGGCACAGATGCATCACATTTTTTCTGTTCTGTGAAAATTGAGTGAATACTCTGTTGTTGATGCCAGTGCTTCCTGCTTGACCCCAACCTTACTACCTTTTAACAAAGGGAGATTCTGTTCTCCAATTGATAATTGGTCAAAGGATATGAACAAGCAGTTTTTAAAGGAAAAATCCAAACTGTTGTTATACTATAATCACTAATAAAAGGAGAAACACAAGTTAACGTAATTCTAAGGTCTCATACCCTCACACCTATCAGTTTGGAGGAAATGACAAAAAGAAAATAGAAACCAACAAACAGAAAGGCTGCAGGAAAACAGGCCCATGAATGCATTGTTGGTGGACCTGTGAACTTGATCAGCTATTCTGAAAAACAGTTTGGAACTGTGCCCAAAAAATCACTAAATTGGACAAACCCTGTCACCCACTGATAGCATACTAAGTCTGCCCATTCCCCGGAGAGACCAAAGAAAGCCAGAAAGGACCCAAATGTTGCAAAAAAAAAAATTTACAACAATTCTTTTTGTAGTAACAAAGAACTAAAAAACTAAGGAGATGACCATCATTTGGGGAACAACTGAACAAGTTATGGGAGATGAATGTGATGGAATCCTATGATGCTATAGAGAATGATGAAGGGAATAGTTTCAGAAAAACCTGGGAAGACTAGTATGAACTGATACAGAGTAAAGTAAGGAGAACCCAGAGAATTTAGGTTCTGTACAATAGTAATGTAAAGATAAACAACTATGAAGATTCTCTGTAAAGATAAACAACAAAAAAGTATTATAAAGATAAACAACTATTAAGTTGATGATGATTTCAGAGTACTCCGCCTTCTCACAGAGAAGTAATGGATTCAAGATATGAAATAGACATTTTTGGACACGACCAACACGGGATTTGCTTGACCTTGCATGTTTATTACAATGATTTTGTGTTTCAAGGGGATGGAGGTGGGGAAGAACAGAAAGAAAATAGGTTTATTACCTTATCCCTTCTAAATTTTGACCTGGGGGAAGGGAGTAGGAGCGTTGGTTCAGTTTCTGCTCTTGAAAACAGAGATCTGTGTTCCTATCTCTGTGGTTACATGTGTTGACCACATCTAAATGTGAGAGGGCTTGATAATTAGTTGGTCAAGCTGTCGCCTATGTCCTAAAAGCCTATAGATGAGTTATGGGCAAGATTGTAACCCGATTCTGGCCTTGCTGATTATCTTCTTTCACATCCTAAATAGCATCAGAGAATGCTAGTTAGCATTCCTCTCCCCTGAGGATACTTTCTCTATTCCCTGAGAACAACTGCCTGCCGTGTTCTTAATCTGTTGCCACGTCTGCCCTGTTACCTGTCTGACTTGTCTGTTCACATTCTCCTGTGTCTTCTCAAGCCCAGCTTTACCCCTCAGTGCTCTAGTGTTTTAGTAAGATTTGAGCCAGGGTGAGGGGTAGACAGCGAAGCAGATTTGTTTTCTGAGCAGTAGTGTGTCACACAATACTTTGTAATCTCCATTCTCAAACACATATAATAGTTTCTTTTCAAACACATAAACAGGGCTCATGAAGATCCCTTGTTGTCTGGTTTTGGCAGGGAGCTCTCTGTCACTCCCTGTCTCTGGTGGTTTAGCATAGAATCAGCACAGGCTGATGAGAAAGTCTGGTTTCTAGTTCTGTCCTTGATAATTGTTAATCATGTAACCTTCAGTAAGTCCCTTAAGTGAGCCTCAGTTTTCCTTTTCTGTAAAATTGGTTGTAATTCCACCCTCCTTGGGTGGTGTGATGTGAAGAGGACCAAGTAAGGTAACAGTATGAAAGCCCATCATAATCTGTGAAGCTGGAAAGGAGTCACTGCAGTCCAAAATTGGAGTCATCCTCTACTCTTCATCTCCCTCCCCCCCACATCCAGCCAGTAGCCAAATCTTATTGATTCCACCTGCATACATACAGAGCCATCTCCCTAATTCAGGCCCTTATCACCAAGACTATTGTAACTGCTCATTGGCCTTCCTATCTCCAATCCATCCTACATGTGGCAGCTAAATTGTTAGACCTAAGACACAGGTCTGTCCATGGCATTTCCTTACTCAAGAAGCTTCAGTGACTCCTTGTCTCTAAAGTAAAATGAAAAATTCCTCTGACTCTAACCTATCCTTTTTTTCCATATGCTTAGTGCTCTGCAAACCTTTTTTTTTTCTTTTTTAATAGTAATTTATTTTTTCAATTATATATAATAATTTTTAGCATTCCTTTTTACAAAATTTTGAGTTACAAATTTTTCTCCCTCCCTCCTTTCCCCTTTTCTTAAAATGGTAAGCAATTTGATATAGATTATATATATATGCAGTCACGTAAAGCATATTTCCATATTAGTCACAGTTGGGAAAGAAGAAACAGACCAAAAAGAAAAAACTGCCAAAAAATGAAAATAATATGTTTTGATAGGCATTCAGAGTCCATCAGTAGTCCATCAGTTCTTTCTCTGGATGTGGATAGTGTTTTCCATCATGAGTCCTTTGGAACTGTCTTGGATAATTGTATTGCCAAGAAGAGTTAAGTGATTCATAGTTGATCATAATGCAGTGTTACTGTTACTGTGTACAATGTTCTCCTGATTCTGCTCATTTCACTTTGCATCAGGTCATATAAAACTTTCCAGGTTTTTCTGAAGTCTGCCTACTCATCATTTGTTATTGTGCAGTAGTATTCCATTACATTCATATACCACAGCTTGTTCAGCCATTCCCTAATTTATGGGCATCCCCTCAATTTACAATTCTTTGCCACTACAAAAAGAGCTGCTTTAAGTGTTTTTCTACATGTGGGTCCTTTTCCTTCTTTATGATCTCTTTGGAATATAGACCTAGTAGAGGTGTTACTGCATCAAAGGGTGTGCACAGTGTGATAGCCCTTTGGGCATCGTTCAGCATGTCATACCAAACTGATTTCACAGGGAACCAACACAGTGCAGGAAGGGGGCTGGAGGATAAGAGCAGGTGTGATCATATTGGAGCAAAGCCTCATGCCATGACTGGCTGTTGTGAGGATGGTGGGATGCAACCCATCTCCCCCTCCCCGCACCTTGAGGTCAGGCCACAGACCACACTTTGGAGTCCTCTGCACCATGTGACCTCTGAGGGCTTCTAAGACTGTCCATCTCAAGAGTCTGTTATTTCTTGGAAAGTCACAGTTGTCCCTAAAGGTTTTTTAATATTCTGACCCATCCTCTGTCACCCTCTACAGCACTTTAGGACTAGGCTTACTTCTGAGCATTCTGCAATTTTAGGGTTTTGCATTACTTGTCTAACAGAAGCAATCTGGATAACTGAAATGGTTTGGCTCCAGAATGAGCAGGAGGACCTTAATTTTGGGGTAGAATAAAGACAGAGACATCCCAGCACACTGCATTCAGGCTCTGCCTCTGACATGGATTGTCTTGGTGAACCTGAGCTTGTCACTTTACTCTCGGTGTTCTGAGCAGTACTTCTGAAACTCTGGGATGCAGAGGAGGTGCCAGCCTGCCTGGCAGAGGAAAGAGGGTCCTCATCCAAGAGTTCTCTACACCAGTAAAATCGCAGGCACAGAGAGAGCCTCAGCAATCCAGGATAAAAACAAAAGGGACTTAGGGTTGGTTACCTAATATTGATTAAGATCCCTTGGTGCATTAGGCATAGTAGACAGTAATAATCCCTGACCCCAGAGGGTTATGGTCTGTAAAAGGCATATACTGAGTTAGAAAAAGGTTAAAGATGGACTGAATTCAGGGAGTAGCTCGGCAGCCAAGGAGCAGAGTGTTGGGCCTGGAGTCAGGAAGACCTAGGTTCAGATCTTTATCTGTGAAAATACACTGTTAAAGCACTACATAAATGGTATTGTTGGTATTTTTATTTATATTCCACCTTCTTAAGGAGACAAGACCAAACTTAAATCTTCATCTTTTCTTTCACCACCCTTCTGGCCATTGGTCGAGGCCACTCATGGCACTTTAAAGTCTGCCGTGGGGCACTACAGGCATCGTATCTAGGACTAACATTTAAGGGTGATAAGGCCAGTCAATTCTGAGACCTGTTGGTGGTATCTCTCAGGAAATAATTGGGGGAGATGGTTGGGCCATTGTGGTTGCTTTCAGGTCGGGAAAGGAAGGCTTTGCCATCAGGACCCATATGCAGCACCTAGACCCTTCGGGGATGACTCACAGCAGCGTTGTGTGGGCAGGGGGGACGGGTTCCAAGTCATCCTGGTTGTGTAGGAATTAGAGAGTATTACTAGGGAGGGGGAGTTGTCATCAGTTTACTTTTTCCTGCCCTAAGTCTTTGAAATCACTTAAAGAGGGCTGGGCATTGGAACAAGAGGAGGTTTAGGTGTTAGCCACAGTTGTGTCACTAGCTGGCTGTGATTCTTTGACAAATTACTGATACCCTGGGCCTCAAAATTAAGGTGTTGGCCTAGGTGCTCAATAAGATCTCCTCCAGGTGTAAAGTTCAATGATATGCTCCTCATTGCCTTTCACTGATCATATTCTGTTACTTCTTCCTCTATGGCTCCCATGCCCACTCTTTTCTCATTATCACCTCCTAGCTAGAACTTAGTCATATTCCGTCTAAAAGGCCACTTTTCCTTCCCCTGGTGTGCAGGTTTTTACCCCCACCCTCTATAAGCAGCCCAAGTTAACCAAGCTACATTGCTACCCACCTCCTCCACTTGCCTGGGTGATTATGTTTAATCTGAGCTCAACTGTCTGTTATCACTGTTTGGAACTGCTTGTGGGGTAGAGGAGACACTGGCACAGGACCGCCCAGCAAGGCGTGCCCACATGAGAGAAGGTGCTGTGCTCTGTGAGCAAAGCAGAACTGAAATAGCTCAAAGGAAATGCAGGATGCACAATTTAGAGAATCCACCCCAAATGTTCACACAGCTCTTTGGTAGAGCCTTCTGAGCTCGTGTTGGTCTGAACAGCTGCAGTCAGACCCTACCATAATGATGTCATCTTGGTCTTCTTTGAGAATGAAGGACAACAACCAACCAACCAGCCAACATTATTGTAGTAATTGTGTGCATTGTTATCTTGTATCTATCTTTTCATAAGTTCTTTTAACTCTTCCCATGTTTCTCCGAATTCTTCATATCCTTTATCTCTTACATTGCAGTTATTGCATTCGTATGTGAAAGTTGTTCAGCCTTTTCCTGATCAGTAGATAACTGTCTTGTTTTCACTACCACCAAAAGTGTTACCATGAATATTTTAGGGGATCTGTGTGTTGTACACCTGTACATTCCCAGGGCTATTGCTGAGTCAAAAAAAACATGAACAGTTTAGGAACTTTTCCAAATGATAACAAGATGATTTGAGGAGAAGTGAGCACTGATAGCCAGGGAGGAGAATCATAGATAAGGTTGAAGGTGATGGTACCTACCTGAGCCCTGAAAGACTGAGAAATCAACTGCATAGCAGTTAATTATCTGTCTTGATAAGCCCCTTGATTCCTTTGTGACTCTGGGCATGACGCCTAATGGGAGAGAGAGTAAGTTCATTCGTCCAACTGTAAAATGAAAGAATAGTCTCTAACATTCACTAAAAGTTCTCAGTTGTTAACTTGTTATATTGCATGTGATCCATCAACAAATATTTATTAAGCACCTACTATGTTAGGCACTGTGCTACAGCTCTGGGGATACAAAGAAGGCAAAGACAGCCCCTGCCCTCTAGGAGCTAGAAATCAGTGGGGCAGAGACAAATGTTACTCACTAGGTGCCTACAAGATCTGAGAAAGGTAAAGAGAGAGGGAGTAGGAGAGGCCTCTCCAGAAGCAGGGAGACCAAGAGGAGGAAGGGAGGGGGCAGAGGTAGGCATGGGGACCAGCCGATGCCAAAGCATAGTCAGTCAATAGTATCGTGTTTGGGGGATCGTCGAGGGGAGTAAAGGATAAGAAAAGAAGGGTAGAAATAGGCCTGTTCATGACAGCTATAAATCCCAAACAGAGGGGTTTATTTATTTGTAATCCTAGAGAAAACAGGAAGCCACAGGATCTCACTGAGCAGAAAGGCTGGCATAGTTAGATCTGAGCTTTAGAAAAAAAAATCACCTGAGTGGAGGGTGGGTTAGAGTATGGAGGTATGGGGCCAGAAGAGCACTAGACAAGAGGGAGCAGAAGCTCCCGTGCCAGGACTGTGGCTATGTGAATGAAAGAATGAAATGGATACTAGAGATGTTGTGAAGGGAGAAAATTTGGTGTGGATTTTTGGCCTTTAATTTGATGGTATCTGGAGTAGAGAAAGCATGAGGTGAGTAAGAGTCAAGACTGGCACCAGAGTTTTGAGCCTGCTTGACTGGGAGGATGGTGGTACTCTTGACAGTAATAAGAAGCTGGGATGAGTTCAGGGTTTGGGAGGAGAGATGATGAGTTTTCTTTTGGTCATGTTGAGTTTGGTGCCTATGGGGCATAGCCAATTCAGGATATCTAAGAGGCAGTTGGTGATGTGTGACTGAAAGTCACGAGGGAGATTAGGGATAGATATGTTTCCATAGAGATTATTAGAGAATTTAATTCTTGGGAGCTGAAGAGACCACCAGATGTGATAGTATAGAAAGAAAAGGTGGAGAGGGCCCAGGACAAAGCCTCAGGAGACACTCACCTTTATTGTTTAAGAGGTGGGTGAAAGGGACAACTAGGTGGCACAGTGAATAGAGCACCAACCCTGGGGTCAGGAGGAGTTCAAATCCAACTTCAGATACTTAACACAAAACTAGCATGTGACCTTGGGCAAGTCACTTAGCCCCAAATGCATTGCCTTCCTCCAAAAAGAAAAAAAAAGGTAGGTGAAGAACCAACAGAGGAGACTGGGGATTGGTCAGACTAGTGGGAGGACCAGTAAGGAAGAGTGTCACAAAGACTTAAAGAAGAGATATCATCCAGGAGGACCTGGTAACTAACTGTAATACTGATGAGAAGTTAAGAAGCATAAGGATTGTGGAAAGGGCTTAGGTTTGGCAAGTAAAAGATCTTTGGTTGTTTTGGAGAAAGCAATGACGAGGTCAGGAAGCCAGATTGCAATTGAAAGGAGAGGAAGTGAAGCCATTGAATATAGATGGTTTTCTCAAGGAGTTTACGCACAAAGGAGAGAAGAGAGCTTGCAGAGATAGTGGAAGGAGGGATTCTTAAGGATCAGAGAGATTGGAACATGCTGCAAGAAGCAGAGTGGGAGATTGAACATAATGGACCATGGGGATGATAGTAAGGGCAGTTTCCTGGAGAAGATGGGAGGTAGGATCAGGAGTATATGTAGAAGGGATGGCCTTGGCAAGGAGAAGGGCTAATGGGGGAGTGAAGGAAGAGACAGTGGGGGAAGATGCACGAATAGTGTGAGATACGGAGAGGGGAAAAAGGCGAGCTTTTGGCAAATGGTCTCTGTGGGAGGTCCAGAGCCAAACTAGGGGTGGGGGTAGGGAGGAGCAGCAACCTTGGAGAGTGGGATAATGAATGGGTGAGGAAGAAATAAAATGATATGATGAGAGCCCAAGTGAGATTAGATGATGTAAAATTGTAACAGACCCAATAAGCTCGGCTTCTGATTTCCTTGGCTCTGTTCAGCAGCAAGTGAATAGTAGTGAAGGTGGTAGATGGGGGAAGTAAGCTGGGTCTAGAATTTGGTGCAGCAGAGCCCAAAGGTGGTGTAGAATTTAGTTGTTCACCAAGAGGTCATGACAGAGTGTAGCAAGTGCAGTGGTTGTGGCCTGGAAAAGAACTAGGGGCTGGAGGATCATGGTGAGGACCAAGAAGAGGGTTGTGAAGTATAGGGAAAGATGGGATGATAAGAATGTATGATTCAGTGAAGGAGTTTCAGAGTTTATGGACAAGGAAGTAGAATCCTTATGGATGATGGCAAGATAATAATTTCAGCCCCTCTCTATAGCACTCACTCTGTGTCACACACTGTGCTAAGCACTTGAGGAGTATTATCTCACTTTGATTCTCACCACAACCTTGGGAGGGAGGCATTATTATAATCTGCATTTTGCAGATGAGGAAAGTGAGGCAAATGGATTGAGGAACAGGGGAAATTAAGGTATTGGAGGGAGAATCGGGATTTATTTTGAAGTCCCCTAGTATGTGAACAAGAGATGAGGAGAGGGCATTGAACTTATTAAAGAATTTAAGAGAATGTCTTAGAGGTCAATAAAGAATGATGCCAAGATCTGGACTGGGCAAGAAATTTGGGTAGTGCCAACCCTAAAGGAGAAATTGCTTAGGAAACCTGATAGAGGGAAAGTACAGAAGCTGCAGATGGGGAGTGAGGAGTATACTGATGCCTCCATAGAGACTGGTATGTCAAAGGATGTGACAGAAAATGGTGCCAGTACTGGAAAGTGCGGTGAAGTAAGTGGCACCATCAAGAAGGAATCATGGCCTGGTGAAAGGAAGTTTGAATTATGGGTAGGGCGTGGAACAAGACCCTGGGGAGGGGAGGGCTTAAGGGGACAGGCTCGAGGGAGCTTGAGAGGACAGGCGATGGGTTAGGTTATTGACAGTCCAGAATTACTGGATGGGACAAGTACAGGGAAATGAGGGCCAGGGTCTCGCAACCATTGAGAGATGGAGCCAGGGAGAGTGTCAGAAAAACCTGTGGGTATTTAAAAAGAGTTATGAAGGAAGGCTCTATGATTATATGTGTGTAAATACAAAACATTCTCAGTATGACAAAATAAGGCACAGTGTGCTGTTGTGAAAAGAAGGGTTACTTTGGAGTCCCAGGCCCTGGATTTGAATCCTGGCTTTCCTACTTAGAACCTTGGTGACTGTGGGCCTTCAGTTCCTCATCTGCAGAATGGAAGGGTGAGATAGCCAATCTCTGCAGTCCATTCAGGCAATGAATCTATACTCCTGTGATCAGAAAAGGAAGCTGAGACTCAGCAGTAAGGTGGGAGAGTCTTACTGAAGCCATTGGAAGAAAGCTTATCTGGTGGGTGAGGGTATGGACCACAGGGTCTAGCTACTGAGAAGACTGAAAAAAGGCCATTGAACTTGACAATTGAGAGATCACTGGAAATAAAGTAATTTAAATAGAGTGTTGTAGGATTGTGAAGGGAGTGGGTGGGAACAAAGTAGAGGCAGCAAATTAGACAGGCTCAAAATAAAACATTAAAATAGTTAGCATTTATATAGTTCTTTAAGGTTTTCAGAGCACTTTGACCTGCACAGCCCTGGACGTAGGGGCCATTATTATCCTCGTTTTACAGATAGAGAAACTAAGGCAGACAGTGGTCAAGTAACTCGCCCAGGGTCATAAGCTAGTAAGTATCCAAAGCTGGATTGGAACTCAGGGTTTTCCTGAGTCTGGGTGCACTGGAATTCCTTGTGCTCCCTGCTCCCTCTGTGTTCTTGTGCAGTTGTTTCCATCGTGTCTGACCCTGCTTGACTCTATTTGGGGTTTTCTTGACAAAGACTCTGGAATGGTTTGCCATTTCCTTCTCCACTTGATTTTACAGATGAGGAGACTGAGGCAAACAGTTAAGTGACTTGCCCAGGCTCACACAGCTAGTAAGTGTCTGCAGCCAAATTTGAACTCTGGTCTTCCTGACTCCTAGCCTGGTGCTCTGTCCACTGCACCAACTAGCCATTCCACCCTGCTTCCTCTGGAAGAGGCTTTGGAAAGAGCAAGTAGACCTTACAATGTTTGTAAACTACATAGAGAGAACTAGTAGATAGGGAAATGTTGAACATGAAAGAGAAAAGGGATGGGCGTTCAGATAAGCTCCTAGGGAAGTCAGAAGGGGAAGCACAGAAAAGCAGGACAGTTTTGGAAATAACACATGCATCTTACTATGAGCAAGCAGTACGAAACGGAGACACATGATTTCATCTACACCTCTCAGGTTTTCTTCCTCCTCCTTCTTCCTTTTTGGAGGGTGGGGGGGAGGCATGGCAGTTGGGGTTAAGTGACTTGCCCAAGGTCACATGGCTAGTAAGTGTTTAGTGTCTGAGGCCCGCTTTGAACTCAGGTCCTCCTGACTCCAGGGCCAGTGCTCTATTCACTGTGCCACCTAGCTGCCCCCCTCTAAAATAATCAGGTTTTTTGAGCTTAAAAGGCATTTGAGCTTAAAAATGCATGCTCTTGCATAGGGTTGGGGACACAGGTATAAAAGGTTGGCCTTCCCAAGAAAAAGGTCCATTTCTTTCTTAGAAACTGGAGCAAAGGTGCACATGAATGAAAGTAGAGGGGATTTTGAGGCATGGCATGGGGGAAGTGAAGGCACTTGTGGGGATGGCCTGATTTACTGATTTTCTCAATAGAGTAGAAAATGAAAAAAAATCTTTTGAGAGAGGTGAGATAGTGGGGTCTTTAAAAAAGGACTGAGATAGGGAGTCAATCAAGGCTGCATTAAAGTGTTGCCATGTTGCTCTGAGGGCCACATTGGGTACTGAGCCTGGCCAGCATGGCTGTGTGACTTCATCTAGCAGCTAGAAAGTGGGACTGAAAAAGAAGAAGGCTGGGCCTAAGGCTGGCAGATGTTCCATAAGATGTCCAGGAATTCAAGGGTAGAGGGCCATGCAGAATGGAACTAATTAGCTCTGAAGGGAGGAAAGGGGAAAGAGGGAAGCCCTGGAGATTGTAGTGAGGATGAAGCACAGACAGAAGGATGTGAGGTTGTGGTCAAAGAGCAGCCATTTAATATTAAGAGTGATGGTGAGAGAGGAGCCATGACCATCCATGTGGGTGTCTGAGGGAGGGGTGGAGATCTACATCGTGAGAATCACACAGCCTGATGAACTGAGGGGTGAGGTCAGAATGTATATTGGAGTCCTCAGTGTGATGGCCAGCAGTTGGGGTGGAGAGGGAAGGCTGTTGGTCAGAAATTGAATTCCTTGACGAAAGGCAGGAGGCTGATAGATGACTGTAGGTGGGCGGAGTGACCCTCAGAGGAGACAGGTGGGAGGGCCTGGAGTGCTGGTCTGGGTTTGTTTTCTAGCATTAGATCATTAAAGCAGCAAGGTGGCACCTGACACTGAAGTCCAGGAAGAAACCTTTACATTCTTTGCTGGGGCCAATAATGGTTCCTTTTTATGTCTGTGCCATCACTGTTCTCTGTCATCCATCTATTTTTGTTTCATTGTACTTGGTTCATGTTATCTTAGAATGTAAGCTCTTGGAAGGCAGGGTATGGTTAACTTACTTATTATAGTGCCTAATAGTCTATATTTAGGCGCTTAATAATTGTTACTGGCTGCTGCTACAGCTGCTGGCCGTCCGACTTCATTGTGGGTGTCATTGTGGGTACCCTGCTGAAAGAAGTTGCTCCCCAAGCCCAGTGGGACTGCTCCAGTTTAGAGGTTATAGATTTACTTGGTCTGAGTAGCTGAGAGTGGGAGGAAGGTCTGCAGGAGGCTGTCTACACAAAATGGGCATGGTTGCAATCCACTGGGCCTGGACTGTATTGACTGTATTGTACCTCATAGTTCTGGAACGTTGTGAGTGAGTGGGGGGATGGGGAAGCCCCTCTCCTCTCCACTGGGGTCATGCTGAGGATAGAGACAGTAATCTAGGCCAGATGTCAGTGCCAGAAACAGAGTGGTACTACACCTTCCCTATCACATGGGAACTGGGCAGCCAAATCTTCCTCTGCATACTGACGGTGGAAAGTCTGGGAGCAAAGTTGGGAAATCAGGTCAAGGGGAGGAGACTGTCTCTGTATCACTCGCTAGGGCTTTCTCCCCCTGGCTACCACCTCCCTACTTAGTAAATTATGGCATCAGACCTGAAGGGAATGTGCATTCCTGTCCCAGCAGCTGATTTAAAAAGCAGAATGGCAATCTCCTTTTCCAGCTGAAGAGTTTCATTGCTTTGTTGGCAGAAAGATGATGTGCATGTTGGGATTTCTTACCTCCCTTCTGGAATGGTTCATGCCAAGAGAGTCTCATGGGGTAAGGGGGTGATTTTTTGGCCAGAGATCCCTGTAGCCCTGCTATTCCCCCCCCCCCCCGAATAACTGTGGATTCCCTGCAATCTGGCCTGTTTCCTCTTCTCCAAACGAAGCTTCTCAGAGGTCATTTTGAGCTTGGCTCTACCTCCTCCATATGCTTGCAGTGAGCCCAGAGAAGGGAGGCCACCTGCTGATGGTTGAGGGTTTGCTTCACCCCCCAGGCCAGGGAGAGGTTATTTTGTTTGCCAGCCGATGCCTTTCTTCCTAAAGCATGAACCAGGACTACCTTCAACTGCTGTTCTCCTCTCATTTGGTAGAGATAGAAAGGATGTCCCTAACCATCATCAACATCTTCTATCTTCCTCACCTCCCAAATATAAGTGAAATAGCTGGCTGGCTTGGACGGTGGCTCCTGAAAGCTAATTGACCATCTGGATAGTAGAACAATCACCAGCCATCTGCTCCCACCAGATACATCCCGAGTCAAGCCAGACTGACAGTTCAGAGTTGGCACATTGGCTATCGACTGGATTCTCAAGGCAAACGATCCAAGGGGTGAACGGTTTTTGATTGTCTAGTAACTCCCAGTTCGACTTCCCTCTCTGCCCTCTTTTTATGTCCTTTCCAACATTTTTAGTGCTCACCACATGTAGGAGAGTCTTCCAAATGCTGGAGACAAAAAGTCACCTTGATACTTCTCCACTGTGGAATAACACCTAGAATGTTTGTGGCACTTTATGAATAGCAGAGCCAAGCATCTCCTTTTCATCCCAACAACAGCCCTGGGAGTTAGGTGCTATTATCATCTCCATTTTACAGATGAGAAAACTAAGGCAGACAGAGACCAAGTGATTTGCCCAGTGTCTGAGGCAGGATCTCAATTCAGATTCCAGAGCTCCAGATCCAGCACTATCCACTGCATGACCTAAACACTGCCCTCTGTCCATGACTGATTTCTGAGTATTCCTCATGGGCTTACAGTAAAGCAGTTGTCTGCTTTGGGCAGTGTTGTGTGCATTGTATGTGTGAAGGGTTTGGTTTGGCAAGGAGAAGGGTCTACTTCCTGTGAGAACAAGGGTCATGGAGGCGAGGGTAGCAGAAGGCATGTGAGTAAAGTTCGATAAAGGAGAGAGAAGAGAGAGCTCTTAGTGAATGGCCATCATTTTTTCCTGATGTCTGCATAGGGCAATGTACAGACCATTGCCCCAAGTATACAATGGCTCTGACCTCCTCAACTCCAGCCATCATATAATTATGATAACAAAAAGAGGTACGGCTGCCCCCTGCCACAGCCAGGTGAACTTAGAGAGCTCAAGGAGTCAGGTATAACAGAGCTTCAGCCCCTGTAATGCATCCCAACACATTACCCCAGGGTAGTTTTAGTAACTGTGAACCATAAAGCTCCAGGGAATAGTAACAGAAGTCTCTATACAAATTCGTTCAGTCCTAGTGTTGTACTTGTCCTCATCCTGGCTAAAAGCCAGATGGGGAACTCTGATCCCTTTGCAACAGCCTTATATTATTTACATAGAAGCTCCAAACTGCCACCTTTTTCCCATCAGGTTGAGTTGATCCCTTTTGTTTTATATCAGTCAGTGACCTCTCAAGTGTACCTTTCCTCTCTCCCATCCCACCCACCCACCAGCCTTCCCTGGTCATGAAAAGGACAATTAATGAAAACCACTCACCCTGAGTGTGCAAAACTCCAAGGGCCATGGCCTCCATTCTCCACCTTGCCCTTTCCTGAGTGTTAGAAGGAAGGAAATTTCCCCACCTCTTCTCTTTTGTTCCAGGCCATGATTTCTGACGACACTACCTTGATACAAATTTGTGTTATTTATTTATCTATCTATCTATCTATCTATCGGCCCTCATTACATAAGGCAGTACTTTTGAACCTCCTGAATCAGCTCTCTCTCCAGTGGCTCTTCTATACCTTTTCATCTCCCTCTTCAAATCATCCATGGACCCCATCCTGCGCCCACCTCAGCTACTGAAAAAAACGGAAGCCATTCACCATGAGCTCCCTCTGCTCCCCCCGCTTGTATCAAGTCAGTCAGTGCCCTTCCCACTTTTTTCTCTCACATGAAGAAGTAGCCAAGTCAAACCCCTGCCCCGCACCCACACAAGCCATCCTGGTCCATTCTGTCTTCTCCAGCAGATTGTCCCAGTGGTCACCCCCACCCTCACCAGTCTTCAGTCTCTCCCTCTCCACTGGTTTCTTCCCTGCTTCTGTCTCCCCAGCCCCCACAAACCCTCCCTTGATCCGTCCATCCCTGTAGGTACCATTCTGGCTCTCTCCTCCCTTTTCTGACTCAACTGCAGTCAGAGCCTCCACTCTCTCACTCTTCTTCTCTACAGTCTGGCTTCTCATTTCATCCAAGTGAAACTGTTCCCTCTATAGCTGTCAAGGATCTCTTAATTTCCAGATCTCAATCTTTACCCTTCTTGACTTCTCTGCAGCCTTCGACCTGCCCATCATCCCCTCTCCTGCTTCTTCTCTTGCCTGTCTGACTCCTCCTCCTTTGTCTCCTTTGCTGGCTCTTCCTCCAGGCTGTACTCCTTAACCGTGGGTGTCCCCCCAAGGCTCCTTATCCCATGGGCACTCTTATCAACATACTGTTTCAGTTGGTGATCTCACCATCTCCCATAGATTCCATTATCTCTTGGCAAATGATTCTCAGCCCTAACTCTCTTTCTAAAATATTCAGTCTTACGCTTCCTGCTGTGTATTTGGTCTCTTGACTGGATGCTCCATAGACATCTTAAATTCAGCATGTCCAAAGCTGAATTAATTATCTTCCTTTCCCACCCCCAAGCCCTTCTCTCTTCCTAACTTCCCTATGACTGTGGAAGGCACCATCATCTTCCTTTCACCTAGATTCTTAGCTACATATCAGCCTCAACCCCTCACTGTTACTGCCCCACATCCAGCCTCCAGATCGAACCTGTTGCCAGGTCCTGTCAGTTTGACCTTTGTGACATCTCTTGTGTAGATCTCAGTCTGTGCACCCATCACCACCTTTATGCCCACCCTCCTCACCTCACACCTGGGCTATCTCCAGCCTTCGGCCTGGTCTCCCTCCATCGTGTCTCCCCACTCCTGTGCATCTTCCAGCTTCCATTACTCTTCTCAAAATGCAGATCTGACCACCTCATTCCACTATTCACCAAAGTTCAGTGGCCCCTTATTTGTTTTAAAACCCTTCACAATCTCAAGAAGTCTATCAGGTACGGCTTCACGTACTCTTCTCCCCAGTGACCCTGGCCTCCTTGCTGATCCTCACACTCGATGCTCCATCTCTTAGGTCTGTGCACTTTCTCTCATATCGCCAAGCTAAGAATTCTGTTTCTTCCTCTCTCTCCTGGCTGTCCCAGCTTCCTTCAGGTCCCCACTAAAATCCTTCCTTCTACAAGAGCCTCCCTAATGCCAGCAGCCTCCCATTGACCTCCCTCCCTTCTGTCCTGTCTCTGTCTTGTTTGTGCACAGCAGATTGTCTCCCCCATTAAAATGTGAGCTTCTTGAGAGGGGGGAGTGGTTTTGTAGCCCCAGCACTGAGTGCTTGCCATGTGCCTGTTGACTAGGAACAGGAAGGCAGACCCATTCCTTTAAGAGGTGAGAAAGGGAGAGATGATCCTCCAGGAAAATTAGCCCAGCCAGGCCTGGAGGTGGGGCGTTCAGCTGTTAGCCCCAAAGTGTCTCAGAGATCTCTACATGCTGCTGCTTCGCTTCATTGGCTTTGATGCCCAGGAATTGACAGAGCCTCCAACAATTCAAAAACTAATTGAAGTGTTCAGCAGGACAGGGAAAGCCTTGGTCTGGGGGAGATCCTTGGCACAGGGCAAGGAGCTCAGGAGAGCTGGTCCTAGTTTTATCACCAGCTAGTTATGTGACCTTGAACAAGGGCCTTCATTTATCCACCTCATCCCCTAGCTGCAGAATGGGAATTGTAATGCCCTCCCACCCAGTGTCACAGGATCTTGAGCATCAAGAGGGAAGACATCATTGTGTGAAAGGGTTTGGGCAAGTAAAAGGGGCTGCAGAGACAGAGGTGTGCCAGCGCTTCATCCCCACCACTGCTCTGAGCACACAGCACAAGTTTAGGAGCTTTCTGTAATGAAGAAACAGGGCAAGTTCTAGCTCCTGGACCCCAGGCTCTTTCTTTCTCCCTTTTCTCCTGTCTCTGCCTTTCAGATTATCTTTGCCTCTGCCAGTGCCTGGCATGTACCACACATTAGCTGGTATTAGAGTAGCCTAGCAAAGCGAAACCCCCAATCACTTCTTTCTTCTCCTCCTCCCCTCCCCTCTTCCTCCTTTGAGTTTGGCCGGTATTACCAAAGAGAAAGGTGGCACTGTGATATGTAGTGCACTAGGCTTAGAAGAAACATCTTCGAGGCAGCTAGGTGGTGCGGTGAATAGAGCACTGGCCCTGGAGTCAGGCGGACATGAGTTCAAATGCAGCCTCAGACACTTAACACTTACTGGCCATGTGATCTTATGCAAGTCACTTAGCCCCCCCATTGCTCTGCCGGAAGAAGAAGGAGGAGGAGGAGGAGGAGAAAGAAGGAAAAAGAAGCATCTTCCTAAGTTCAAATCTGGCCTCAGACACTTAGTAGCTGTATGACTCTGGCCAAGTCATTTCATCCTGTTGGCCTCAGTTTCCTCATCTGTGAATTGAGTTTAGGAAGGAAATGGCAAACCCCTCTAATGTCTCTGCCAAGAAAACCCCAAATGGGGTCACAAAGAGTCGGACAAGACTGAAATGACTCAAACTACCTCAGAAAAGGTAGTTACTAAACAATGTCTTGTATCCTAACTTGTTAGGGGAGAGAATGGTAGAGCCCAAAAGGCCATAAGGAGCTTTATAGAGATCCTCCTGCCTTGTCCTTGTTTTTTGGATTCAGAGCAGGAGGAAGTGGCTTCTTCCTTACTGTCTTCAGTGTGATAAGAACTACGGTCTTGCCCCACTTTTAAGCAGTGTGCCCTCTGCCCTTTCTGTCGGAATTGATTGTTCATTGTCTCTTTTTCAATGGATATCCTTCGGGTTAGCTTGGTGTGGAGCCAGGCAGATGGATGGCCATTGATACGTGTCCCAGTGAGTCAGGAATCAGACATTAGGCTTCTCTAGTCTCTAAATCCTGTGTTCAGCGTTCAGATCTCTTCATAACCCAGCTCCCCACTACCTTTTCAATGTCCTTACACCTTACCTCCCTGTGCCTTCAATCCACGAATACCAGCTCCCTTGCTGTTAAACCTAGAAGACAGCCCATCTCCGTGAGCTCTGGCCATCCGCCATGCCTGCAGTGCTATCTCCTGGCTTCCTTTAAGCACCACCTAAAATCCCCTTTTACTGGAAGCTTTTCCCAACGCCTCTTACTTCTAGTGCCTCTTCCTCTTTTAATCATTTCCTTTTTATCCTGCATCTGGCTTGTTTGCACGTATGTTGGCAGCTCATCCCCCATTCGGCTTTTGAGCCCCTCGAGGGTAGACACTGCTTTTTGTCTTTTTGTGTCCTCAGTGCTTAACCAGGTGCTTATTAACTATGTTCTCTCTCATGCGCTGATTCTCTCCTGACTCTGTGGAGCCCATCAATTCAGGGTTAATGTTTACCCTGTGTTTCCTCCATAGACCGTGTTCTAGGCCATGCAATATCACCATCCTATGGAATCTTCATACCTATTCCTTTTAAATACATATTCCATCAAAATAATTAGGAGCCCGTAATGGAAAGGGCCCCTCACTCGAAGCCAGAAAGGGTTCTGCTTCTGGTTCTAAGCCAATCAGTATCTTTGTATATCCTGCAGTAGGAATCTGCTCTGCTTCCCTCACAGGATGCTTGTGAGTTTCAAATGGGATGAGTGTAACAGTCCTCTCAAATCCAAAGTGTTTCTATACATGTGAAGGGGTATTGTGATCGAGATAAAGCATAGTGGTCCCTCTCCACGTCCCTTGGGGGACAGGGGTTCATTTAAGGGAGAGGGGCTTATTTCATTTTTACCAAATGTTTGGTGTGAAATGCCTTAACATTGGTAAACTGAGAAATCAACCAGTCAGCAAGCATTTACGTTCCAAATGCTGGGGATACAGGTACAAAGAATGCAGTGATCTCTTCTTGAAATGAGCCTATATGCTAATGGGGGAGACAACAAATACAGCAGTTAAGTATATCACACACACACACACACACACACACACACACACACACACACACACACACACACACACACACATATATATAAATACAAGTTAGTTGGGAGGGATCCAGAAAGTCTGCAGAAGATGAAGCTTGAGCTGCATTTTAAAGAGAAGAATTTCATGAGACAAGGGCGAGGAGGAAGAGCATCCTAGGCGCAGAGAATGGCCAGTACAAAGATGCAGAGATGGGAGATGAAGTAGGACGTGTGAAGAACAGAGAAAAGGCAATTTGACTGGATTACAGAGTAGTGGGGAAAGCATATCCCTTCCAGGTAGAACTATAGATTGGCGCTAAGTTGTGAAGACCTTTAACAGCTAAACGGAGGAGTTCCTATTTTATCCTGCTCTACAGGCAATAGTAAGCCTTGGAGTCGACTGCGTCGGGGGAGGGAGGGTAACATGAGTAACAGAAGTCCTCAGGAGGCTGGTCAGAAGCTGGCCCTCAGGCAGTAGGTGGAGTGGAGGGGCGGGGGAGAAATCAGAGGCGTTGTGAAGGAAGAGAAGCCAAGATTTAGGGGTGAGGGCCAGTGAGGAGTCCAGGATAAGGCTGAGGTTATGAAACTGGGCCCCTGGAAGGATGGTGGTGCCTTTGACAGAAGCAGGGAGGTTTGGGGTGAAAGAGGAGTTCAGTTTTAGACTGGACTCACTGAGTTTGAGTTTCCTCAGAGGTGTCCAGTTTGAAGTGCCCAATATGGGTCATTGGTTCAGTGAAGGGAATAGGGACAGATTTTAAGCCCATGGAAACTGAGGGGACCTAGGACCCTGAGGAAAGCCCATCGTTTAGGAGGTGTGACATTAGTATTGTTATTAATACCGTATATGTAATACTGTATACCAAAGGGCATTTGTGCCCTTCCTTTGTGCCAGGCACGGCGCTGAGCACTTTACAATTGTTACCTCATTTGATCTCCACCACAGCCCTGGGGGGCAGGTGCTCTTATTATCCTCATTTTGCAGATGAGGAAACTGAGGCAGACAGAGGTTAAGTGATTTGCCCAGGTTCACATGGCTAAGAAATTAAGTGTCAGGGGCGGCTAGGTGGCACAGTGAGTAAGAGCGCCGGCCTCAGAGTTGGGATGACCTGAGATCAGATCCGGCCTCAGAAAATGAGCACCCACGCACAAATAATGACTAGCCGTGTAACCTTGAGCAAGTTACTTAACCCCAATTGCTTTCAAAAAAAAAAAAAAGAAAGAAAGAAATTAAGTGTCTGAGGCCAGATTGGAATTTGGGTCTTCAGTGTTCTTTGACAGCCAACTCTTTAATTGGTGATGAGCCATTAGAAGAGACTGAGAGGTGATGTGAGAGAGAGTGAACCGGAGTGTCATGAAAACCCAGAGAGAAGAAAGGATCCTTGAGGACAGGGTGGTCAGCAGATAAGTCAAGAGCCACAAGTATGGATGGGGCGGCTAGGTGGCACAGTGAATAGAGCAGCCACCCCTGAAGTCAGGAGGACCTGAGTTCAAATTCAGCCTCAGACACTTAACACAAAAACTAGCCATGTGATCTTGGGCAAGTCACTTAACCCCAACTGCCCTACCTTCCCCCCCCCCCAAAAAAAAAAAAAGAGCCATGAGTACTGAGAAGGGACCTTCACATGTGGCAATTAAAAGATTGTTAGCTTTGGAGAGGGTGATTTCGGGTGGTGGGGAGCCAGATTGCAAGGGTGAGGAAGAGGAGAGAAAGTGAAGGCTTTAAAATAAGCAGCTCTTGTTCAAGGAGCTTGAGAAAAGAAGGAGAAGGGGGCGGCTAGGGGGCGCAGTGAGTAGAGCATCGGCCCTGGAGTCAGAAGGACCTGAGTTCGGATCCAGCCTCAGACACTTAACCCACAAACAAAAACCTAGCCGTGTGACCTTGGGCAAGTTACTTAACCCCAATTGCCATCCAAAAAGAAAAAAAAGAGAGAAATGTAGGGTTATGGTTTGAAAGGATATTAGGGTCTGGTAAAGATTTGTTTAAGGAGTGGGAGACTTGGGCATGTTTAAAGGCAACAGATGGGGAGAGGCTGAAGGTTCTCAAGAGAGGAGAGAAACTGCGAATGCAGACCTGCTACAGAAGATAGGAAAGGGGCTGCCTCCCTGACGCCCTTCCCACTCCACTGTCACATTGATCTTCCTAGTGTGCAGATCTCACCTCCAGGGCCTTTGTTAGATCCTGTCTGGCTTTGAGCCCGTTCTACCTTTCTGGCCTCCCCACCTCGCACTCCATGATCCCTGGGTGCTTTGTGTTCCCCCTGGATGCTCCCTCATGCTTGATCTCAGCTAAAATCCTCTCTTCTTTGGGAAGCCTATTCTGTTCCTCCTTAATTCCAGGGCCTTCCTTTTGGGTCTGCCTCCATCTTGTCCTACCTATAGCTTGTTGGTATGTGGTTGTTTGCGTGTTGTGAGCTTCTTGAGAGCAGAGATTGTTTTTTGCCTTTTTTTTTTTCTATCCCCAGTGATTAGCAGAATGCCTAGCACAAAGGAGGGGCTTAACAAATGCCAATTGGATTGACTGAATGTAGAGGGGATCAGCCCTGGCCCTGGCAAGGAGAAGGGCCACCTTGTTGTCAAGACTGAGGGACAAAAGGAGAGTGTGAGAGAAATCAAGGGAAGATGTAGAGGATGGAAATAGAGGGAGATCATACTGAATGGCCGCCATTTTTTTTTTTTTTTTTCAGTAAAATTAGTCAAGATTCTCAGTATAAGGAGGAAGGGGAAGACTTGAGGAGGAGGAGGAGAGGCTTGGAACAGCTTCTGTGTGGAATAAGACCTGTCTTAATCAGAGAGGAATAAAGGGACTTCCTGCAGTAAGGGCCCAGCTGAAATGGAATGGCATGAATTTGTAATGTACCTAGTCAGTTGTAAGATCTTACAATGGCAGGCAACCCAGTAGTGTTCTCTCATATTACCCCAGTAGCCCATGCACCCCATTTGGACTGAGGCTCTCCGTGAGACAGATGACATCTGCAGGAGGCTTATGTCCCCATCCTCTAAGCTCTCTAAAATAAGTTAGAACCCTAAAGCAGTGGAGCTACAAGCATGGGTGCAGCAACCAGACTGTGGAAAAGACTTTTTAATGAGGCTTGACAAAAAGAACGTCCTTCCTAAGAGCGTGCCCTGATTTTTGGTTGAGACAATATGGTTCCTGTGGGTAGGGAATCAGCTCTGTTCATGTGGCAGAGGGGTCTGGAGGTGAGACTCTGGGCTACTGCTTTTGACAAGGGTCCCTAACTACCCCAACTTACCTTTCCAGCTATTGTTTCCAACAACTGTCCAGTATGAACTTTTCTTCCTGCTCTTCTCAGAGTTTCTCTCTCTTTATCTCTCCATCCTTCCCCTTCCTCTTTCCCTTCCCCCCCTCCTTCCTGTCTTCCACTTTCTTACTCTCTTCCCTTTCTCTTCTCTCCCTCTTTTCCCCCTTTCCCAGTTTTGACCCCCTGCCACTCCCTCTGGCTAGAGCACACTCCTTCTTACTCTGGCTAGCTCTCTATCCTCCATTTTTCAAAACCTAATTCAGGTTCCATTCCTTCTATGAATATCACCCTCACCATTACAGCCCACAGTGACTTCTATTGTTAGTACCACTCATTTGGCACTTAATCATCTGTTGCGTTTTATTGTTTCTTCAACTTTTCCTTCCCCTCAAGCTCCCATCCTATATCCGTTAGACCTTGTTTCCCCAGTAAAATGTATTCCTAAAGGACAAAGGCCATGCCTCCTTAGCAGCAGCTCTGCCACCGCCCCCGCTAGCAGGGTACCGTGCAGACAGAGGGGCTTAGTTCCCACTTGTACTGTGCCTAATGCTGCCTGTCCTCTCTTCTCATCCCCTTCACAGATGATGTGCTGACTAAAGATGCAGGAGAATGCGTGATCTGCCTGGAGGAGCTACTTCAGGGAGACACCATAGCGAGGCTGCCCTGCCTCTGCATTTATCACAAAAGGTATAGAAAGGTCAGGAGGAGCCCCAGGTTCCCCACCCCCACAGTGGTGTCACCTTAGAGGGCAGATCGAAAGGACAAACCCACAGAAGAGAGTAGGACAGAAGACGGCTGTCACTCCATTGGGCCAGCAGAAGAGGGGAGGGGAAGGTTTGTCAGAGGGCCAGAGCAGGACTGGGGGAGCGGGGGGGGGGGGGGAACGCTGCCTTCGTCTGGGTTTAGGCTCTAGCTTTCCCTGCCAAATAGCTACGGTCACATAGAAAGCTGTGCCTCATCCCCCAGCTGCAGGATCCCATCGTCCTTCTGCCGTGTTCTCCTCTTTACCGAGCTTGGCAGGGCTGGGCAGGTGCCCAGCAGCGCCCTTTCAGAGAAGAGCTTGAGACAGGACCAAGCACTACCTGTTTAGCTGTGGCACTACAAGCTGCTATCTTTAGCATTGCTGAGGTTTCTCCTGCGTGCTCTGCCACAGCACCTCCGTCTTGTTTCCAGCTGGAAAGGAGATGCTTCCTCCCTGATGACTCCATGTTCTTTGCTGAAGAGACATTGTGTACCTTTGGTGGGACGCCACCTGTTCTCCCCCAGCAAATCCCTCCCTCCCTCACCTTCCCGCCCACTGGCAGTCATAACTAGGTCCCTGGCCAACATGGTTTTCCAAAGCCCTGGCCCGCCAAACAGATCCACAGTCACTGGGAAGTGGCGAGGCTATTAGCAGGCAGGCCCTGGGCCAGAATGACCTGATGGAAGTCACTGACTCAGAGACATGGTATTGGAGGGCCCTGGGGAGCCTTTGAGAGAAACAGGATCTGGCTAAGAAGACATTTGGCCCCAGGAAAGAACATAGGCAAATTATCTGGTCCCTCTCTTTAGATCTCCCTGGACTGTGATTTGCAAATCAGAAAACTGTCCTTAGGAGAACAGTTATGATTCTCTTACATGATTCTACCCTTTTATCACCCCATGGAGTTCATACCATCTTACATCTTAACCCTCTGCTGTCAAGAAGTGGCAGCTTCTTCCCCTTTCCTCCTCCTCCTGCAGCAGAGGCCCCAGCTGCTCAGCTCTACCCACCAAGCCCGCTGCAGCTCCTGTGGTTTTCCCCATAGACAGACTTGTTTTGTGAGCCTTGAGATCCTCTCCTAGGAAGCATGTATTTCACTGACCCAAGAAAGACAAAAGCTGGCCAAGCCTTTATTTTCTTGCTTCACCTTTCCTGCTTTTAAGGCTTGGTGCCCCTGGCTCAGGTTTGGCTGTATGCTTCACTCCATCTCTGCTGTCTGGGAGGGCCGTTTCCCAGTAGAAGGCCCCCTCCCCCCTTCTTCCTGGGCTCCTAAATCATAGGACGTCTTAGCTGAAAGGATGGGTTCTTGGGAATCATCTAGACACATTTAAATCTATACAAAGGGCTCAGAAGCCAAGCAGCTTGCCCAGGGTTCTTCAGCTTGCCAGTAGCAGAACCAGCTCAGTCTCAGTACGTCCAGTACAGCTTGAGAGTGAGCTGTCAGCACCTAGTCCTTGAATTTGCCCCCAGGGTCCCCTGTCATCAGACTGGTGTGGTCTTATTTCTTGGGGGTTTTGAGGGCTAAAGATCAATCCTGTTTCCTGGTAAAGGCTTAGCCTGCTGTTCGGGAATCCTGCCCTTTGAAAGGGGAGTGGTAGTGAGAGGACGGTGGCTCCCTGCTGACTGAAGCTCTTGTGTGCTCTCTCTCTGCCTCAGCTGTATAGATTCTTGGTTTGAAGTGAACAGATCCTGTCCAGAGCACCCTTCCGATTGACTCATCAGGCATGCTTGCTGACTCCTCTCAAAGGTGAGCCGCTGCAGGAGAGACCTCCTGGGGCCTGGCCTCCCTCTGCCTGCAGGGTCCTTGGCAGCCTTGGCAAGGATGCTCGGGTTGTTGCTTCAGGTGGGGGTAGGAGGCCATGTTATTCTTAGCACACTGAGCCCTAGGAAGGGAGTGGGAACAGAGTACAGAATGACAGCTTCACAAAAGGAAAATGCTTTTGTGTAGAAGGGGGATAAAGGAGAAATCTGCCTGATAGGTACATAATGGAGGATAGGGACTGGACCTGTGATGTGTTTTTGGTATAGGGAACTTTCTGCCAAAACTGATGGTACCTTCTCTGCCACTTAAACATTGAGAGAGGGCACTGCTGAAAACTCAGCACCTTGTCTGTAGTCACACTAAGTGTCACACATAGCTGACTAAGTGTCAAGAGGCAGGATTTGAAGCTAGACCTTCCTTGCTCCAAGGCCAGCTCTCTATCCACCGGGCCATTCTGTGTCTCTTTGAGCATAGTTCTAGAAACAGTTGGGACAGGGAAGTAAGAAACAGTAGTGGAGAGGGGGATGGAGTGGTTCCTGCTTAGTCAGGCTTGGTGTCAGAGAAAACCCTGTCTCAGACTGTCCTAGGGAGTCT
Source organism: Gymnobelideus leadbeateri (assembly GCA_011680675.1). Lineage (NCBI taxonomy): Eukaryota > Metazoa > Chordata > Mammalia > Diprotodontia > Petauridae > Gymnobelideus > Gymnobelideus leadbeateri. The sequence goes on from WOXC01006249.1 coordinate 210,278, forward strand.
GACATGCCTCCCTGCCCCCTCGGGTGCCAAGGACTCCCATCAGAGCCCCCAGTGAATTTCTGGATTTTCTTCATTGAACTGTCACCAGTGGCTATTTCCCCACCTGTTGCCCTTCCCGTGTGTGGACTTAGGGGTTTGATCTTTCATTTTCTTTCCCAGGGCACCTTGCTTTACTGCTGACCATCCTCTTCCCCATCCCACCTGTCCCTCCAAAGTTCTGGGCTGGTGTTTTGTTTTGTAAAGAAACCTGCCAATACCCTCTAATCCACTCCAGCACCTCAATTAGGTTTTTATTTTCTTCATCATTTTTGGTTAGTTTTTGTTTTATTTTATTTATTTCAACTAAACCCTCAGAACAGATGATGTCAGACCAATCAGGGACATCTGCTCTATTTACCTTCACCTCAAATATTGATGACATGGGGAGAGGAGAGGAGCCTGCTGCTGGATTGCGATGCTGAAATCCTGTCATGATGTTTGGCTTCAGGGGGCTCCCCCAGACACCAACAGCAGACATGACACACTGGGCCCCCAGGCCTCTGGTGGGATGGAGCTGCTGCTGGCCCTCTGGCCAGACGGAGCACGACTTATTTATTACAGTCCCCGAGACAAGGCTCCCCAGGCGCCAGACAGAGCTTGGGACCCATGGGACGGGGTGCCCTTCTGTACTGACTTTGAGAGAGTTGTTTCCCCCTTCTCCCTTGAGGACACCAGATAAGAGGAGGATGAATTTGAAAGAAGAAACTACGGCAGTCCTCTCCCTACCAACCCCCCACCCCTACCCCATCCCAGGAGGGAAAGGGCATTTTCTTTTACCTTTGAAAGGCATTGTGGGTCTGTCTTTAACGTGTTTACAAACAAACAAGTCTAGTGTCCACTGGTGTTTTTCCTGGTGATGTTTACAAGATTCCTGTTTTGCGTGACCGAACCCAGCCAAGTCCTCACAGCCAGCATCCTCTCCCTGTCCTCTCCCTCCTCTCCCTCCCCACCCCTGCCTCTCTCCCAGCCCAACTTTATGCCCATCTTCAGTTTTGGTTTTGCACTTTCCTCCTCCCCCTCTAGACTCCACTTGGTGTCATGACTCCTAATTGCCAAAAGACAACCTTTCCTCTTGTTTTCTCTTCCTCTTCCATCTCCATTTCTTCTCCCCCTCCCTCACCCAGTTTTGGTCTTCAGTACAGTTCAGAGGATCTAAAAATCACAAGTGTCCTGCAAAGATGCCTGAACATTTTTCTTAGACCCTTGTGGATATTTTCTCTCTTTTTTTTTTTTTCAAAAAACTTTTAAAAATTTATTAAAAAAAAAAAAGGAAAAAGAGGTACAGCCACACCCCTGTTTTCAGGCACTCTGTTTGAGAACATTTTAGCCATCAACGTTCACACGTGGCATCGGCCCATGCAGGATAGGTTTATGTATTTATATATTAAAAAAGAAAAAACTTAAAACGTTTAAAAAATTGTTCAAAGCTTGGGGGAAAAGCTTTCTTCATTAGTCAAGGTGTTTTGATATGGTATTAAAATAATGTTCAATAAAAGATGCTTGGTGTGATTTTATTTTAATGGAGTTTTGCTTGTGATGAGAAATAGATACATTGGGCTTTTGCCTCCCCCTCTTAATCTCGTGGTCTCCCCATTGAGCCTGGGATTGTTCTGGTGGTTGATAAGCGACTGATACAAATACACTATAAGATTTGGAGGAAAGATACCCATATTCACAGTCATTTTTACCAACTCTGCTGGCCTTTTCTTATAGTCTTGGGACCACCTGGTCTAGTGGTGAAAAATTGGGTTCCCAGCAGCCAAAGCTGTATCTTGTTGAATAGAGGCAAGGGATCTTGTCCCATCTGGGAAGAGGTTGGTGCAGAGGGAGCAGGAAGGATGAAGGTGAGGGACAATAGATGGCCTGGCTCAAAGGGTACTTGACTGGCTTCCCTCAGATGACCTTGGACAGACTCATGCATTCCTTTTGCTTAGAAACAATTTTCATCTTGTGTGGTGAGTAATGATGGCTTCAATGGGGGCTTACAGAAAGAGGGGCCAGAGACACAGAGCCCTCCTAGCAGTACAAGAAACAGAAAGGTGGTGATGGGCCCTTATTGTAGTGACCCTGTCATTCCAATAGCATTGTTCACGACTTGGCTGATGCCTCCAGCTAGAGATGGTGCTGCTGAAGGCTACAAACCTTCCTCCCGTATCTATAGCCCTACCCCTTTCATCCTTCCTTACCCCAAAAGGCTCTTAGGATAAGATATAAGAAGTTAGATTACCCAAATATCTTTAAACTTAAAAATAGAGAATACAGAACTTAGGTAAATACAACAAATGCTTGGAATATACATTAATTCCAACTTCTAGCAAAGGAGGTAGGTGGAGGGGATTCTAGTACTGAAGAGCCAGCCTTTTCTTCTGAGTGAAAATACTGGTCAGTTTTGAACTGCTAGTAGCTACACATGTGCCCCAGCTATTAAAATGGAGTGGGAGAATAGAGCACCGTGTTGGGAGTCAGAAGACCTGGGCTCTTGCACTTGTTAGCTGTAGGGTGAGTCGCTTGCGTTAACCAACCAAATTATCCTCCAACTCTCAATTCTCTGGGCCTGTGTGCCCATGGGCCAACCAATCCCCTCTGAACTTGTCTCAACCCCTTTAAAATGGGGATAAAAATCAGTACCTACATCATGGAGCATGGCATCCATCAACCCCTAGTGTCACTGTAACTGTGAACTAGATTGTTTTAGAGGCGGACACAAGTTCTAATTAATAGTGGGGAGGCAAGGGCTAAGCTGTAGTTCTGGTTTCTCTGCCAAAGGAAATGAGCTTTGGATGGCAAGGATAGAACAATAAAGCCAAGCAAGTAGCTGCCCTTGATGGGGACAAGTAACACGGGGGAGGGGGGATTCTAATCTCAGGGTCTGAACTGGCAGGCACAACTGTACAATCTTTGAAAGATTGGGAGAATGAAAAGGTGCTTCAGGGTTGGAGGAGAATAAATGTCCTGATTGTTGAACGTGGAGTCTACCAGCTGTAGGCCAGTGGGCTAGACTTGGATCCCTGACAGAATTCTGCAGCCTTCTGAAAGGGCTAGTTAAAGCACATTGACAGGAGAAGGCCGTGATCTGTGATTCCAGAGAGCCAATGTGTTTTCATTAAGAACAAGTCAAGCCTGACTCAGGTTACCACACTGGTAAATCAGAACAGTCATGTAACTCTGGCTTACCTAGGTTTTAGCCAAGCATTGGACAGACTCATGTGATTCTTGTGGAAAATCCAGAGAGATCTGTGGCATAACAAGCAGACCATTAGATGGATTTGCAACTGATAGAATGCCTAGACCCAAAGAGCAGTGCTTGAAGACCTGATGTTAATTTGGGTCTTCATGGGCATCTGTCGGGGACCTGTGCCATTGGTCCTGTGATGGTCAGCTTTTTTTCCCCCAGTGACTTAAAGGCTTATATGGATGGTGTAGTTCTCAGATTTGCAAATAACACCAAACTTTGAAGAAGATCTCCCCCTGGATGGCAGGATTCAGAAATCTTGACCAGCTACAAGACTAGGCTAAATGATGATGAGATTTTGGGGTTCAAGATAAGGGTAGGGGACAAGGATCAGCGAGACAGGTCGTGTGAAGAGGATCTCTCCATTTTCATGTACTGAAAGCTCCCTCTGAGCCAGCTGTGACATGGCAGCGAAGAAAAACCTATGGAGAAGTGTCATGGCCGGGCCTAGGGAGGTGGTGATCTTACTGCATTCAGCCCTGGTTGTGCCATATCTAGAAAGCCGTGCTGGGTTCTGGACATGACATTTAGAAAGGTTGGGAATGAGCTGGCAAGTGTCCAGGGTAGGGCAGCTAGGATGGTAAAGACCTCAAGTTCATATCATGAGAATAGGGTGAAGGAAGGAGCCTTGTTAAGCCTGGAGGAAATGAGCTGTATGGGACTGTTTTCAGATGTCTTGAAAGGGAAGGAGATTAGACTTTTGGTATAGAGTACTGGACCTGTAGTCAGGGAAAACTGGAGTTCAGATCCAGCTTCAGATAGTCACTGGCCCTATGACCTTGGGCAAGTCACTTAACACCTGTCTGCCTCAGTTTCCTCAGAGGAGACAGCATGTAGACATAAGTGCAGATACAAGGCACTTTAGGAGGGAGATCAGAAGAGGCCACATGTCAGATTTAACATCTGAACAGAGCTTTGTGGGAAAGATGATACAAAGAGGGAAATATAAGTGTAATGCTAGGAAAGGCACCCCAAAGTGGGATGAGCTGCCTTGGGAGGCCTCCCATCCAGGTCCAGGTGACCACCTGTGATGTGATGTCTAAGATACTTGTTCAGGTACATGCTGGATGAGATGGGCTTGGAGGCCCCTCCCCATTCTGATGTTATGGACCGCCCGCCCCCCCCATCAGTTTACCCATCTGTAAAATGAGGGTATATTTTTTTACTGCTGCTTTTTTAAAATGCTTGTTAAAAACAGATCACTTCTTAACTCATTTGTTGCCCTGTCCTTCAACCTTCCAAGTCTGTTCTGAATGAGAGACAGCTCCCCAGGGAGAGGTGGGGCAGGGCTCTGAAAGGCCTTGCTATTAAAACAAAGAATGAAAGCTCCCCCGGCCTACTGAGGGGCAGCCTGAGGAGCTAGAGAAATGATCAGAGGCTTCCTCCTGGGCCTGGAAATCCCCTGGCTTCTCTGGCTTCACAAAGGATGTCAGATGCCTGTATATCTTCCTCTGTCTGTCTGTCTGCAGTGTATAGACGTCATCCCCAATCCTGCCTGGCAACTGTGTCTCCCTGTTCTATATTTACTTCCCCTGACAACGAAGGCTGGGGAAGGAAGCGACTTTGAAGGAGATCTCCTTGTCTGACCTCTGGACCCACACACCATCGGTTGGACTGAGACAGGGATTGGGAGTTGGGGGGCTATGGGCGAACCAAGTGAAAGACCATGAGGCAAAGGGGAGATTCAGGAACGGGTGCCTTCCAGGCCCAGTTTAGGACCCCCAGGCCACTCAAAGAATGCTGGCGCATGGATCCTCAGGTCTGTGAACTGGGCAGCTAGCTCTGGCCCAACGAGGCTCCAGATATTGAGGTGAAGTCATTTGTGCCACAGTGACTTGTCCTTTTATTTGGCGTGCCTGAACTCTCCTCGTGGCCCTCTGCAGGACTGGGCAGCCCCAAGAGCCAGTTTGCAGACAGCTCCCTAAGGACAGTGTCCTAAGTCAGGCAGAAATACCGTACCTCAAGGAAGGATTGTGGGCATTTGTGCTCTGATCTTTCCAGCCACTTGAGTGCTTTATAAAAATGACCTAAGCTAGCTAACCCTGGCTTCTGAAGAGGGAAGAAATTATTCTGCTGTCCCTCAAAGGGATAGAGGAGCCTGAGATCATTCCTATGGTGGCTGAACTGAACAAATCACCTTGGGAAACCCAGAATTTGTTGTGTTGTTTTTTTAAATGAGAGAACAGAAGGGAAAAGTAGTCCCATCCCTTTGCCTTAAAGATCCTGCTGGCCTTGGCCCACTGCACTCCCAAGAACAGCCCTAAGCAGATTTAAATATAATTAGGAAATATTTAACTAAATTAAAATACAGCAAAACAATGCTAATATGTGGTTTTTAAATCACTGGGTGCCCTCGGGGGTAGTTATATAAGGGTTAGTGGCCCCCATTTCTCCAGGAGTTGGACTCCACCAATCTAGTTCAGCTTTCTTACTGTGCAAATGAGGAAGCAGGCCCAGAGATAAGCCTACTTGCCAGAGCTGCATCCAGGGTGTGCAGTTCCACATGTGGTGGGGGTGGTCTTGTTTTAACCCATGCTACAGCTGCCTTGGTGTTACCAGGGGCTGTCTCATCTCCCTAACCTCTGCTACAAATCCAGGAGGACTGCCTCTAAAGCCAACATGTAGAAAAGGAGGCATCCAGGACCTCCAAGGCTGTGATGCCACCCCATATCCCTCCAACTATCAGGGGCTTGTTGACCCCTCCCCTTCTTTGGAGTGTCAGAATGTAGCAGCAGGTACACTAGAGGAGACAGGCCGCCACCCCCACCGTTGGAGTCTGGCCTCACCTTTCTAAAGGATTGACCTGCCCAGTGTGATACCCCCTTGGTGAACCAATGCAAGCAGAAGCCGCAATCAGGGACTGGCTTGGCCCAGGATTGGGAGTGAGGGTGAGGGCCAAAGGCAGCAGAAACCAGAGATTCTCCCAGGGCTCCAGACAGCTACAGCACTGGGCAAGAGTGTGTAGAGGATGGTGTAAGGACTAGACCCTGCAGGCCCGATGAGGCAGCATTACAGCTAGACACGGGTCCAGGGGATCAACTTCAGACACTTTCTGGTTCTACATCTGTGAAATGGGTATAGTGGCACCTAATTCACAGGGCTGCCACGAGTACCAAGTGAGATCATGTATCCAAAATAATAAAATAATAAAATGTTATTATTAATAGAATTGCCAGAAGGAGTGTGCTGGACCCTTGAAGCCTCTGGGACTGGCACCTGCCTACGGGTATGTCCTGGAGCTGCCATCCTCCCCCCCATTAAAACTCCAGCTGCTTCCTCCTTTACCCCCTTTAATCCCTCCCTGCCTGCTCCAAGTGCCTAGAGCTGTGCACCCAGTGGCATGTTTGAGTAGCCAGAGGACCTGGATCAGAGTCTGGTTATGATACCCCAACACACTGTCTTCCTTACCTGCTCTTGGGTACATAAGGTTGTTATGAAGAAGACATTGAACGTCTCTAAGCATTATATGCACGTGACTGGTGTGGCTGATGGGGCTTGGGCTAATTAACAGAGGTACTACCAAAGAGGCAGGATTTGAACACAGGTCCAGTTCCAAAACCAGCGAGTGGACTTTCCACCGTCATCTGGAAAACAAATAACTGTTTGTGCTCCTGTTGCCTGAGAAACTGCATCTGTGCTTGGGACCAGACAGAAGCCCAGAGAGGCCCAAGCAGGTGGCAAGGATGGGGGAGGAGAGAGGTCCCATTGTGAGCCAGACCCTCCCCACCCCCACTCAGTTTGCCCAGTGGGAGGGGGCGTCCCACCTTCTACCCTGTCCTTCAGAAAGCCTTGGACTGCCAAGTTCCCCAGCTAATCCTTACCAGAAACCCAGGAGGCTTGGGGTTGGATCTGCATCCAAACTGGCAGGACTGGGGGGCCGACAGCTGCCCTGATCCCTTAACGGTATACTGCACACCCTCTAGTGGACAGTGCTGGGAACAGCAGGCCCAGACTGGCAAGAAAGCCAGACCCTGCTTTTCCACAAATAGTGATGAATGTATGCCTTGGGGGAATTGGGGTCATCTGGGCCAGGCTGCCCGAGGGTAGCTCACCGAGCTGAGTTGGACCATGACAAACATAGTTCCTTAAAACCCACTTTCCATGGAAGGGGAGGCTAGTGAGAGACACAAGGTAAGTTTGTGTTCAGTCCCCTCCCTGCCATGGCTGCCCGCTGAGGACATACACACGCACCTTCTCCAGACATCCTCTTCCACCAACACTCGCCGTCTTGGGTGGGTGGATGTTCGGCTTTCTTTTTTGTTTTAATTCATTATTGGAATATAATCACTTCTTCCTCAAAGGGGGTACATTTGGGTGCCACTGAATCATTGAATTTTAGCACTAGGAGAAACCTTAGTAACCAGTGAGTCCAATTCGTTATTTTACAGATGAAGAAACTCCACCCCAGAGAGGGCAAGGAATTTGCTGATTAGTGGGAGGGACCTGACTAAGGACAGAGTTCTGATTCCTACTTAAATGCTCTTTCTACTGCCACACGTTGTGTTCTTCTTGTGTAACTGGAACTGAGCTCTTAAAATACCGTAGTGGGAAAACGGGCCACATTCAGAATCACTGAATGGCACTCAGAATCAGAAATGCCCAATTCTCTTTAGCTATCCTGCTTGGGCACCAGGACCCTCATGTCGAATCTAGAGGCTTAATAAGGGACCCTTACCAAGACTATCGGGTGTTGATAAGCCTCCAAAGCTAAAACTGCATTTGAGTATAATGTTCAGAACAAGAGAGTTGTTAGTTAGACAACGGTACACTGACCTGGTCAGACTACTCTTAGATTATGTTTCCCTCTGGGCATCATATTTTTCTAAGGAACATTCAGACTGAGAAGGGTCCAGCAGAAAGCAACTGATATGGAAACTACCCTGTGAAAGGAACTTGTAGAGAATGAGAGACCCATGAATGTATCTGAGAGCTGCTGCAGAAGGTGATCAGGTCTTCCTGTGTGGCAGAACTGAGACTGACAGCTGGCCTTAACAGAGATGCAAATTTGGACACCAGGAAGAACTTTATCTAATAGTTTTGCCCCCAGATGGGAGCACGGGTCCAGTGAGGTCTTCCAAAGATAACAAAATGCTTATCTGTAAGGGATATCCTAGAGGGAATTCCTTTATGGGGCTAGATAACCCTCCAGCACGAGGAGGCTATGATTCCTTTTCCAGAGATCTGGGGAGCTCAGGCAGCATTGCCTCCAGACGCCCCTCGCCCCACAGTTGCTCCAGCTTTTCCCTCATGTGGTCATTTTAGTGTTTTATCATAAGTCATGGAATGAGAGGACTTTGGGAAGGCTTTTGGCTGGAACCCTGAGTTGGGAAGAAACCTGAAGATATAGGATGTAGCCTGATCCTGCCTTCCCCCCACAGCTTCTAGGTTGGTGAGATTAGGTGAGAAATAGAAGAGGCTTGAAAAGGGCAATTCTAAAATGTTTACTTAGAAAAATAATGGTAGACAAACAGCCCAGGCTGAGCTAATCAAACCTTCCCCTGTGGTGGCCTTGTTTTCCCAGGTTACTTAGGGGTGACTTAAACTAATGTTTTGGGTTCTCGGGAGATTTTTGCCCAGATAAAAGGTGATCAGCCATCTCCTCCACTAAAGTCTTTGCCACACACAGCCCACCCCACCAGATCTCTGAGGTGACCCCTGCCAGGATTACCCACTGTCCCAGGTGATGATGCTTTGAGCTTTCTTCTCATCTCTAGCCTCATTTCCACAACCTGGTCCCTGCAAGGGGAGCAGCTCCTCGTCCAGCAGAAGGCCCTGGTCCTCACAGCACTTTGCCAGGGTTCATGAGGTTCTTGGGGTCCAGGATTGATTTGATCTGCCTCATAGTCTCCATGCCCACAGGGCCAATCTCCTCCTTCAGTAACTGGCGTTTGCCCAGCCCGATGCCGTGCTCCCCAGTGCAGGTCCCATGCATAGCCAGTGCGGTCCTAGGGTGCACAACCCAAGAGCCAGTGCCCTTAGTGGAGACAGTCGGGATCGACTGGGCCAAGGCCTCTTGAGAGGCCCTTAAGCTTTTGTGGTTTCTTCTGTGCTTGAGGAGGACCACTCAGCTTGGAATCGGCACCGGCATCCAAGAGCACCAGGGCCAGCCACCTCCTTCTTTCCTTCCTCCCAGTCTTCTTGGACATGGAATGTGTCCTTTGAACCCCACCCTCCCGTCCCTGAGCCTATGGTTCCGGCCTACCTGCTCTGATCCCCACCACCCCACCTGCCCTCCCAGCTGAGCAATCAGCAGAATTCTGTACCTTGCCAGCTGTTCCACAAATTCCTTTACTCGGCGGTATTCATCAGCATCCTCAGAGTTGAACACTAAGAGGCAGTGGAAGTTTCCATCCCCAACATGGCCCACTAGGCTTCCTAGAAAGGGAGAGTTGGCTGCCCAGTGCCAGACATCACTTCCTCCTTCTCATGCCCTAACCCCTGACCCTCTCTGACCCAGTCTCTCCTTCCTGCCCCTGAAATCCTCCTCTCTTCTAGTCTGGAAATGGTTGGCACAAGAGGGCTGGGGAGGTTACCTGTGAGTCCAAAAGCTTTCAGGTCCTTCTTGGCCTGCACCATAATCTCTGGGAGCCGTGAGATGGGGACACAGACGTCTGTAGAGTAACCCTGAGTGGGTGAGGGATGCAGATCCAGTCAGGCCCATCAGCGGCTGCCCCCTGGCAAGATGCTCCTTGCTCCTTCCACACCCCCCCCCAACACAGCAGAAGGGCTTCTCAGGGAGCTTGGATGGGGAATGAGGTGTAAGGTCCCAGAGCCCAGAGTAGAAGGGAATCTGCCCATCCCCTGAGGCTTGGGGAGAGGGGGGACCCTGTTTCCCTTCTCCCAGCCCAGGCTTACCATGCAGCCAGGCCTAAGAGCCAGGATGGCATACCAGGCATTGTGCCGGGCTGTCCAGAGACGGCTCCGCTCCTCTGGGTCCATGGAACACGTAAAATGGGAGCTCCCGTTGTGCTGCAAGATCTCCTCTGTGGGGGATCCAGTCACCTTGGGCCCCTTGTGCCTCCCTGCCCTGCCCCGAGGCAGCCAGGGTCCTACAGGACAGGCCACCTCTCCTCCCCAAAACCAGAAGAAGCCTCACCTGCCCTCTGCAGCTGCTCCTCCAGTGCTTGCTGGGAGCCGTGGAACTCCAAAAAGAGGGTGGGAGTTACAGCATTTGTCAGACCACTGTACTTATTGCAGGCCTCCATTGTAACCTCATCCAGGAACTCTGGAAAAGGGGCCCCAAGGAGGCCGGGAGGGGCGGAAGAGGTGAGTGGAGAGTGAGGCAAAGAGGAACCTCCCCCACCCACTGGGAATGACCTCTTCACAAACCCACACATCTCCAGCACTGAATACAGTGCCTGGCACCTGGTGCCCGCTTAATGAATGTGGATTCGTTGAATGGGTCCATCTCATGGAATTGTAATACTTAATCGCTTATTAATTATCCCCTATGAGCCAGGCACTATAGACCTACAAAGCATGAGGTGTCTAGACCAAGGGTTCTTCAGCAAGGGTCTTAGGATAGATTGCAGGGATCCAGGAGTTTACTGTTTTGGCTTTAATATTTTGATAACTATTTCCAAATAATTGGTTTCCTTCAAACTCTTCTATTTAATTTATGCATTTAAAAATATTATCCTGAGAAAGGGTCTTTTGGCTTCACCAGACAGCCTTGTTCTAGGCCAACCACCTCATTTTATCAATGAAAAGACCAGGGCTCAGGCAGGACACATGATTGGCCATAGGTCACAGAAATCATCTATGTCAGGACCAGGATTCACAGTGACCCCACAGATTCTGACTCCAGACCGTGTTCCTGGCCCCACATCTACTAAATTCAACATGAAACTGGGCAAAGTAGCTTCCGTGTAAGTTAGAATGATGGTCAGACATGGTGACACATGTCTGACCAGGAAGGCTTGAGACTGGTGGCTAGCTCATCTGACTCAGGAGTTCTGAGCTGCTTTGGGCTAAACTGGGGGTCCGTAGTAAGTCTGGCACCAATAGGGTGAGCCCCTGGGGAGAGGTGCTACCAGGCAGCTTCGGGCAGTGTTAGAGCAGGTTAAAGTTCCCAGTTTGATCAGTAATGGGAAAGGGCCCATAAAAGACCTCAGCACTCCCAGCCTGAGTGAGATAGAGACCTGGTCTCCTCCTACTACCCCCCCAAACAGGACAATGAATAACAAGATAGCTGTGATGCTATGTTCTCCAATACACTGAGAAGCTGGAAGGGATGAGGAAAGTGACTTGCCCAGGGTCACACTGTTCCTTCATGGTAAAGCTGGGACTAGCCCAGGTCTCCCTGAGCTGGGATTCTTCTGCTATACTGGGCTGCCCCAGACTTGTGGATCCTGGTCCCAGGCATTGGTCCCCAAGAGGCTCCACCCAAGGTGTTAAGTGACTGACACCAGGCAACTTCATTTCAAAGCTGTCCAACAGTAAGAGGTGGGAGTGGGCAGTGGGCCCTCCTCCATCTTCCTTCCAGCTGAGCAAGTCTCTGCCCCTAGCCCTCACCAATGCGTGCCACGGGCACTCCACTCTGCATTATCTGTACGGTGCTATCCACAGCAGCCTGGATGCTGGGGAAGGCACAGACAGCGGCTGCGGTGGCCTCAGGGATGCTGTGCAGTCTCAGTGTTGCTGTGGTGATGAGGCCCAGGGTACCCTCAGAGCCAACAAACAGTCCGGTCAGGTTGTAGCCAGCTGAGCTTTTCCTGGATCCCCAGGGAACACAAGAATGGTTACTGGGGTCAGCCCCAAGGTAGTATTCATGTGACATAGACTCACAGGAGCATAGATTTCAAGCTGGAAAGAGATAGAGTCTCTACAGATAGATAGACCAGGTCTCTCTATCTCACTTAGAAGCTGTCTGGTCCAACCCCCTCATCTCACAAAATAAAGACACATAGAGATAAGGTAAGCTGCCCAGTCACAGTCAGGATTGGAACCCAGACCCTCAACTTCCCAATCCAGCACTCTCCCTAATACACTGTGCTCCCTTCCTCAGGAATCAGGGGTGAGCTCTACACAATCCCAGTCGTCCTAACTAACCTGTTGGCAATCTGGGAGCCTGATCTACTTAAGCCTTGAATGGGCTCTATGCCAGGACCAATGTCTAGAGAGCTCAAGTGGGTCACCATCCAAGGGTTGGAAGACATCATCTCATCCAGCTCCTCCATTTTATAGATGAGGAAACAGGCTCAGAGAGAAGAGCTCTCTTGCTCAGTCATACAGCTAAGGAGCACGAGAGCTGTAACCTGCACTCAAGTCTCCTGGCTCCTAGTAGCAAGGGCTTTCCATGATACTGATGTCACAACTGCTTGACAAACCTGAAGGCCATCTGAGGCCACATACATGATGACTATAGCAACGTAAGTGGAAGGAACAGCATTAAACAATTGGAATTGAGCAGTAAAACTGGAATGACCAAGCCTGTCCTCCAGAAAAGGGACGGAAGGCACAGCCCTTCCTGGGGGACAATGCTATGTGGAGTGTCATACTTTCTAAAAAATATGTGGTAAGTTTTGCTAAAGTGGGATGGGAGGGTTCCTCTTATGGGAACGGTCTCAGGGAGGAGACTCAAGAAGGAACATATTGGGAAATACAGGTAATATAAAATACTGATATCTTTTTTAATATCGATATTTTTTTTCAAAATATGAAGGCCATGCTGTAATGGAAATGCAAATTTAAAGATCTTCCCTGCCCCTAGGTTAAGTGCACCTGGAGCCTGTGGTGAGAGGCTTGTTCTTCAGGAAAGCCCACACCTTGATACTTTGTGATTGGGCAGTGGGTCAAGAAGAGCCAGGAGAAGTCTATATAAACCCTGATGGGAGGCTTTGCTTTGGGGCTCACTTTGAGAAGGGTTGTGTGATTTGACCAGGTGAGACTCTGGGCAGCCGTTGAGAGCCCCCCAGCTTTGAAAACCCAGATGTTGATGCTTCCCTCTCTGGTAACTGTGATTTGGTATTGATGTATGTAATGGTTGGGCAGTTTGGAAGCCTGTCTGCTTGACTGTCTGTTTCTCTGTTTTGAAACTACTGTCTGTATACTCTGTATACTGAAGTTTGGGGGCCTGACCTTTTTCCCCTGAACTAGGTAAATGATATATGTTTGTTTGATTAAAGTGAGCTTGTTAACTGATTTTGAGTTGCTTTCCTTTAGAAAAGCAGATCTAAGAACCTGTGTTGGCAGCCACCCTGGGGATGCTGGGGTGCTTGTTGCTACACGTGCCAACCATAAAAAAGAGAATAAATCTGACTAGGGATAAGAAAGAAATCATAGAATGATTTCCAAGAAATCAGTTGAGGAATGGCTTCTGGTTTATCTGCTGTTTTGGATAATTGTATTATTTTACCCTTCATGAGTGTGACCAATCTAAAAAATGGTCAAGAGGGGGTCAGTTCCTCAACAGATTCCATCTGCCTCCTGGCTTCTCAGGACTGGCTGGTGCCTTGGTTGCTGAAGGTCCTGACCCTAACTCTCAGTACTCCTTTCCACCACCACAACCCAAATCACCGGAATCGGCGGCCTTGACCAGAAGTGTGCAGGATCTGCCCATCTGCCAACACAACTTCCAAGTTGATAACATTCTCCAACATGGTGCCATACCGAACAGCATTGGTGCCTGAGGCCCCAGTAGCTGCCATACCACAGAGGGAGGCATCAGCTCCTGGATCTGGAAGGGTAGAGAGTACATGAGGGAAAGGAACCAAATTGGAAGAGGGTGTGGAACTCCCCAGAAATCTCAGGAGGAAACCAACCCATTGGCTTTGGGGGGATGGGCAGCAGGTGGCTTGAGTCACATCCATTTGTCTGGCGTCCTGAGAATGGGATCCTTGAGGCATAGGCATTTGTGGCTGAGCCCAGCCATACTCACTAAAACACCTTGGGCACATTCTTCAGGTCCACTATAGAGCTCAGTTTCCTTCCCAGGGAAGGAAACCCCATGGTATCCCTGGAACAAGAGGAAATACCCCAGAGTTTTAAGCAAGTCATACCTACTGGAAACCAAAGACCAGTATCTCTCAGGTGGGAATTAAGGGCTTTCCGGGTGACCCCAGGCTCCACAGTCACTGCAAAATCATCCACACTCAGATCCAAGATACGGTCCATGTGGGTGAGATTAAAGCAAATGCCACCCTATCAAAGAAGAAAGGGAATATAGGAAAGGGAAAGAGGTCAGATGGGTCACCATCTCCTACACACACACACACACACACACACACACACACACACACACACACACACCCCACACCACACCTCTAAAGTTTTTCAGATTCCCTCCACACACCTCTTTAGTGATTGATAGATGCTGAGAACTAAGTGTCCAGGAAACATGAGGGAAGAAGAAAGGATAAGGGAAGGGCTAATCCCCCTAAGGATCCTAGAAATAAAAACTCCAGATTAAAGCAAGGTAGGAGAGTGCCCCCCACAGAGCAAAACTCAAGGGGCACAAACTCTTTGAGAAGGGGGAACATGATTGTTTCTAGGATGCCAAGACTTTCAATTGCCTCCTCACCCCAGGTTCTGCTTCTGATGAAGAAGGGCCAAGGGCTGAGGTGTAGAGGTGTTCTCTGACCCCAACTTGAGAAGCTCAGGGCTGTCCCCCAGCATACCAACCTTCCCTTAAGAATCCATGATGGGGACAGCTAGGTGGCACAGTGAATAGAGCACTGGCCCTGGAGTCAGGAGGACCTGAGTTCAAATATGACCTCAGACACTTAACACTTACTATCTATGTGACCTTGACAAGTCACTTAACCCCAAATGCCCTGCCTTCCCCCCAACAAAAAAAAAAAAGGAAAGGAAAGGAAAAAAAAGAATCCATGATGGGCAATCTATTTTGCTGGAGTTTTTTTTTCCTTTTCTATAAGGGATGGCTCTCTGGGAGCAGGGAGGGGAAGAGATATGGGGGGGAAGTGTTGGAGATACACATACACACACATACACAGAAATACATATATATTTATATATACATACTTATCAATAAAAATTGTTTTAAAAAAGAATTCCTGATGAATTCATGAACTTTTTTTAAAGTTGCTTCCCCATTTTTTTTTACTCTACCATATCTCTGCAATTTAGGATCTTAGAGAGATGAAGAGATGTACCCAAAGGCAGGTCTCCTGGCTCCTCCATCAATTCTTTCTCCATTATACCATGTCCAGGTAACATAGCTAATCAGTACCAGAGGCAGACTTCAAATCCTCTTGACTCCAAAGCCAACACTATCAGTCTCAGTTTCCCATGGGGCCAGCATAGACCAGCACAGGTACTAACCCATTACCCCTGTGACTCTTCACCTAGAATTCTGTGCTGCCCAATTACCCAGGATTCCTGGACATAGTTGGGGGGAGGCGGGAAGGAAATCCCAGCACTCACTAGGTAGGGAGGAGGGTGTTAAGGATTGAGCTGGGAAGCAGCAGATGTTGAAGGGGTGGAGTCAACATCTTTCCTTAGCCAATCAGAAGTGGGAGAGTGACAGATTTTTGTATAATAGGGTTGAAATTAAAGAAGGGAACCTTGAGGAATGTGGGTGGAGGTAAGGAGAAACGGATGGAGAGGGAAAGAGACCCAGTTTAAAGAGACCCAGCCCCAGGGCCCTGGCCATACCTTTATAGCATTGACACCACCTTCCAGCCCTGTCCCAGTGCCAAAAGGAATAATGGGTATACTGTGATCATAGCACAATGCTGCCAGCCGGCTGACCTGCTCCACATTCTGGGGCCAGACAACAGCATCTGGGGGGCTACACCTGCCAGAAGAGACAAGGCTTGCAGGAGGAAGCTGGCAGGTCCCAGCCCAAAAGAAAACCAACTAGGTCCTCAGATTGCAAGATGGTGGGCAGTAGGAAGTGTCCAGAGGGTAGTCTTGGTGCTAAGGTATAGGAGTAGAAGAGAATATTCCTGAAGGAGGAGACCAAAAGGCACCCTTCTTCCCTGGTGTGCTGAACTTTGCCTCCATCCACATGCCAGGAGCAAGGCTCTCTAGGGAAAGGGTTTCAGGAGAGATTAGGTAGGAATGGAGCCCAAAGACGTGGTCCTCACTCCTAAAACCTTAGGTCCCTCTTCTGTCAGACTTAGAGCAAAACCACAAACTGAAGGGTGTATCAAAATGGGTAGAAGAATGAACCAGACTCATAGACTAAGAAAGAAGGTTTGGGGAATGATTGAGTCCCCTAACTCCAACCCTTATTTTACAGCCAAACAAGGACCCAGAAAGAGCTGACGTCCCCAAGGTCATCTGTCTGGTTCAAAGCAAAGAATAGCTTCTTATGGTTAGATACGGGTACAGAAAAGCCAGATACTGAACAAATCAGGAGGGGGAAGGAAAACAGAGGCCTCCAGAGAGAAGGGACTGGAGGACAGACAGTTGGAGGAAAGGGCCCCAGCACTCTCCTTGCCTGGCCTTGTGGCCACTCTGACTGATCCATCTTCTGGGTTTAAGGCTGAGGGGGCCAGACTCAGCAGCACACATGCCCTCTGCCCTGCCACCTACCTGTGCACAGATTCATCATGTCCATGCTGTTCACGTACCACTTTAGCTGTGGACACATTGGACTCCCCCACCACTGCCTTCAGGGCCTCCACAAAAACTGCACTGACTTTCCCCTGCAAAGATCACAAGAGGGCAGTACTTCAGGGTTCTGGCACATCTGGACTCTCATGGGAACATCAATCAATCAGTTAATCAGTGAACATTGATTAAGCACCTACTATGGGGTCAGGCCCTGGGGATAGAAAGATGACAATAAAATAATGACTGCCCTCAAGCTGCTTACATGAGGGGTGTTAAGGAAACTCAATATCTGTTCATTAACAAAGATAAAATGTAATTTTAAAAAGAAAAAGCTTATTAAAGTATGTACCCTTTCTTTTTTTATTTAAAAAAGGCACTTTCTAAGATGTAAAGTAGCTTCTATAAACCTCAAGCAATCAGCTCTTCTTTGCTGTTTTGCTTAACTTTTGCGGGGAATTGTCCTAGGGAAGCTTCCATTGTGAGTTTGTTGGGGTTCACATACTATCAGGGGTGGGGAATCTACAGCCTCGAGGCCACATGTGGCTTTCTAGGCCCTTGATTTCAGCCTTCTGAGTCCAAGTTTTACAGAACAAATCCTTTAATGAAGGGGATTTGATCTGTGAAGTTCGGATTCAGTCAAAGGGCCTCACTTGAGGACCTAGAGGGCCACATGTGGCCTCGAGGCTGCAGGTTCCCCACACCTGCCCTATGTCAAATTTGTCAATTTAAAAACTTTAAAAAGGTTCATCCCTCTATCCCCCGAGCTAGCACAGTGAGGTATTGAAGCTAAAATCTACTGACAGAACAGGATACCGCGGGCAGTACTTCAGAACTGTTATATAAAACGAGGCCCAAGTGTCCTTTAAGTGGCCACAGCTGAAGTAGCAGGCTCTGCCTCCCTTAGGGAAGTAAAGAATTCAGAGACTCAGAGAACGTCAGCCCCAGAACGGACTTTCCCCTTTTGTGAATAGGAAAGTGGCAGCGCGGACAGCTCTGGGCCATTCAAGCTGAAAAGCACGTTTGGCGGACAGCTACCCTGTAACAGGCTCAAAGACCAGGTGTGGTTGTCCAATGTCCACAGCACATAAGTGGCAGTCACATGACACCTAAATCTCCAGAGCCCTTGTAAAGAGCCAGTGAAACCTTAAG
Source organism: Gymnobelideus leadbeateri (assembly GCA_011680675.1). Taxonomy (NCBI): domain Eukaryota; kingdom Metazoa; phylum Chordata; class Mammalia; order Diprotodontia; family Petauridae; genus Gymnobelideus; species Gymnobelideus leadbeateri. The sequence goes on from WOXC01006249.1 coordinate 228,219, forward strand.
CCAAAGGAACGCCACTTTCCAGCCCTTACTCCAAGTTCTTTCCAGGAAATCTAGCTAAGGCGCCCCTCCACTGGGCTCCAGCGTCTCCGGGGAGCCCCAGGGAACGCTGGCGATGCGAATGTGGAAGGCGGGGGGGCTTTAAGCCTTTGCAGCTTTCTCTCCCCACTCCCCTTCGAGAGGGTGCCGGGGTAACCCCCCCAAGGTCAGGAGCAACTGGCTGGGGCCTTGGACAGGGAGCTGGGGAGGATGCGGGGGGCGGGGAGGGTCAGAGGGGAGAGGAGCCCAGCCTCTCCGCTCGTCAGGCCGCGGTCTCCCCCGCCACGCTCCGGCCCTTTACCTGCTGCCCCTTCAAGCTGTAGCTCCTCCAGCTGCCCAGAGCACGAGCGGCTCCCCAGAGTTGTCCCGCCATGACAAAGGAGGTGGGAGACACGAGGATCGCGGGTCAGCGGCGCAGGTGGAGAAGATCCCAGCGTCCAGCAGGACCCTGGCTCTGGCCAGTATCAACTGACCCCCCCCCCCCCACCGTGCCAGCACCGCTGCCTTCCTATTGGCTGCTGCGGGAGGCCACCTCCCTTAAGGGAGGCCTGCCTGTTAGGGCGGTTAAGCTTCATTGGACCCCGCAGTTAGCGAGCTCCCAATAAAGAACCCTACATCACTGCCTCGAAATGTGCCCACTGCTCCCCACGGGGGAGGAGGCCGAATCACAAACTGAGTCTCAGTACAAACACGGGTGGAACCTCAGTAAACTCACCATGAAACCTCCCAACCAACACAAACCGCCCCCCCCCCCCAGGGGAAACGGCAAAGAGGAGCAGATTGCTTAAGACCCATAGAAGCTTATTGATCAACAAGCGTCTTCCCAGGAGCCTACTGTATCGCAGGGATAGGTCTCCCTCTTCCCATTCTTCGCCTCACCTCGTCCCATTCTAATCCATTCAGTTGCCAAAGGGTTCTCCCTAAAGCTGGGTCCGTGATCTGACTGAATGAATCATACTCATCCACCCACCAATCAGGACAGCTCAGCTAAATGGATTAACTCTCAGTGTTCTGCAAACTTTAAGTCGCTTTATAAATGCTAGATTTTTTCCCCCAGTCAAGTGGCAAAGTTATTGTGATGCCAATAAAAGGCAAAGTCCCTTTGGGGAACTTGCCAGCTAATGAGGTTGAGACTGACGCTTATATACGAAGGATTCAGTGAGTGAAAGGATCTGGGTGGGATTAAGGATTGGTAAATAGTCTGGGGTGGCCCGTGCTACAGTAAAAGGAGTCCAGGAAGCTCATTAGGTGATCTCGGTGGGATTAAGGAGTGGTCAGGTATATATGCAGCCAGTCTGGGTGGACCAGATGCCCTAGGCTGAGGTGCCAGTGATAGGGACTGCTAGCAGGCTGACTTCCAGAGACCTGATCTTAAGGCTGGGGCCATAGAGGTTTTTTCATTAGAACTTCAATGACTTTATGAGTTCAAAAGACACCTTACCATGTGAGTGATCCAGAGACAGTGGAGCATCAATGTTCAGAGGAGCAAGGGACCATTGGGACCCCAGGCCAGTGGCAGCTGAGACAAGGATTCATCTGGCAGAGATCCTGCCTTTGAACATGATCTTGGTGGGACCAATGCTCTGAAGGAATTAAGCTAAATTACTAGCAAGAAATTGGGGTGGTGCAATGTAAGGGTTGGGGGAAGCATTTGTATGTTTGACTTTGTCATGTCTTTGAAGTAAGTTTCCCTTTGTAAAAGCTGATTACTATTAAGTGATTAAGTGAACTGGGGCTCTAGTCACTGGATCTAAATATGGCAGGGACAAAGCTAGTGGGGGCTTACACTAATGGTAGCAGAGAAGAGAACCCCCAAATCCTTCAGGGTCACCCCAAACCTTGATGGGTAGATATAGCAAGCCAGGAAGGAGCCAGAGCAACCAAGCTACAAATTCACCAAAAGATTTCAACCTTGGAAAGGAATTCAGAGACCATCTCATACAAACTATATCTGTATAGGAATTATACCCTCTACAATATCCCTGAATACAAGTCATCCAGACTGTCTTTGAAAGATTCCATTGGGGTGGCCAGGTCTCGGTGAATAGAGCACCAGCCCTGGAGTCAGGAGGACCTGAGTTCAAATCCCGCTTCAGATGCTTAATCATTACTAGTTGTGTGACCTTGGGCAAGTCACTTAACCCCAATTGCCTTCCCCCTGCAAAAAGCAAAAAAAAAAAAAATTATTCCATTAAAGGGGAATCTAGTGCCTCCTGAAGCTGTTTTTTCCTTTCACTTTAGGACAGATAACTCCAGTGGTCAGGAAGTGTTTCCTTAGACTGCGCCTAAATCTGACTCTTTGCAGCTTTGACCCATTGTTCTACAGACCAGAAGCATCAGAGGTGGAATCTGAACGTAAGTCTTATCTCTAGAGACAACAGTTCTTTCCATTATCCCATGAAGCTTCTGGTCACATGGCAACAAAGTTCCAATACCATAAGACAACTCTCACACCCCCCTCTCCTTGTGTTCATTTCTTTAAGTGAAGCAGCTTCAGTTCCACCTGTTGATCAGCATATGGGCATGGACCCTAGTCCTCTCCTCTTCTTCCTCTCTGCACTTTCCAGCTTGTGTCAATGACCTTCCTTGTTGGGAGCCAAAGAGGCCTGAGCCCGGACTTCAGATAATTACCCTGATATCAGTGGACCTGAATGTCAAAGACCTCTCTGAGATGCGGCTTTTCACTAAGTCAGCTCCGGAGTTCTTTTGATATGGGTTACACTTATAAGGATGGTATTTGAGTTCTGAGGCCAACAGGCTCTGCCCCTAGACTTTAGTTGTTCAAAACCTAAATATTTGAATTCTTAGGTGGTCAGTTCCTATGCAGATGTACTTGATGACAGAGCTTTGGCTTCAGGCCTTGAAGCCAGCTCTCAAGAGCATTCTTTGTGATGTGACTGCCCATGAAAGGAGTTAACTGACTTTTCCTAAGACTTTCTGGCACCTAGAGAGCAAAAGGCTTTACTGCCATGCTACTTCCAGCATGTGACAGACTAAGCTAATGATAAGAATCCTTGAGATCCCTTCCTTTGTTTCATTGCTCTATAAAAACCTCGTCCTGAGAATCAATAAATGGAGTTCATGGTTCTTCCTTGAACTACCCATATGGCCTGGTCATTTCTTATTCACGTCTCTGGATCATGCTAAGTGCTGGACACTGAGCAGCCCACGGCAAATGGCACCCAGGAGAGACACATAGGAACCTGAAAGGAAAGTCCACAGCGGAGATGGCCCTTACAAGCAGAAGGAGTTCCAAAAATCATAAGTCACAGGGTAAGGGAACTTTTTTCAATCAATTTTTAGTCATTCTATTCCACCAGTCTGATACAGGGATTTTTAAGCTTTCTATCACCATGGATCAAATGCATAGGGCACAGTTCCAAGATCAGGAACAATATTTTCAAGTATTAAAGAAAGTAGTGAAAGAAAGAGGGTTTGTTATTATGAAGGAACAGTTAGAGGAATTTTATTTAGTGTATTTGGAACAGTGTAGCCCTGGGGTTCCAAAGGGTGGTGTAATAGAGTGGGAAAGAGAAGGAAAACAGAAAACTGAGAAACTAGGAAAAGAAGGAAACCCAGCATTTTCCAATTTCTGCCTTTTTCCTATAGAATATATAAAAGATATGTTTAACATCAGGAATGAAAGTACCAAAGGTGGCAAAGCAATTAAGTGTAATGCAGCTGTCTTTATACAGTATTTATAGCAAGTCAAAAAAGTATACAAAAAATATATCAGGATAAAAATTAGGAAAAATAAATTTGCATTAAAAACATGAACAGAAGTCTTAAGGTTTAAGGGCCTTCTTTCCTCCAATCCAGCTCTGGCCAAGTTTGATTGTGGGAAAGGCTGTTAAAAATTAACATTAGTCAAAATAATAAAAAGCAAAAAGGGAATTTTTTCCCTCAGATTAAAGAGGCAGACTAGCAAGCATTTAACCATTCTCCTGCCTCATCTCAAAAGAGAAAAGTATTGTGTATCAGGATGCAACCAAAGGTTAATTTTATTTGTCACTAAGGCAAAATTAGAACCTATGAAGATCTGAAAAACTTTAGGAGTAAAGGGTTTTAACTCTAGCTAGTACAGTCTGGAAAATTGGCGCCACTGGATTCTGTCCAGCTTCTCCATACTGTACCTGGACATTAAAAGCCTTTTGCTTTCATAAAAAAAAAAAATTAGACATCACTGAAGTTCACAGTACAGGTTAAATTAGCTAAAAATTTTCTTTAAAAGTCTCTTGCCACTAGAGCAGAGAGTGCTGAAGGATTTTAAATCACCCTCCTCAATCTAGATAAAGGGAGGATGCATGATAAAGGGCTCTGCAAACTGCAGCCCTGGGGCAGAGCATGCTGCCCCACACTTAGTAGGCAACCTGAGTCCACAATGCAGACTTTGCAATTCTGAAAAAGAGGAGTAAAAAGCCTAAATTCTCTATCAACTCTTTTTTATGTGATGATTTGAAAATTCAACTAATATGTCATTGTGTTATTGTGGTCTTTCTGAGTTGTGGTACAATTCTGTTAGACAGTAAAGATTGGATGATCGTTGTTAGTCAGAAATAGTGTTAGATAAAGCAAAATTTTTATCTGATTTTTGTTGGATCTAAAAAGATAGAGGAAAGAAATTTGTGTAGAAACAGTCATATTACTTTATCAGTTCTAGTAAACCCTGTCTTATGATGTTTATATCTGCCATATAGAAAATCAGGTAGTTACAAATTTACCTCTAGTTACAAAAGGAGGTTAGTCCCTCCCCACTCAAGTTTCAAGGGTACCTCCATACAATTGTATTTACTTCTTTCATCCTAGATCAGATTAGGAAAAGAGAGTTCCACCTTCCCCCCACACTTGCAAACTTCACCTTCCCCCACTGGGCAAAGGAAGGAGGGGAAAGGGACCTCAGTTAAAAGTTCTGAGCCCTGCCACCGATAAGAAACCAATAGTTGTCTGTACTGGATAAAACGATCCATTCTTTTTATCAATGATTCTATGTGATCTAAGAATACAACTGACTTCATCTGAAGTTTAATGTTTTTGCTACAGCTAAAAATAATTTGGCTGTTACTTATGGAACTTGTAAAATTGATGATGTTAGTGTCTCAAAGCTAAAACCTAGAATTGTTAATTGATTACTGTATGTGAAAAGAGGAAACTAGGTAAAAACTTGATTACATTCCTCCTGCATGTATGAGATTTAGCAAAGCAGTAGCACCACTTTCAGCCCCTGGTCTATATCAATTCTTCATATTTTTTAATAATGTCAAGACCCCTGGAAACTCAATAGGAAAAGACTTTCCTAAGACCAAGTTAGGAACTTGTTTTAGTTAATGCAATTCTTTTTTTTTTTTTTTTAAAGCAATTGGGGTTAAGTAACTTGCCCAAGGTCACACGGCTAGGTTTTTGTTTGTGTGGATTAAGTGTCTGAGCCCGGCTCCGAACTCAGGTCCTTCTGATTCCAGGGCCGGCGCTCTATTCACTGCACCACCTAGCCGCCCCTAGTTAATACAATTCTTAAATAATGAACCTAACTTGCTAAAAAGTTGCAAAAGATTGATAAGGATTGGCTATTACACCAGTATAAGTTAAATTTGAGAAAGAAAAATGTTAAATAAAATCCCTTATATATTAAAAGACCTAGTAGATCTTCATTGTTTATTACAGCTACATGAGAATAAAATTAACCGTAGTTAGCTCTAAGCTGTGATTGGTAAAACTTGCTGTTTAAGATAAAAAAGCATTTAAGACCATATTCACATATTTCTACTTTTTTTTCTGCTTAGGCCTGATTCCTATGATCAGACTAAGTAATCAGTAAAGGATATGAACTCTTTTATGTTAGCTTATTGTAAAATTTAATATTTTTACCTAAAATTAGAAAATGTATAGAAGTTTATACCACTTACAGTTATACTACTTAAAAATCACCTGAAGATATTCCCATTGACTAAAGGAATTTTGGAATTAATAGCTTTTTTAAAAATACAGTGATCAGCTTTTAATTATTTGAGATGAAATTATTGATTTTTTTTCCTTCTCTCTTTTGGCTAAAACACTTTGTGATACCTAAATTAGCTTTGTTAAGTAATGAGTCAGGAAAATAGAGAATGCTCACTGACCTCTGATAATCATTTAATATCCTATTTCGGCTAAAATCTGAATTAATTAAACAGGCTACTCTACCTCATTTTACAAAAAAAAAAACTCTTTCTGTGTCAGCCACTCCAGAGCCCAGATAAGGCTGGGAGTAGGATTTAAAACAGGCATCCAGAGATCATAAATTCCAAAGAGACCCAGCTTTGTCTCTGAGAATACCTGTCCTCATGTTAACAAAGCCTACTTTATAGCCCTTAAGGATGAGACCCTCAATTCGAGGCATTAACTTGAGTAAAGGGACTTTTTCTTATCTTATGATTTTCTGGGCACATATCATATTATGGATTGTTAATGATAAAGAAAACACAGATATTCTGGATCATAATTTCAATTGACACTTTGTCATCTTTCTTGTTTTGTTGTATTTATCATTTATCCGATTAGGAAAATTCCTTTCTCATACAAGGATTAAACCATGGTGGAGATCATGAATTTGTGTAACCACCCTTAATTGGGATGGTCATAGAATGTGCTTAAGCTCTCTCATACTTTTGTCAGTCAGGACTCTAGTCCTGTACTCCATGTACAAGTAGTAAAGCTAGCAATAAATACTTCAAGCCACTCAGGTTAGTGTATGGTAAAATTTAGTTGTAACCCCATGCAATTATTTAGGACATAAAATAATAAAAAAATTATTGAGCCTCAAAAAATATAGTAATTCAAAGAGATAATGTGAAAACTTTAAATTATTTTCAAAAATTATTAAAAGATATAGATTGGGTAAAGAACACATCAGCTCACTCACTTATTTAACACCCTAAGGGGAGCCCCAAACCTCCATTCTTCTTGAACCTTAACAAAATAAGCAGAACAACTTAAAATTATTGAAAATGCCATTCAGCAGTGCCTAGTCTATAGGATAGATAGTAGTAAATAGCCCCATAGAAATCAGTGTACTGAGGACACCTGAATTCCCTTTGGGGCCAAACGTGGGCAACAAAACATCTGAAGAGTGTATTTATCTCCCTCATCAAAGCCAAAAAATCAGAGTTACCTACCCTCAAGTAGTAGCTATGCTAATGTATAACAACCTTCAGGCTCCCTCCCTATACATATTCCTTAACCTTAAAGCCCAAATTGAAATGCTAATTAAGGCAGACCCTTCCTGACCCATCCTATTGACTGTGTATCTGGGAACTAGGGATAATACAAACAAATACCCAATTTCACATTTATTTTCTAATCAACAATGAGTCATTCCCCAAATAACATCTTTTTCTCTTCTCTTTCAAGCTGATAAGGCTTGTATGTAACAAACAGATAGCTAAGGGAAGTTATTTCTACTCCTCATCTACACATAAGAATGAAATATTTACTATATGTCTTTTTAAGGAACAATTTGAATCCCTTAACATTTTTATGGATACTAAATATTATTTTTATACTATAAGGAACATTGAGACAGATTTCAATAATCAAAAGTTGTATCAATTATTTTTTTTTCAGTTGCAACAAGTGGTTAGAGGTGGAGAAGGTCCTTTTTGGATTTCTCACGTTTACTCTCATACATATTTGCCGAACCCGTTCAACAAGGCAATGCTTTAGTTGATAAATTAACAATACAAATTTACCCAACACTTCCTCCTTTATCTCTGCATTCAGAATTCAAGGATATTCACATTTACTCCAGAACAGGCCAGGGGAATAGTTAAATTATGCACAAAATGCCTTCTTCACATATCTTCTCCCTCTTCCACCTCTATCAATCCTACAAATCCTACATACACCTAATTTGGCAAATGGATGTCACTTCTTTAGAAACTTACAATATATCCAAGTGACAAGTGGACACTTTTTTCTCACACGCTTTTGTTTTGGTAAGTTTAAAAGTTGGATAATTTTTGCTGTTTTAAAGCTAAATAAGAATTGAGAATATCAACTACCAAATATTTTCATTCATAAGAATTTGCACATACTGATATTCAGAGTGAGACAAGTAATATCAAGCACAGTTTAAATTTGTGATCTAAGCAATTTGAACATGAAAATTTAGTTATCTTGAGTTTAAAACTTAAATTTAATTTTTTGAGCCATATGTCAGCATTATAGTTCTTTTTAGGTTGAAAGTTAACAATTTATCATAACTATGACTCACATACCTATTTAAGGTGAATGAGAAATGGGGAAGAAAACTTTCAGTGTATTACTAGAAGCCTCTAATCTAATTTTTAATGTTGCCATTTCTTTAAGAATTGACTTTTTGGGGTGGCTAGGTGGCGCAGTGAGTAGAGTGCCGGCCCTGGAGTCAGAAGGACCTGAGTTCGGATCCGGCCTCAGACACTTAACACACACAAACAAAACAACCTAGTCGTGTAACCTTGGGCAAGTTACTTAACCCCAATTGCCCTCCAAAAAAGAAAAAAAAAAAGAAAGAATTGACTTTTTTAGAATGATATTTTTTCCTGGTATAAGATACTATGTAATAGTGTATTTAAATAATAGAGAGGACTCTCCCTGTAACATCCCTCAGAAATGAAAAGGCAACAGTCAATGACTATATTTCCATTCAAAAAATTTAAAACTTGGGGTGGAGCCAAGATGGCGGAGTAGAAACAGCATTTCCAATGTGCTCTGCCCCACACAAATTTCAAACAATGTGAAAGGGAGCTCCGAATAACTTCTGGAGCCACAGCACCCACAGAACGGCACAGAGAAGCTAACCTCCTGCTGAGGACAGCCCAGTAGCCCTGCAGGGAGTGGCCAGCGCAGCGTGTTGGGAACCAACAGCTCAGCCTACAGAGCCGAGCCCAGGTCCGAGGTTTTAGCCCCAGGGCGGCCAGGCCTTCAGCTGGCTGGTGGAACCCCAGAACACCAGCAATTGTGGCGATTCCAGAATTATCAGCACAGATATGCCTAGGACAAAGTGAGAGGTTAGTGCCCTGTGGACTTTGGGACCAGTATTTGGGGAACACGTGGCTTCCTCCCCTGGGGGCAAAAAGCTGCTGAAGAAACAGCTGCACAGAAGCCATTTTGCAGTGTCACTAGTGGCTCTAGCTCCTGGTCTGTGAACTGTAGGAAGATCCAGCAATCAGTCTGGGGGTTAATCGCTTTTGCTTTAAACTGCCTGGATCTGGACTGTGGTCTGGGGGGGAAGTTTGGGGTGGGTATCCAACTTGCCAGAGTGGGTGGAGGCTTTACAGAGGCCACCCAAGTGGCGGAAGTTGTGAAGACCCCACGTTTGGGCGGAAGCTCCCCTGTCTGGTGGCAGAGTCCTACTGTGGCAACAATCCCCAAAATCAAGTAATTAAGTGGCAATATGCCTAGGCAAACAAAACAAAATAAAGAGAAAAGTTCAACATTGGACTCCTATTTGCCGTGGGCTGCTCAGTGTCCAGCACTTAGCATGATTCGGAGACGTGAATAAGAAACGACCAGGCCATGTGGGTAGCTCAAGGAAGGACCATGAACTCCGTTTATTGATACTCAGGGAAAGGTTTTTATAGAGCAAAGAGACAAAGAAAGGGAATTCAAGTTTTCTAATCATTACCTTAGTCTGTTGTATCCTGGAAGTAGCATGGAATAGATAATTTGATAAGGATTTCTTATCTAGGAGACTAAAGTCTTAGGGTAAGCCCTTTGATCTAGGCCTCAGGTACCTGCTAATGCAGCCGCAGTCATAAACGGATACAATTGAGAGCAGACTTCAAGGCTGAAGCGCAATCCTCAAAAGTCAACACGTTTAGAGCTGGCCACCCAAAGATACCTGAGTACAGAATCAGATATGTCTTGGGGCAGAGCCTGTTAGCCTCAGAACTCAAATACCATCCTTTTAAATGCAACCTATATCAAAAGAACTCCGGAGAAGACTTAGTGAAAAGTCGAATCTCAAAGAGATCTTTGACATGCAGGTCCACTGATATCAGGGTAATTATCAGAGTCCTGGGACAGGCCTCTTTGGCTCACCACACCTATTTTAGGGGCAAAGAGGCTCAAAGCATGGAGGAGGACTGTGAGGTCAGAACTCATGCACCAAAAGCCCCAAATGAAAATACAAGCTGGCTACAGGCCATAGAGGACCTTAAGAAGCAGATAAGAGAAGTGGGGGAAATTTTGGGAAGAGAAATGAAAAAGATGCAAGAAAAGTATGAAATGGCAGTCAACAGCCTGACTGAGGAAAATAACACCTTAAAAAATAGACTAACTCAAATGGCAAAGGAGGCTCAGAAAGGCAATGACGAGAAGAATGCCTTAAAAAGTTGAATTTGCCAGAGGGAAAAAGAATCTCAAAAGCTCACTGAGGAGATTCATTCCTTCAGAGTTAGACTGGAGCAAATGGAAGCTAGTGACTTTATGAGAAATCAAGATACTATTAAACAGATCCAAACAAATGAAAGAATAGAAGGCAATGTGAAATATCTCATGGGAAAAACCACTGACCTGGAAAATAGATCCAGGAGAGACAATTTAAAAATTATTGGACTACCTGAAAGCCATGATCAAAGAAAGAACCTAGAAATCATCCTTCAAGAAATTCTCAAGGAAAATTGCCCTGATGTTTTAGACCCAGAGGGCAAAATAGAGGTTGAAAGAATCCACAGATCACCTCCTGAAAAAGATCCCAAAAAGAAAACTCCCAGGAATATTATAGCCAGGTTCCAGAACCCCCAGATCAAGGAGAAAATACTACAAGCAGCCAGGAAGAAACAATTTCAATATTGTGGAAACACAATCAGAATAGCACAGGACCTGGCAGCTTCTACATTGAGGGATAGAAGGGCATGGAATATGATATTCCAGAGGGCAAAAGAGCTGGGAATGAACCCAAGGGTCACCTACCCAGCAAAACTGAGTATCTTGTTTCAGGGGAAAATATGGTCATTCAGTGGAATAGAGGACTTTCAAGCATTCTTGATGAAAAAACCAGAGTTGAATAGAAAATTTGACATTCAGACACAAGAAGCAAGAGATGCTTGAGAAGGTAATCAAGGAAAAGAAATCAAAAGGAACTTATCAAAGTTGGACTATTTACAGTCCTACATGGAAAAACAATAACTGTGTTTGATGAAACCTTTCTCATTATGAAAATAATTGAAGAAGGGTACATGGCATATGTTCACAGGTATACATGGATAGAGGGCACAGGTTGAATCTGATGGGAAGGGATGATTATTTTTTTTTTTGGAGGGCAATTGGGGTTGGGTGACTTGCCCAGGTTCACGTGGCTGGGTTTTTGTTTCTGTGTTGGGTGTCTGGGGCCAGATCCGAGCTCGGATCCTTCTGGCTCCAGGGCTGGCTCTCTGCTCGCTGTGCCACCTAGTTGCCCCAAGGAAGGGATGATTCTTAGGGGGTGAAGTCAAGAGGTGAGAGAGGAAAGTGGCAAGAGGAAATGGAGAGAGACAGGGTAGGGCAAACTATCTCATGTAGAAGAGGCAAGGGGAAGTAGTTGCAGGGGAGGGGAAGAACAGGAAGGCAAAAAGGCAAAAGCATATTCTCATTGAAGTTGGCTCAAGGAGAGAATCACATACATACTAAATGGAATATCTTACCCTCACTCACTCTCCTGAGTAGGGGAAAGGGGGATGATGGAGGGGAGGGCATTCTGGGGAGAAGGGAGGTTAGAAGTACCCACTATCAAAGAGGGACAGGATCAAAGTAGGGAATGGACCAGGTGGGAGGTGAGACAGGTGGGAGGGAAATATTAGCAGTCTTTTTTTTTTTTTTTTAATTTTTTTTTTTTTTTTAAAAGCAATTGGGGTTAAGTAACTTGCTCAAGGTTACACGGCTAGTCATTTGATTTATGCGTGGGTGCTCATTTTCTGAGGCCGGATCTGATCTCGGGTCATCCAAACTCCGAGGCCGACACTCTTACTCACTGCGCCACCTAGCCGCCCCTTTAGGGCAATTGGGGTTAAGTAACTTGCCCAAGGTCACACGGCTAGGTTTTTGTTTGTGCGGATTAAGTGTCGGAGGCCGGCTCCGAACTCAGGTCCTTCTGATTCCAGGGCCGGCGCTCTATTCACTGCGCCACCTAGCCGCCCCTATTAGCAGTCTTTTACAATATATCTACTATGGTAATGTTTTGCATAGATATACATGTACAACACATACTGAATTGCTTATCTTCTCAGAGGGAGTGGGTGACAGGGGAGAAAGGGAATGTATCTGAAAATCGAAGTTTTAAAATTAAATGTTTCATAAGATGTCCAGGCAGTGGGGCTCAGAGATTTACCTTGCCCCGATGGCAAAGTCGAAGGGGGTATGGGAGAAGATATGGGAGAGAGCAGATTGGATGAGGGGATATCTGGTGGGACTGCTATTCTGGGGTGGTGGGTAGGGAAAAAATGGGGGGAAATGTAACTCATAATCTGGTGGAAATGAATGATGTAAACCAGAAGTTAATAAAGCATTTGTTTAATTAAAAAATAAATAAATAAAAGGGTCCAGCCAGTACTTCAAAAAAAAAAATTTAAAACTTAAAAAACATTTTTATCATTTTCTGTAACTGTGGAAGCTCCTATTCATTTAACTTAATAAGGCTACATTATATGGACAGAGCAACATTATTGTCCTTCAATTTTATAAGATTACACCTGGAGCTATACTTATGTAAGAAGAAGCATTATTTTTTCACTCCATTTCCATTGTTCTTCATTCTTAGGTACTCTTAAAGAAACAAAAACTGATAATGCCCTTGCCTATACTGGCAAATCATTTCAATCTTTCTGTGAAACCTATTGACAAAAATGATAAGGTGATTTGGATTTGGACCTATATATCACAAGGGCCCACCTTGAGTCCTGGTGAACTCTGGATATAATGTTTGCTCAGTAGATAATAAAAATGCATGCTCCTGCAAGAACTGACCACTCCTTAATCCTGCCCTGAATCACCTAATTAACATAACTGACAAATGTTTTTATTATAGTTTATCCTAAATAAACTTTAACTGCATCCTTTTAAGGTTTCGGGTTCCTTAAGAACTTTTGCCCATTGAAATGCATAAAAATAAACCTTTGCCAACTTGACTTAAGGAATGCTTGAGTCTGTGAATTTTTTCTAGACAACCCTGTCCTTCATCCATGTCCTTGAGGGGTCCTGGCATTCCTCAAAATCACATCCTGGCCTCCTGGGCATGTGCCTGGATTTCTGGGTAAAAGTTTTTCCACACTCTAACCATTGGCATTTAGATGGCTACTGCAGGCAGAGAACACTGGCCCAGAATGATATTTGCACAGATACTTTATTGGAAGTGGGGGAAGGGAAGAGTTACAAGAAAACGAATGTTTTCTTCAGGCCATGGGCATCTCAGTTGTTGGCCAGGGTTTCCTGGATAAAAGGCAGGAGTTCAGTGACTCGGGAGTACACAGCAGGGGTGCTGGTGGAACAGACACTACTTCCCCAGGAGACAATACCAGTCAGGGTCCAGGCACCATTTTTCAGGCAAACCAGGGGTCCACCAGAGTCACCCTAGGGAGAAAAGAGACAAGAGAGCTTAAGAGGGTCTATCAGCCCCTCAAAGCAGTGTCAGGGTGGTCTCAGGCACTAACTTTAGACTCAAAAGACCCATATTGGAGTCCCAGAGTTGATACATGTGACCAGAGACCTCGTGGGATAGTAAAAAGAATACTGTCAAATGGAGATAACCCCACTTTCTCTTACCTGCCTTATAGGCTTGTTGAAAACCTTAAAGTGCTACAGAAATAAATGGAAATGATTAAGAACTGAAAGTTCAGGCACTGACATCATGACACTGTGACAGTATCTCATGACACTGCAGAGGCTTGGTTGGAAACTTTTCAAATTCACAAGCAGAGGGAAATAGAGAAATAATAAAGTTTACACTTTTCTAAGCACTTTTGACTTGTCAAAATGTTTTCATGCCTATGATCTCATTTCTTCTTTTCGGTAAGTAGAAAGAATGTGGGTATTAATCCCCATTTGGCAGATGAGGAAACCGAGGCTCAGCAAAGTTTGTTATGTGTTATTTAATGAGCTAGCAGCATAGCCAAGAATAGAAGCCAGATTTTTGGATTCTTTCTAATGTGTGTGGACAATGAGACTAGGGGGAGATTTAAGAAAAGGACACCTGAATAAAGTGTTACCTTGCATGGGGTTGGGGAGGGAGAAGTGCTTACATTAAGGAAAAAGAGATAGGACCTTTCCTGGAAGTTTGATGAAAGAGAGGGCTAAGCCTTTCACTCTGTCACTGACTCCACAAAAGAGAATTTTTGGTGTTCAGTCATTTTCAGTCCTGTCCGATTCTTTGTAACCCCATTTGGGGTTTTCTTGGCAAAGATATTGAAGTGATTTACCATTTCCTTCTCCAGCTTATTTTATAGGTGGGAAAACTGAGGCAAACAGGGTGAAGTGATTCACCCAGGGCCACACAACTAGGAAGTGTCTGAGGCTGGATTTGAACTGAGATTCCAAGCCTGGGGCTCTATCTACTGTGCCACTTAGCTACTCCTGACAATTAGATCTGTCCAAAAGTGGACTAGGCAGGGAGCTCCTCTTTACCAGCAGTTTTAATGGAAGGGTGGGTGACCACTTATATCAGGCTTAAGTATGTGTTGAACTAATGTCTTGAGGTCTCTTCTCACTCTGATTCTGTAGAAATGATGTATGAGGGGGATGCCAGGGAGGTGGGGAGGGCTGGGGGGTGGCAGGGAATCCCCAGATTGAGATTGGTTTAGCTTCTTACTGTCAGGATGCCACTATGCCTATGATATAGATAATGAGAAGATTTCGGTGGCTAGGTGGCAGCATTTAATAGAGCACCTGCCGGCTCTGGAGTCAGGAGGTCCTGAGTTCAAATATGACCTCAGACAATTAACACTTACTAACCGTGTGACTTAACCCCAATTGCCCTGCCTTCCCCCCTCCAAAAAGCATAAATGAATGAATGAATGAATGAATAATTTTTAAAAAAGATAATGAGAAGATCCCTTTCAGGGCAACATCATCTTCAATTCTGAAAGGGATCTCGAGGAAGGAAAAGAAAGAGGAGAGAAATGGGGGAGGGAGAGAGAAAGAGCCAAGTACCGAGCAGGAAGAAACACCACTGGCCCCGGCACAGATCATGGAGTCTTTGATCTTGTTCCCCCAGAACTGCTTGCATTCCTCGTTGGACAGCAGGGGCAGAGCTGCCTGCTGGAGCTTAGCTGGGACCACCAGGGCTGAGGAGACAAAAGATAAGGGGGTAGATTAGGGAAGAAGTGGGGATGGGGTAGGGGTCTGGCAGAAACGATCCTGAGAGTCAGGACTGAAGACCATGCCAGACTCTGTTCTCATTGGCTGTCCACCTTTTCTTCATGGTTGGGAAATGGGATTCATTTGAATGTGAAAATGTTTAATACGAATGTATACATAGAGCCTATATCAGATTGCATGTTCTCTTGGGGAGGGAGGTGGAGAAAAATTGAAAAGTCAAAAATCTTATAGAAGTAAATGTTGAAAACTAAAAATAAATTATTTTAAAAAGGAATAGTCTGTAGGAAATAAAATTCTAATGATTAAAAACACACATACAAACCAATATTGCTTCCAAAAATCATCTTGACATACCTTCCTCCTCTTAGCAGAGAAGAGAGAGGCAAGGTCTACAGGGACAAAATTGTGTTTTCATTATTAAATTAGGTCACTGTAGATTTTATTTTTGCTTCATTGTTTTCCTTTGTTACAGGGAGGCATGATAATTAAAGCACGGTAGGAAGGATGTTCAAACTACTGTAAAAACAAAAATGTACCAATAATATATATATATATATTAATAATAATCCTGGGGTGGCTAGGAGGTACAGTGAATAAAGCACCGGTCCTGGAGTCAGGAGGACCTGAGTTCAAATCTGGTCTCAGACACTTAACCCACTTACTAGCCATGTGACTTTGGGCAAGTCACTTAACCCCAATTGCCCTCCAAAAAAAAATAAATAAAATGCAAAATCATGACATTTTTAGAAATCAGTGACAAATGTGACCATTTTCTAGTTCTCACACAAAATAAAATCCACGTGCCTTGTAGTTTGGGATATGTGAATTAGAACAAGGGGTCTTAACTGCAAACAAACTAGCAAAAAAAAAAAAAAAGCTATTGGAAATATGCAAAGCATTTGGTGCCAAACTAGGCAGCCTCACACTCACCATTGTACTTGGTCTTGCCCCAGCCGGTTGTAACACAGGTGGTGCCTGCAGGGAAGTCTTCACTGGCACTGGGCAGGCAGACAGGGGACACATTCTCCTGGATTCGTGCAGGTGTAGCCAGCTTCAACAGGGTGATGTCATTACTAATAGTGAGCATGTTAAATTTTTTGTTCTTGAAAACCTGAAAGGAAAGTCAAGGACAAGAGAGTGAGACTCTGGTTTGAATCTTAGGTATTGGCTCTGCCCCCACCCCCAAACTTTCATTGGTACCTCCTAGTGCCTCAGAAATAGAAGGAACTTCAAAGGTGATCTAGTCCAACTAAATACCTAAAGGAATTCTATGGCATTCCTGACAAATTGCTATCCAGATTTTACTTGAAGACTTCCAATGATGGGGGACTCACTACCTTTCAAGACCACTCCACTTTGATCATTCTCTGTCAGGAAGTTTTTCCTTCTTTGTTGTTGAATTGTTTCAACCTCATCCAACTCTCTGTGACCAAATTTGGGTTTTCTGGGTGAAGATACTAGAGTGGTTTGTCATTTTCCTCTCCAGCTCACTTTACAGATGAAAAAATTGAGGTAAACAGAGTTTGTGCCGAGGATCACACAGCTAGGAAGTGTCTGGAGTTAAATTTGAACTTGGGAAGAGGAGTCTTCCTGATGCTGGGCCCAGCATTCTATCCACTGCCTCACCTAACTGTCCTGCCCATGGATAGAACAGGCAGTAAATGGTGAAGTGGGGATTTAAACCCAAGAAGACAGTCACTGAATTCCAGGCCCAAGAATCAGCCTGAAAGGCTGCCTTCCGCTTTGCTTTTCTGTGTAAATCTCTTGACTCCCCTCCAAAAAGAATTAGCTTCTCCCAGCTGCTGTGTCCTCTTCAATAGCTCAGGTTGTACCAAGCTAGGGAGGATTTCATCTTGAAAGAAACAAACCAAAAAAAGACAGGCTCTACTGTATACCTTCATCCTCTGAACTAATCTTAGTGAGAAACCATAGTTGTACCTGTCCTTACTACCTAGCTAGGAGGGGGATAAAGCCCTCTGCCCTGGAGGGCCCTGGTTCAGGAGTTCCTGCTGCCTTCAGCTATTCCAAGCTGATGCACAGGGTCCCAGCTGAACCTCAGTAATTGGGAGGCTGGGACCTGAACCTCAGTAATTGGGAGGCTGGGACCCCACGTGAGCTGTGTGGTTGGTGTTACCAAGTTCATCCTGCTGTCTATCGGAGGCTTACAGTAACAGTAACCATTCTTTTGCATGGCACCAGTTCCAAGTATCCTTCTAATAAAGCCCCCTTTATTCTGCAAGTCTCTCTTTTTTTTTTCTTTTTCTTTTTGGAGGGCAATTGGGGTCAAGCAACTTGCCCAAAGTCACATGGCTAGGTTTTTGTTTGTGTGTGCATTAAGTGTCTGAGGTCGGATCCGAACTCAGGTCCTTCTGACTCCAGGGTCGACACTCTACTCACTGAGCCACCTAGCTGCCCCTGCGAGTCTCTCTTGAGAGGCATTTCCCTATCTCTGCAACTTGAACCCAAGCACCTATGAGCTGGCTGTCTGTCTCCAGCTCCTTCCAATCTCTAGAACTGGCCGTGACACATCGAGAACCCCGTGTTCCATCTGAACCTGGGACAAGACCAAAATTCTTAGCACAATCCTCATTTTCCTTGGAACTTCCTTCCCATCCGAGGAAAGGGAGAATCTCCAAGGGAACACTGGATCTCACCTCTAGTCACCCAATGTCACCAAGCCTGAGTTTTCTCATCTGGAAAATGGGAAAGACTACGCCCTGTGCTCCATACCTCACAAGGGATCAAATGCAAGAGGACATGACCTACTTTGAGACTCAGAGCCATCCTACCTTCTGCAGGAGACAATGGGCTAGCCTAAGTCAGGAAGACCTGAATTCAAATTCTACCAGCTGGGTAACCCATCTCAAATCATTTCACCTCTGCCTGCCTCAGTTTCCTCATCCATAAAACAGGGATAATAAATACACCAGCTTCCCAAAGTAGTCGTGAGAACAAAACGAGGTACTATTTGTAAAATGCTTTGCAAATCTTAAATCCCCATGTGCCTGCTAGTCAGAATTATTTTTATTTCCCACTTTCCCACTCTATCAGGACCTTCCCTCCACTTTGCCCTGAAGGTACATAGTTATTTGCATGCTGTCTTCCCCTCCCCAGTATAAGCTCCCCGAGGGCAGAGACCCTAGTTTTTTGTTTGCCCATTTCAGTTTCCCCAGAATGTAGCACAGTGCTTGGCACATAGTAAATATTTAATAATTGTTTGTTGGCCAACTCTATGTGAAATCCTTTTAAAATGCCAAATGTTAATAATAAATTACAAATAAAGTATTCATTAATAATCATGGTTTAGGTTTTACTAGTCACCAGCCCAGAGCTGACCCTCTCTATTTACACAGTGCCTGCAACTGGTAAAAGCTTAATAAATGCCTTACTTCTCCTTTGCACATAGCCTTAGTCTATGCAGGGAGGCCTCAACAGCCATATTGCCAGCACACCCCCACACTCCTCCCATCCCCCTTCCCTGGGCCCAGGCTGTACCTGGGCTATCTTCAGAACTTGGACGTCATCCTCATCTGAGTTCAGGTTAAATTCTCCAGCAATCACCTTGTCAGTTGTCCTAAAACAGAGGAAAAAGCCCACATGTCAAAAGCCAAGCAGGCACTGCTTTGGGGTGCATGAACGCCCACCCAACATCCCAAGCAGGTTCTTAGCCGACCCAGTTCACCACCACCTTTCCGAAATGGCAAGAGAAACCTCTGGAGGGATTTCCATGACCTACCTGACGCTGCAGTGAGCAGCTGTGATCACCCAGTTCTCATTGATGAGGGACCCCCCACAGAAGTGGGAACCTCCTCTCTGGAGAAGAAAGCAGGAATCAAAGGCGCTTAAAAACCTCAACAGTTCAGGGACCTCCTCTGGGGACAGAAAAGAGGCCCAGCAAGCCGCAGCCCAGAGAAAAGCCCTGGCCTGGGGTCAGGAAAATGGGTCTCTTCTAATCCTTTTGGGGGACCAGCATGAGGAGGGATCCCAGACAAGCCTGCCTGGGTCTCCTGCCAAGGTGGGCACCAGCTCGGACTGGCATTTCCTTCTTGCCTAGTAGGGCAGAAGTTATGGCTTACAGAGGCTGATATTTATGGGGCTGAAAAAAGAGGGGTTGCCAACTAGACAGGAGGCTTCTTGGGGCCCCAGGACAGTCTCTCAATCCCTCTTTTCTTCCTCAGTGACCATTCCACCCTCCTCCTAGTTCCCTGGTCCTGCATGGGGATAACAGATCCAGAGGGATCCTGGAATGGGGGAAGAAGAAGAAGGAGGGGGTAATTCCCCATGAAGCAGGGTCTAGGTACTCACCTGAAGAGAGACTTGCCAGGGCCAAGAACCAGGAACTGCATCTTCACCGTTGACAATCCTGGCCAGACCAGATAGGGCTGGCTCGATGGCAGGGATGCCACAGCCTAGGGCATGGAGAAAATGAAGGTGCTTAGCTGGCTGGGCTCCAACAATACCCCCCTCTGGGGCCTGCAGAAGTCTTAGCTGCTGCTGGAGACACCTGGGTTGGGATGCCCCACCCCCCCCCCCAACCCTCAACAGCCTCTTGTTCCCAGAGAATAATCAGCTTTGGGTTGAGCCCAGATCAGCTGCTGGAAATAGGAGAAACTGGAAAGGAGAGTTGAAGGCAGACACCTGGTCCAGGGAACCAGGCCAAAGCCCTTGGGGTCTGAAGAGGGGTAAGGGTCTGTCTCAGCCAGGTCTTAAAGAGCAAAGAGGGCTCGTTGCTGGGGTCACCCTGAGGGTCTTTAAGGAAACCCCTGGATCTGGGAGCTTCCTCTCCACTCCCCATTAACATTCTGTCCCATTTCTGGCAGAGAGTGGGAAGGAAGAAGAGAGAAGGCTGGAAATGAAAGATATAGCCTTTGGAAGCAGCTGAAGAGGGAATTAGTTCCTAAGCCCAGGTAGCCCCTCATTCCCATCAGCCTCCCCTGAACAGGGCTGTCTGTAGGGCTGCTCAGCAACCAGTTTGCTATCCTTGCCATAGTCTGGGAGTGCCCCAGGCTTCAGGCACAGCTCACTCCCCACCCCAGAAATGTGAAAGAAGCCAGTGCCCCTCATCCACCCACCCAGTCTCCCTGCCAGAACTGAAATTTGAAAGCAGCTCCCCAATTCCCCATCCTCTCACTCCCATGGGAATATCTCCCTTAGGCGCTGCTGTCCTTTACCCAGATCCAAAAGCACTTCCTCCTCCAAATTTCCCCAACTAATACAGCTGATTTCAACTCCATGGTAGGAGGAAAGCAAAGGTTCAGACTAATTCATACTAATATGTGAGCAGCTGGGTCTTTAAACTCTTCAGGAACACTCACATTTTCAAAAAGAACACATAACCCTCCAAAATGTATTTTTAATCTGAGAAATTCCAGGAAGTATTGGGTGGGGGGAGATGAAAACAGGGGCCCCTCATATCTCATCAAGTGAGCCCTGTGCCCAGACATCTAGTGCTAGAAGGGGCCCCAGGGACCATCAAGGTCAACCCCCTTTCCTCCTCATATGTTACAGATGAGAACACTGAGGCCCACAGAGGTTAAATGACTTGCCCAAGGACACATGGGTAGAAAGTGTCCGAGGCAGAATCTATCACTAGGGTCTCCCCTCAGTCAAAGGTCATTGTGTAGTCTTGCCCACTTGTCTGCTGGGGAGGTATCTGCTTCTTGGGCAAGGGTCAGGGAACAGGACTCACCTGAGGCTGCAGCCACAAAAGCCAGACAAGAAAGGAACTGAAGGAAGGCCATGATACTGGTGTGAGACCACAGGCCCAGGGTCTCCCTCCTTATATCTCTGCCTTTGCTTACCACTGGGGCACTGAGCCAATAGCCTTGGCCCTCAGGAGAGACCGGAGATGTACCTTCCTCCTCCCCACTACCCTTTCCCTCACCTCAAGAGACCTTGGGGTGATAAGCAGGTGGGCCAACTGCTCTTTCTCTCAGAGAGTCCTTCCCCAGAGGCCAAGGGTCCACCTCCATCTTCCCCTCCACCATCAGCCCAGGCTCTGGGAATGCTGCAGCTGCCTCCCCTACCCTGACTTAGCCTGAGGTTGGGCTGGACTGTGAGGCCTGGCCTGCCTTCTGTTCCTTGACAATTAACTGCCCCTGAAATTGAGTTTTCCCTGTATGGAGGCAAGAGCTCAGGGACCCTGCAGACTCAATATCTGAAGGCTGAGAGTAGCAAAGGTCATGGAATCCATCCCCCTGCTTTCTATTAGGGTTTTCCTTCATCCCTCCTGTATACATGCCCTGAAAGCTCTAGGGCAGTAAATCTTATCCTTAAGGCCACAGATTTCAAAACAGCACCCTCTGCTTCCCAGTCTTCCCTTTCCTTTGCTCCAAGTGCCTCATTTATTCATTCAAAATATATTTACCTAGAACTTACTAACTGCAAAGCAATAAAGGAGAGAAATCTGAGATAGTAATAGCCATCAAGTGACTCCCAGTTTAGTAAAGGAAGGTTCAATTCAACAAATAGTTATTAGGCACTTATGGAATATAGAAGACTCTGAGTTCTTGAAGGGGTTTAAAAAATTGCCAGCAGGCCTTACAATTGGGAGGTGGGGGAAAAGGGGGGGAGAGGAAAGAGAATAAATGTTTGCTAATTGAACAAAATTAGTTTTTAAATATATTTTTTATTCTTTGTTTAGTATTTTATTTTTCCCCAGTTACATGTTAAAAACAATTTTTAACATTCTTTTTTAAAACTTTGAGTTCCAAATTCTCTTCCTTCCTCACTTCCCACCCCCCCCCCCCATTGAGAAGGGAAGCAATTCAGTATAGGTTATACATGTGTAGTCATGAAGAACACATTTCCATATTAGTCATGTTGTGAAAGAAAACATACACACAAAAAATCTCAAGAAGAATAAATAAAGTTTAAAAAGTGTGCTTCAATCTGTATTCAGATACCACTAGTTCTTTTTCTGGGGAGGGAGAACATTTTTTTGCTATAAGCCCTTCAGAGTTGACTTGGATCATTATATTGTGGAGAAAAGCTAAGTTATTCACAACTGATCATCTTACAATATTGCTGTTACTTTCTACATAGCACATGTCACTTTGGTTACATATTTCCAGGTTTTTCTGAGACCATACTGTTCCTCAATTATTTTTAGCATTTTTAATTTTTAAAAACTTTCCCCACTTAATAGTATTTTATTCTTTCCAATTACATATAAAGATAAATTTTCAACATTTATTTTTATCAGATTTTGAGTTCCAAACTTTTTTCTTCCTCCCTTCCTTTTTTCATTCTTTTGGTTTTGTTTTAGCGTTTCTTGCTTTCTCATAAAGTCATTAGCATCCATTTTCTCAATTCTGAGTTTTAAGGAATTATGTTCTCCAGTGAGCTTTTGGACCTCCTTTTCCATTTGACTAATTCTACTTTTTAAGGAGTTTTTTTTTCCTTCAGTGAATTTTTGTCCCTCTTTTTTCACTTGGCCAATTCTGATTTTCAATGTATTCACCTCATTGTTTTTTTTGTACCTTCTTTTTACCACTTGGCTGATTCTGTTTTTAAGGTGTTTCTTCAGTATATATGTATTTTTTGTCTCCTTTACCAAACTGTTGACTCATTTTTAATTATTTTCTTGTATCACTCTCATTTCTCTTCCCAATTTTCCCTCTACCTCTCTTACTTGATTTTCAGAATCCTTTTTGAGGGGGTGGCTAGGTGGCACAGTAAATAGAGCACTGGCCCTGGAGTCAGGAGGACCTGAGTTCAAATCCGGCCTCAGATACTTAATACTTACTAGCCATGTGACTTTGGGCAAGTCACTTAACCCCAATTGCCCTGCCTTCCCCCATCAAAAAAAAAAAAAAAGCAAAAAAAATATTTTTTGAGTTCTTCCATGGCCTAAGACCAACTCACATTTTTCTTGGAGTCTTTGGATATAGGAACTTTGACTTTGTTATCTTCTTCTGAGTATGTGTTTTGATCTTCCTTGTTGTCATAGGGGCTTTTCATGGTCAGAATTTTTTTCTGTTGTTTGTTCATTTTCCAAGTCTATTTCTTGACTTTTAACTCTTTGTTAAAATGGGGCTCTGCTTCCAGGGTGGAGGGTGCATTGTCCCAAGCCTCAGGGGCTTTGTGCTGCTGTTTTCAGAGATACTTCTAGGGACCTGTAAGTTTTCAGCTCTTCCAAGGTGGTGTGATTTAAGGAAAGGTGTTTATCACTCTCCTGGTCTGTGCTCTGATCTTTGAGTGACCATAAGCACTCTTTCTGCCCTGGAACTATGAGGAGGGTCCCTCCTTCACTGTGGCCACTAGTTCTGCTGTGCTAATGCTCCTCCTCACCATGGGATTACCAACCCAGTACTGTGGCCCAGATCTAACTAAGTATGAGCAAAGCAACAGAGTCCTGCCTCAGTGCTAGCAGAGAGACCCCTGTAATGTCCTACTGATCAGTTGTTTGACCCCTTTACTGTATATGGGCTGAGAGCTCTGTAAGCAGCCATAGCTGCTGCTGATTCAGTGGCTCCCAAGGCCTGCTCTGGTTTGCTGGGGCCAGGGCTGTGCTGGTAAGGTTTGTGCTGGACTGTGTTCCACTCTCACCAAGATGTAAGACTTTTCCTGTTGATCTTCTAGGTTGTCTTTGGCTGGAAAATCATTCCACTTTATCCTTTTGTGAGCTCTGCCACTCCAGGAATTGTTTTATGGGATTAATTAAAGGTATTCAGAGGAGCTTTGGGCAAAGTTCAGGCGAGTCATTGCCTTTTCTCTCCCTCTAAAATGGATCTTTTTAAAAATTTAAGCATGTCCTATCAAATTAGAAAAATGTTGAAAATGGGCCCAGGGATGGATGATGAACTATAAGGACTTAATAAATGCTGGTTGACTGACTGACTAAACATCTGTCATCTGGGGACTAGCCTAGAAAAGTTGGGGCTCATTGTCAGAAAGATGCCTCCCAGATAATAAATATTGGTTCAATGAAATGTTTTATTAAAAACTTAATGTTGCACATTAATGCAACCAACTTAACTTGCTTAGTAACTCCTCATAGCAGTAGAGGGAGGTTTCTTACCCATGAAGTATAAACAGTTGGGCAGTACAATGGATAGAACTCTAGACTTGGAATCAGGAAGACCTGAGTTCAAATCCAGCCTCATGTAGCTACATGAATCTGGCAAAGTCATTTAACCTTTGTCTGCCTGTTTCTTCATCTATAAAATGAAGATACTAATAATAGCACCTGTCTCTCCGGATTATTTTGTGAGGATCAAAAGAGATAAGATCTGTAAAGTGCTTTGCAAACCTTAAATGATAGCTATAATTATAATTATAATTACATAATTATATAAATATAATTCTTTCCATTTTTTTTGCAATTACATGAAATGCTGCTGTCAAAATCTTTGAATAGTTTGTTCTTTTTTCTTTGAAATCGTGCCTTCATGGTATATTCCTAGAAATAGTCAGTGGATACAATAGTTTTTGTAACCTTTATTATGTACTACCAGAACACACTCCAGAGATTCTCTGTTTGCGATCCTGCCAGTCTTCATGTTGTTGTTTTTTGTTATTTTTGTCAATATAACGCCTATGGAGTGGCATGCCAAAGCTGTTTTAATTTGCATCACTTTGATTGCTAGAGCGAGTATTTTTTCAAGTAATTACTAACAACTTGTAACACTCCTTTCAGAAACTGTCTGTTCATCCACAAGAAACCAAAGCTGAATGTTGAATGCCATGTAATTATGACTGAGCTTGATCCAGAAGAGAGGAAAGATTCATGTTGACTCAATCTATGTGTTGATCGATTTTGCTAAACTGTTTGTTTTAGGGTTTGCCCTCTTTCTTTGCTATTCTTTGTCACAAGGTATGGCTCTCTGAGTGGAGGAGGGGTACATGACATACTCAGAGATGGAAAGGCTGTAAAAAACAAAGGTGTCAAGCAAACATTTTAAAAGGAAGAAAATTGTTCATATCTTTCACATATTCATTAAATTGGAACTATGATAACTTCTGGAAGCATCTACCATGGGACAGAGACAATTGTAATCTGACTGAGTGGAGAGAATGCTCTCACTGATGAAAACGTGCTGTCCTTGACATACTGAAGACACGCTTAGTCAAACATGTTTGACAAAGGAACTAGACAAAGCAGAATTTATTCTTTATTTTAATGATACCAGAAGGTCTTCCAAAGCTTTAGTCCATTATTCAATGCAATGAACTTTGATGCACCTACTATGTGCAGAGGCTCTGGGAATCATAAATTGAGAGTTGGAAGAAAACTCAGAAGCATTATATTCTCCCCCCTCCCCCCCGACATTTTATAGGTGAGGAAACTTAGGCACATAAAAGTGAAACAAGGTTTTTCAAGGTTAGAAGGTAGAAAGCTTTTTTTTTTTTTTAATTTCTTATTGTCATTGTTTTGGGGTTTTTGTTGTTGTTTTTTAAGCACTGGATCTGTGATTTCATTGGTATTTAGATGTTGACTGAGGAAAACTTCCTCTCCAAATACCACTTTGAAACTTAAGAGTCTTAGATAATTGATTAGGATGTTGTAAATTACTTTCCCATACAGCCAGTATGTATAAGTCAGGATTTGAATTCAAGATTTCCTGACCTCAAGATCGGCCTGACCTTAAGGCTGCATGTGGCTTTAGTTAACTTATAATAATATAACTTATTTAACTTATAATTAACTTAGTTAACTTGTAATAAAAATTTATAATAATTTAGTTAACTTATAATTAACAGTTTTCACTTTTTGAAATTACTAAGTACATAATAGTTGGATTTTTGCAAAATAACATATGTTTTTTAAGCATATTTAATTGAAGTTTCTTAAATGGGGCCTTATTTGATGACAGCTCAATTTCCAAAATGAAGTTTCCCCACCCCTGCTACACCGTATTGTCCGCTTCTCCATATAGCTCAATAAGACAGTTTATTGGCCGTCTAGAAAAGCCAGAGGCAACTGGTCATCCAATTTTCTTCCTAGTTACTTCAACAAATAATTTCCAATGTTCTCCTTTTGCAGAACCAACTTTTTATTTTTCTTATTATTGGACATTCAAATTTCACTTATTCTTTTTCAGAAGCCTTACGTCTAATCAAACCTCATTGATCTGTCACTTTTCCCAGAATTCCAAAGCTTGCTGCTTTCTCCCAAAGAGAAGTAAAAAGACTTGCTTTTCTTGTCCCTAGAAGCCTGTTAATCTGCTTAGTTCAAGTCATCAGAAATTCTCGGCTCTCAGTCCCTCCCTTCAAAGTGTAGGTCTGATTATATCTTGAAGATCTGAGGTCTGGAAGGCACTGATTAGATAGTTTAAAAGTACATTGGAGGAGAGATGAACAAATAGAGTTGTTTATGGGAAAGCAGAATTCCCTTTGAAGGTCCTAGGCTTATCTCTAGGCAAAGGAGGCTACCCTGGGGACAGTTTTGCTGATTCTATGGGTTTAATCAGGGCTGTGCTGATAACTATTTCAGTTAGTTCTCAAAATGTAAAAATGTATTCAAGACACATTTTTGAGCTTAATCTGTTCTTAACATTTTCTCCATCAATATCTTAAGCCTAGACAATCAGCAAAATAATGGATCAAACTCTTATTTGTAGGCTTCTGCCAATTTTCGGGCGTATTAATACATACACTGAAATTTTAATAACCCGCTCTTATTCCAGCTGGGGTGGCCATAAGAACATAGAACCCTGAGCCTGGAATCATGAAGACTGAGTTCTAAATCTGACCTGAGACACTTGCCAGCTGTGTGATCCTGGGCAAGTCACTAAATCCTATTTGCCTCAGTCTCCTCATCTGTATAATGATCTGGAGAAGGAAATGGCAAACTATGCTAGTATCTTTGCTGAGAGAACCTCAAATGGGGTCACAGAGAGTCAGATACAGTCAAAACAGCCGAACAGCAGCCTGTTCAAGCTGACTCCAGTACCCTTGGGGTTAAATCCACAGGGATAGTTTTTGCTGATCAAGGAAGAAAATGAATGTGAAGCTTTGCAAAGTCTTTTTTTCTTTCCAGACCTGTGATTTCATATGTGTAAGACAGTGTTTCTCAAACCTGTTGGTCTCAGGACCCATCTACACTCTTAGAAATTATCAAAGAATATTCACTTATGGGGCACATCCAGTGTTGTCCTGGAGCCGCCTCCTGCTGGGTCTGAAATCGATTGTTAAATTTCATACACCTCAGAAATCAGCAGACTCTATAAATCAGGTCTTAATTTAATATTTTCTTGATTGTGTAGAATTAAGAAAGTTATGGAAAAATATAGCTAATGCAGATTAAACGTCGAAGTATGTCCTGCATGAATTGGAGGGGAAGGGGACAGGACTTTCTCAGCAGACATTTGGTGTTTTATATATATATATAATTTATTTATCAGAAATGAAAATATCTTAGTGTTATTATGAAAATATTTTTTACTTTCTGGGCCCACTGAAAGGTTGTTTGGAACCACCAGGGATCTGTATGCCACATTTTGAGAACAGCTGCTTTAGGGAAATCAGAGGATCATAGAGCCAAAGCAGTCTTTAGAAGTCACCCAGCCTGACCCCTTCAGAGGAAGAAACTGAGGCCTTTGGAGGTTGATTGACTCGTCCAAGGTCACTGCTTCAATGCCTCATTACAGTGTGGATGTGACCTTGGGTTTTCCTAGGTCAGCAGAAGATATCTTCAGAGAGGTCCTCCCAAGATGGGAAAGCTTTAGGTTTTTATCCCAGCAACTGTCTGAATCTGCTATCTGAAAACTAACCTATCAAAGTAGGTTAGTCAAAGGCTCATCAATTGGGGGAATGGCTAAACACATTATAAGTTAACAACTATCATGGAATAATATTCTGTAGTAAAAAATAATAAACATGATGAATATAGAAAATCATGGAAAGATTTACATGAACTGATGCAAAGTGAAGTAAGTAGAGCCAGGAAAACAACATGTATAAAGACTACAACAATGTAAGTGGAAAGAACAAGCATAAAACAATTGAAAATAAATTGTGAAGTATAAAAAACAAACTCTGGACCCAAAGAAGAAATATGATAAAACAACACTCTCCCCATTTCTGTCCCTTTGTGCAGGGACACAATGCTTAGGCAGAATGGGAGCTTAGGACTGTGGAATGTCACATATAATGACAGATTTTTTTTCAGCGTGTCAATAGAATTTGTTAGGGTAGGATGGGAAGGGGATAGAGCCAGTAAGTAATGATAGTAATGCAGAATAAAAGAGAAAACTTCAATGAAACATTTTTAAAGTACACAGAGGAGAGCAGAAAGAAGATACAGGGAATCAAAAGGGGACACAGACAAGCAGAGCAATTTTCTCTCTGTCTGGCTTATTAAATTTAAAATATTTAAAAGAAAATATTATCCTTTGCCTGTACTTCTCTGTAAATGAAATTTTCATTTGCTGATGTCTGCTAAGTTCAAAATGAAAAAGAAAAAAGTTTAAATGTGTCTCCCTACATTTTTGCGGGGGATGCAGGATCGTGGATTTGAAATGGCTCATATACCACTCCATTTAGTTGATGTGTTGATTAATTTTGCTGAACCACTTTTTCCCTCTCTTTCTTTTTATTCTTTGTTAAAACAGATGTTAAGAGATAATTTTGAGCTGAGAATAAGTAAATTGAAAAATACTAAAAGCATGTCTCACTGACAGGGGAAGTGGGAAGGATATGTTTGGAAATGAGGAAGATGTAAAATCAGAAGCTATCCATAAAAACTTAAAAAGAAAAGTGGTTAAAGGATAGAGAGAAATGTTTTTATTATTAAATTATTTTATTTCATTAATTTAATAAAATGGGTTGATATTTCAATTAATTAAATTATTTTATTTTATTTTAATTTTCAAATTATCTCCCTTCCTTGTCCTCCTACCCATTAAGAAGGCAAGAAAAACAAAAACCATCACAAATATGTATGATCATGCAAAACAAATTCCTATATCAGTTATGTTACAGGAAAGAAGGAAGGAAGAAAAGAAAGAAGGAAGGAAAGGATGGAAAGAAAGAAGAAAGGAAAGGAGGGAAAGAAGGAAGGAAGGAAGGAAGGAAGGAAGGAAGGAAGGAAGGAAGGAAGGAAGGAAGGAAGAAAGGAAGGAAAGAAGGAGGGAAGGAAGGAAGGAAGGAAAAAAGGAAAGAAGGAGGGAAGGAAGGAATGTTCAATCTACACAACAGCTAGAATGAGGTAGATTGCATGTTTCCTCATGAGTCCTTTGAAATGTGGTTTGGTTATTGGCTGATCAGAGTTCTTAAGTCTTTCAAAATTGATTATCTTTACAATATTGCTATTACTATATAAATTATTCTCTTGGTTTTGTTCCCTTCATTTTGCCTCAGTTCATATAAATTGTTCCAGGTTTTTTTCAGAAAACCATCCCCTTCACCAAATTTTTTTAGTACCACAGTAATATTCCATCACATTCATATACCATAACTTCTTCAGCTATTGATGAGGGGATGATCATCCCCTCAGTTTCTAATTCTTTTCTACAAAGAGAAAAACTGCTATAAATATTTTTGTATACATGGGTCCTTTTACTCGTTCTTTGGTCTCTTTGGGGTTATAGACCTAGTAGCAGTATTGCTGGATCAAAAGGTACAATTTAATAGCTTTTTGGACCTGGTTCCAAAATGGTTTTCAGAAAAGTTGGACAAGTTCACAGCTCTATCAATAATGAATTATAGCACCTATTTCCCCACATTCCATCCAGCATTTGTCATTATTTTTATTTGTCAACTTAGATAATCTGATGAGTATGACACAGCACCTCAGAACTGTTTGAATTTGCCTTTTGTTAGTTATTAGTGACTTAAAGTATTGTTTCATTTGGCTATTGATAGTTTGGATTTCTTTTTCTGAAAAGTGCCTGTTCATGTCTTTTGATATTAATTGAGGAATGACTTACTCCCATTGACCAACCCCTTGCAGCTATGCTCACTGCCAGTGTCCAAGAGAGTCAGGGCAGGGTGGATTGACCCCATATTTTTTCAAAATTTTCTCCACCAATAGTACATTCTCCAAAAAAAAGTCCTTATACTATACTTTCTCGTGAGTGACCCTGCTCCTTTAATGTCCTAGATTTCCTTCATCCCTTCCCTGGGGCTTACCAAGTTTTCTGGATCTATAGAACAGGAGAGTTACATCTAGGCTGGTCTTCCTTGACCATTAATGGGAGCTTAACTCAGTTGGCTGGGCTGTTATTTATCCCTAGCTGGTGGCATCCAATTTAGCACTTGCCACAATATTAGTCAGTGGATTATTTTTGTTCCGTTCTTGAAGTGGAGCTCCGAACACAGCCTTGACAATTTTCAAGGGTGGCTTGCTTCAGAGTCAATTCCAGCTCATTTATGAGATATTGTAACTCAATGTCAACAAATCATCTACTAACAAATGTTCCAGGCTTCTGATAGCCAAAGGTTTCTTGGTACAAAACTTCCAAGCTATCTTGGAATACTTCCAAGTTGGTACCACTATATACGTCAAAGGGGTTGCTTGGATTTCCAGAAGCCAACATGTCTATGCCAGGTTCATTGCTCTAGGGTTGCACGATTTCTCAGTAGGGGAATTACATTCCTTAATGCTTTATTCTATGCCCAATTTGGATTTTCAAGGAAAGTTGCCACTTATAGGGTTGATAATTTTAGATATGGTTATGGGCTCCAAATCTTGGGTTTTCCCCAAAAAGGGAAGGAAGTAAATTCAATGCCCAATATGCAACATACATTGGACATGTAATTTACTCCCACACAGAAAAGGAAATGCTAAGCAATAAAAAAATCATAGAATAAATGAGATCTATAGTCTTGAACATGGCCATTATGGGAATTTGTTTTGATTGACTATCCATATTGTTACAAGGATTTTGTTTCTCTCTTTAAATTTTCTTTGGGTGGGGGGAGTTGGAAGGGGAAGAGTGAAAAGGAAAAAAATAGTAAGAAGGGGACAACATGTAAATAACTAGATGTAAATAGCTCTGGTAACCTGAGAGGAGAAGGCTCTAACAGCTGGAGGGATGGGGAAAGGCTTGCTCTAGGAGATGACATTTAATCTGAGTCTTGGAGGAAGCCAGAGATTTGAAGACTGCAGACCTACAAAGTGACATGGCTGGGATAGATGACCTCAAAGTTCCCTTCCATTTCTAAAGCTTCGATCTTATGGTCCCATGATTCTGATTTCCGGCATCCGCCTCCTCACCTCCTCCCTGCCGTACTGGACCACAACTGCCTGGGATGCGGGGAGAGGCTGCATAGAAGTAAGGCACAGCTGCCATCTAGAGGCCAAATGTTTGAATTGTTCCTCAGGTTGCAGAATTAATGAAATTATGGGAATGAAAAGAGAGCTGTCCCATCAGCTCCCTCCCACTGCCTAATTTAACTTCAAAAAGCATTTTTTAAAACACTTGCATATTTGTTTCAGGGGGAAGTTTATAAACATTCCAAAACTTTGCTATTTCCCAAAAGGAGTATAGCCTTGTTCAATTCTTAATGGCAAGTCAATTAAACAATAAAAGAACAATTACAAGTAAATGGTTTGGGACAGACTCTGAGTACCATGGAAGTCCAGAAAAGGAGGAGCTTGAGGAAGGCTGGAGAAGTCAGGGATGATGTCATAGATGAAGAGAGAGATCTGAGCTGGGGCTTGAAGGATGGGTAGGAAAAGCAGAAGTCGCAGGAGAGAGAGAAGAAGGGGAGGAGAATAGTGGAAACAAGCTACATGTCCATTCTGAATAGGTTGGGATTGGTGAATTTCCTGAAGAAGGAAGGAAAATTGTCCCTTCTGGTTCTTGTTTGGAAAAAAGGGAGAAAGACAAACTAAGGGAGTAAAAAGGGAAAGAAAGACCCTGTGTAAAAGATTTCTCAGGATGTGAGAAAAACCTAGAACTAGGGAAATGGAGAGAAACTGGACTGAGCAAGCAGCCTGGTAAGGATCCGCTCCAAAGCTTTGGTCTGTTCTATGCATTGGCATTGCCTATTGGAAGAGTCTGCTCCAAGGGCATCACTGTAGGAAGAAGGTCTGTGCATGTGTGTATGTGGTGTGTGTGTGTGTGTGTGTGTGTGTGTGTATCTGTGTATCTGTGTGTGTGTCTGTGTGTGTATCTGTGTGAGTCTGTGTGTGGATCTTGGTTCTTGCCTTCTCACAAAAGGTTTCCAACTCTGGGTTCAGGCATGTACTGGTTCAGTTCCAGGGGAGCCTGACTCCAAAAAGAGTGAGTCAGACCCTTTCTCTTGGCTCATATGCTCCCCACCCTAGAATTCTAGGAAATCATCATCAAACTTAGGTTTGACTCACATCTAGGGTGAGACTCATAGGGACATATTGACAAATATTGATGATAATACTATCATTTATCAGTTCCAGCCTTCCAGGAGACTTGAAGGAGCACTAAGCAGGTATTTCACATTCACCTAAGATCCATGTTGTCTCAGGCCTTTATGTTCTGGTCAGTCAGGCATGCATGGCTCATCCCTCTGGCAGTGGGCATCTCCTCTCCAAAGAGCATAATTACAGAAAACACATCCCTCTAGGCAACTGGCATTTGATTAAATGATTCTGATCTCTCCATCTCAAGCCAGCATAGCTAGACGCATCTATCTCAGAAGTGCTTAGTCACTTGTGCTAAGGTAAAGAAACACAAAACAGAATATGCAATAGAAACTTGAGATCTACCTAGTCTCAGGCTCACTTAGGCAAGTCTTTTACTCATTGCCATGTGCATATATAGCTTCCATAGTTACTCCTGGGGAAGGGAGAGAGGGGCAAGATCCATTCCTCCTCCCACCTTCCTAGAAATCCCAGAGAGCTAACAGAGTCCCAGGCAGCAGGCTCAGTGATAGAGGGAAGAGAGAAGGATAGGGACTGCATCCCTCTCCTTTTAAGCCTGCTGAGTTTGGGGCTGTAATGGTAATGGGAATTTGAAGATCTCCCCTGCCCCTTATTAGGCCTAAGGGAATTTGAAGATCTTTCCTTCTTTGAAGATCTTCACAGGCCAAATGTAATCACATGGAACCTGTGGTGGGAGGAGTTTGCTGAATGGGTGGAGCAGAGTCCAGAGGAAGCTGGGAGTTGGAGCAGTTAGTACAATGGGAGAGAGAGGAGGCAGGCAAGGAGACAACTAGGTTTGTGAGTGTTTGTTTGTGGGAAGGTTTTAGGATGATCTTGCTCTCTGGGATGTTATTGTGTATAGATTTTCTTTGTTGGTATGATGAATTTGGTTTTCTGGTATTGGGATTTGGCTTTCTGATGTCTGAATAAATGTTTTGCTTCTATCTTCTATATAGAGAGTCTGTTATAGTTTGTGATTCAGAACTATGCCAGCAGGCTCATAGTAGTCATCAGTGCTGTGAATATTGCCTTAGTGATACAGGGGCTTTTCCTGACTTGGCTGCATATTCTTTGACATAGCTTCTCCCAACCTTCTCATGGGTACCAAGGAACTAACTAGGAGCTTCTCATGCATGCATTTTAGCAAGGGATACAAGCACATGTGTCACTGAAAATGGCCCAAATATTACCACTGTTATACTCTGTTAGGATTGTAGTGAGGAAGGCACCTTCCATAAAGCATTATATAATTGTGATATAGATAGATATATAAGATGGGATATGGATGTGTGTGTATGGAATGGATGCTCTTCTTCCAGTCAATCAATCAGTCAATAAGCATTTATTAAGTGTTTATTATTTGCCAGGTGCTGGGCTAAGTGCTGGGAATGCAAATACAAACAGAAAGAAAGCCCCCTCCTTCCCTCAAGGAGTTTACATTCTTTTTTTTTTTTTTGGAGGGCAATTGGGGTTAAGTAACTTGTCCAAGGTCACACGGCTAGGTTTTTGTGTGTGCGTTAAGTGTCTGAGGTCAGATCCGAACTCAGGTCCTTCTGACTCCAGGGCCGGCGCTCTACTCACTGCACCACCTAATCGCCCCGAGGAGTTTACATTCTAATGAAAGAATCCGCCATATAAAAGAAAGTTCCCAGTGGGGGTTGGGGGGGAGACATGCCCCAGCCCAGGGACAGATAAAGTTCTGAGGTCAGCTTGGAGAATCCTAGAATTCTCAGAAGGAAGCCTCCCAGCTTTTTCTGGATGTCTCTCCTAGTGTTACCTTCACAATTAGTGTTCTCGCCTTCTTCAGATGATTTTATACTTATCTGTATACACAACAAGGTGGCATCATTGTGCCAACCCCTCATGATATAAAGTACTTGAAAGACTGGTTTTCCTGTTGTGTTTATATATTTAACATCTAGCACAATGCCTTCCCCTGTAGTAGACACTTTTAATAAACACTTATTGAACGAATGAATCTCCAGGTAGTAGGGGAAAGAGGGGGATGAGAGCAGCTCTTCCTGGCTCCCCCTTCTGACCGCAGACCTCCCATTGTGAGGTCCAAGGAAGCACTCACACACCCTTTAAGAGCACCCAAAGCCCGTTGGTATAGGACTTTCTCCTCCTGGGAGATCAACGCCCTGTGCCTGTGGGAGAGGTGGGGCAGAGTTGATAGGAACAGAGAGAGGAGATTGCTTTTCTCTTCTTCAGGCTCTTCAGGCTCTGTGGTCACTTTCAGGTTTCCAGCTTTGAGAGAGGAGATGGATGATGCTCACCCCACTTCAGCTGAAGAGAAAATAAGACTGAGAGGAAGCCAAAGTGAGAGGAGCTAGCAGGCTCCACCGTGTCCCCATCACTTGGTGGCTGTTAAGTCATTTTTGGTAGTGTCTGACTCTTCATGACCCCATTGGCAAAGATAGATGTCCTTCTCTAGCTCATTTTATAGATGATGAAACTTAAGTAAATAGTTAAATGACTTGCCCAGGGTCACACAGCTAGGAAGTATCTGAGGTCAGATTTGAACTCAGGTCTCCCTGATTCCAGGCCTGGCTTTCTATCCACCAAACCACCTAGAGATTTCAGGGCATTTTTGCTCTGAGTGAGATCTGGGACTGTCTCTCTTGGTTGAACTGAGTTACTTCACTACCAAGGGAAGAATTCCTTTACTCTGTATTGTCTGGTATGTATTCTCCTCTGTCTATTTTCTCTGGTCTCTTTTTTGTTGTCAACTTGGATAGATGAATATCTTTGCTACTTACTATGTGTGTTTATCCTAGAGCTGGTATTTGGAGGAAAGGAAGTCAATCCTTGGTTATAAAGGTTGGGGTTCTCCTATCCCCATTAATGAATAGCCATCAGAAGTTTAGCTTGAATCTGAAAAGAATATCCCCTAGATGGGGAATCTGTGGCCTTGAGGCCACATGTGGCTTTCCAGGTCCTCATGTGCAGCTTTTTAACTAAGTCCAAATTTTATAGAACAAATCCTTTTATTAAGAGGATTTGTTCTGTGAACTTTGGATTCAGTCAAACGGCCACACTTGAGGACCTAGAGGCCTCCAGGCTGCAGATGTGTTTCCCCCTCACTCCCACCCTGTTCTGGACTAACAATTTCTAAGGGGCCAGATAGATATAACTCTCTAATCTCTTATCCTTTCTCTCCCAGGAAAGGAGAGTAGCCACACTTCTGGCCCCAACCTCTTAATTCCCCTCCTGGCAGGAATTAAAGTCTTCCTGGAAAAGGGTAGGGGGAGAAGAAGCTAGAAAAGTCTGTTCTGCCCTCCTCAAACCACAAAGCAACACTTCCATGCCACTTGTGGGGAGACAGCCTCATTACATAAACAAGACATCAGAGAATATGCCACACTGAGATCCATGGGAAGTGTTCCAATCCAACCCCACTCACTCATACTCCAGGAAGCTGAAAAGGCTTTAGATTTTGGCCATTTAGAAGTCATAAAGGCTGAAATGTGGCTAAGTAAAAGGAAGCAAAAAGTCTTCACCCCTGGGCTTGGTTTTATTTCTGAGACTTTTTCCCACCCTTATCTACTCATCTGGCTGAGAGAGTGAGAGGGGTTTTTGAACTGAGAAACTTGGGATTCTGAATCCCAGAGCCTTTAGCAGTTCATTGGGTCCAGCCATCAAAGATTAAAAGTGGGAGGCATAAGGAATGGCCAACCCAAGGTTGAATGAGATCTCTAGCTTAAGAGAGAGACCCAAGCCCTGGGGACCAGGAAGTTGAAGTAAAAAAATGGAACGAATCCTGACAGAGTTCTCTGGATAGATATTTCTGTAACTCTGTGTTCTAAAGATCTTGGTTCCTGGGGCAGAGCAAGAAACAAAATAACAAAATTGTGATGGAAATGAAAAGCCTGATCTAGCTGAGTCTGAAAGGAGCAGACAGACTCAGGGGGAAATATGAATATTTTTCTCCCTAGGAACTACTTTTGCTGAAGGATGAATGTGTGAAAGGTTAGAAAGCCTCAGGGCTTTTAATTAAAGGAGTAAGGCAGAGCTCCTTCTTCTCACCAGGAAGAGGTAGCACTCCAGCCCAAAACTCCAGCTGAAGCCAGAGATGGGAAGATGACAGAAATTCCAGTCACGTGCCCAGTGGAACTATGCCTGATGGCAGCCAGCAAAGACTACAAATCCAATCAAGACTGCTTGTCTGGCAGAGACAATGTACCAAGTAGAGACCAGCAAGCAGCATGTTTAATAGGAGCACTGCAGTCACACAACCAGAAGACATTAGATATCAATGGCCTCATACCATTGGAGGCATCGGTCCTTTGTCCCTTGTGCCCTGTGTTGCCCAGTCTGTGTTCCCTATATTGCATCCACTCTTCTCATTGATGATATGCATATTGATGAGAAAAGTGTGCCCCAGACTTATTGAAGGAAAGATTTTATTGCTATTTTTCTTACTATGCTATTTCATTAAATGTCTTTGCTTTTAACTTGTTTCTTCTAGCTAATAAAGGTAAACCTATTGGTGGGGGCTCATGAGCTATGGTTTTGAGTGGACAAGAGTTGATAAAGTATCTTGAACTTGAGAAAGTCTCTTCTGGGAAGTCCATTTTGTGAGTTGTGAGTGCTTCCAGGTCCTAAAGATAAAATAACATTGTAAAGTAAAAATCTAGGGATTTCTGGACACCTCATAGTTTGTATTATTTGTGTTTCTGCTGGACTCCATTTGTGCAGATAATGGAGAACTGGAAGAATTCACCTCGTAGGTTACCTAATTTCCTCAATGCTCATGATATCTGCCTCCCAAATGCACGTAGCACTGACTAAGTGGTACCGTGGGGACTAGATTACATTCTGCTTGACTCTTTATTCACTAGACATCATTTATAATTTTTTCTATGTGCTAACTCAGTTTCCTGTCCTCAGGTACCTGTGTCACCCACTTCTCTCATCTGCCCATAGCCAGGGCTGGGTATATACTGTGTTTGATAAGTACAGTAACTTGCTCACTTTGTTAATATTTGGAAGCCAGCCAATAATAGATAGTACATAAATATAGATAGATCGATATAGATATGGATATATAGATATCTAGTAGAAAGATGGCCATGTCTAGGTCCCACCAAATGCAGAGAAACATCTAAGGTCCAAAGCAGCAGGAGAAACAAACTTCTACCATGTGGGAACTGGGCCTGCTGTGTCTGCCTTCCTTAACCCACCAAGGACAAATGCCTAGAGCCAAAATTCCTAGAATCTGTTCCTTTCTTTGTTTACTCTGCTATCACTTCTAATCAGCATGACTCAATCTTCTTTCCATCAGCTTGGTTTCAGGTGGTTTGGAATGAACCCTCCCCTTATGGCCAACCTGTGTCCTTGATGTTGGTTTTTCCACAAAGATTAGAATCCTTCCAGCTTTGAGGGAGACTTCAACCAAAGATCCTCAAAGTTGTGGAGGTGTAAGCTTATGCTTCAATGACTCCAATCCTGGAACATCCAGGGGAATTGAGTTCAGAGATAATAGGAATTTAGGACCAACCATGGATTCAGCCCTATGCTGGGACCCTGGAGGTAGTAAAGAAGTATGCCACATGGTCCCTGCCCCTCAAGACTTTCTCACATCTGGGGAGCCCTAGGGGACAAAAGCTTAGCAGTACCAGTTAGCATGCAATGAAGGGCTAGATGCAGACAGAGAGAGAGATGAGTGTGGGCTGGGAAGGATTCATGGAAGGGGCAGGCAAGAAATGGGCTTTGATTTGATTAACAAGGATAGCAAGAAGGCAGCTTGGGACCCAACCAGTGATATGCTGGAGCCAGCTTGAACCAGCTCACAAGAGCTGGTTGTTAAATTTTCAGTGTGAGCATTTGGAAAATACTACAATTTAGGGCTTCATTTATTGTTTTATTGATTGTCTAGACATAAGTCTAGTATTTCACAAATCAGTTTTATTAATTTAAACACAAAATTAATGAAAAAATCCTGTGCACAATTGTGGACACAATTTTTTTTTAATACAATGAGGTCCAGAAAAAGGAAAAAGAAAACTCTCAATCTGTATAGTGATTACCAAAGAACGAAAAGAAAGGCAAGACAAAAAAAATCTGCCAATCTGTCTTGGCTTCAAGCAAGAAATAAAAAGTTTAATATGGCAGTTAATTAGGCAATTTGGGAAATCCACAAATGACTGATTCTGGCAACAACATTATTAATCCTCAGTGTTTGGAGATTCTCTTTTGCTTCCCTGGTTAGCTGGTGTTTTTTTTTCAAAGAATTATCAGAGACAATGAGTCATCAAAAGAGTAATTTGAGTGAAAGAATAAGATATAGGCCCAGAAAAGGGCTTTCCTGATAAAGTGAGCACTCCATGTAGAGACACAGGCCAGCCCCTCCTTACCAGATGAATATATTTATCCACAATGTAGATGGAAAGAAATACCAGTTTCTTGGTGATGCCAACTTTGGTGTGTCCATTCCACAAAATCTTTAGAGTTGTGTTGTGCATACATTTCCCCCCAAAAGAACTAGTTGTTAAATATTTGCCAGCCTACAGCATTCTACAACCCTGGGGATAGGAAAAGAGAAATGCCATTCCAGAGGATCCTTAGCCCTGTCTCCAATCCCCTTGACCCCAGGCCCAGTCACTGGGGACCCAGGCCCAATGGCTTCTTGCCATATGTGTAACTATGGACTTTACCACTCTTCCCCTACCCACCCATCACTTTCTATTTCTTGCTCATTTTTTTAAACACATGGAAGAAACAAGGGGATGCAGTTTTTGTGACCTCCTTGTTATTGCTATCTGTCCTTCATTTTTTTTCTTTTTTCTTTTTCTTTTTTGTAGGGGGCAAGGTAGGGCAACTGGGGTTAAGTGACTTGCCCAAGTTCACACAGCTAGTAAGTATTAAGTGTCTGACGCAGGATTTGAACTCAGGTCCTCCTGACTCCAGGGCCAGTGCTCTATTCACAGCACCACCTAGCTGCCCCCCTGTCCTTCATTTTCAAAGAGTACCAGTGACATCTTGGGTAACATCTTGACTCCTGGGCAAATTGGATTAAAAGGAGGCAGAGTTGCACAAAGTCCTGAGCCTCAGTCTCTCTTCCAGAGTCAGAGAAGTCCAACAGCAAGGCAAAAGTCAAGACAACTAGTGATGGACTGGGATGCCTTGGTATGGCCTTGGTAACTTCGAGGTATAACCAAGCTTTTCATAGCACCAGCATCAGCTACCTTCAAGGCCATTGGAACAAACTGTTCTCATGCTCCCATTCTGCCAGAGAAAGTCTTCACATGAGTGGGGTAGACACCCCCCAACTCACTGATGGGTTTGAGGCTGTCAGTTCCCCTCAACCTGGTTTAGCCCTTCTACCAGGATGGTTTACCAAGCTGGAGCTGCTGCTTGTGCTACAGCTGCTTGGAGCCACAGGTGAGGGCTGAGTGCTAGCTGGATGTCAAAGGTGGATGTACAGCCCCGAGAAAGCCTCAACCCAATGTGCTAGTCCTCCTTGAACACCCCAACACCTCCCACCTTGTTAGATTTAATACAAATATACTTTTAAAAACACAGACTGTAATAGTTCACAGTTTATTATACAACCATTCTTGTTCTTTCATATTGAAATGCTTGTGTCTGTTAATGTTGAAGGGAATCAAACAGTGACACAAGGAAGGTATGAAAGTGTATGGGGGCATACATTTTCCCAAATCCTGAAGTTTCTTCTTTCTTTGCCTTTGAAGAAACTCTGATCCACCATTCTTTTCACTCATCAGGGGACAGAGAGGCAGGGAAGGGGGGGAAGAGCTCTTGGTGGGGAAAGGCAGCCCCAGGTACTTATTACCTCTAGCTCCTGACTTTAATCCTGAGTGGCTACATGAAAAAGCAGAACTGGAATAGAACAGAGAACTTTTAAGAAAGCATCAAGGTCCTGGTCAAGGCTTTGGTGTGAGAAGAGGGACCAGTGACAGGCAAAACTAAGAAGGACCAGACTGAATGGACAGCCATTGTGAGATCTTAGCCATTGGGGATAACAGACTCAGAAACTGGTCCCAACCTAGTGCATCTTTTTTGTTTTTGCTGATTTTTTTCAGAGTTGATCTTGCTGGGTTCCAAACACATACTTTCTTTCCTAATTCTTTCCCCCAACTACTAACTGGGGGGAGTGTTGGGGAAGAGAATTGAGTGAACAAATTTAATTATAATTTTGCTGGGCAAAAGCTCTTTTGCAGTTCTTTACTGTGTTTTAATAAACTACGTAGCTAAGTGGTTCAGTGAATAGAGCACAGGTCTGGAGTCAGGAAGACCTGAGTTCAAATTTGACCTCCAATACTTTCAAGCTGTGTGACCCTGGGCAAACTACTTAACCCTGTTTGCCTCAGTTTCCTCATCTGTAAAATGAGCTGGAGAAGGAAATGGCAAACCACTCCATTATCTTTGCCAAGAAAACCCCAAGTGGGGTGACCAAGAGTTGGGTGGTTGTCCTTAGTTCTCAAAGAGGACCAAAATGACATCACTAATGTAGAGTCAAGTTACAGTTACTGTGGCTGACCAGACCAATGCAAGCTTGGAAGGCTCTAGCACAGGTCAGGCACACATAGTCCACGTGAACATTTGGGGTGGATTCTCCAAACTTACACATGTCACATTTCTTTTGAGTTACTTCAATTCTGCTTTGCCTTAGAGCACAGCACCTTCTCTGTTGAGGGCACACCAGGCTGGGCAGTCCGGTGCCAGTGTCTCCCATGTCATGCAATCAACTCTAGAATTCTTCAGAGGGACCTTGAAAATGTCCTTGTATCATTTCTTCTGATGAAGAATTGGACATGACTGAAAAACAACTCAACAACGAAAGCCACTGAAAAGGTGATCATATTCAAGTGTGTGCTAGGAAATGTTTAACAACAGGCTCTCTAGGGGGAAACAATATACCTATGACACACTTTTTAGGTTTAATCTGCATTATTCACATTTTTTTTATCACTTGCTTAAGCCTAGAAATCAACAAAACAATAAATCAAGCCCTGATTTGTAGCATATAACTATTTCCAAGATGTAAATATTCACGCTAAAATTTAACAGTAGGCTCTCACAACTGGGTAAGAGCTGAGTCCAGCACACCCCTGCATGTGAGTCTTATGCATAAGATTCCCTAAAATGTGGAATGGTGGAAGAGCCACTAAGCTTTCATAATGCTCATATTTAAGAGTAACAAGCCATTTATTTTCCTCTAGGCTAAATTTTGGATTGAGTTGTTGAATGCTATTAAACCTATTGAGCAGAGGTGGGAGAGGGAGTAGCCTTGCAAGCTACTGCAAGCCCTTGCAACCGTGGGAGAAAGAGCAGCAGGAACCCTGAAGCCATTGTGCCTGTATGTGCCTGAGCACATACAATGGTGCTGCATGGTTGGCGGCTCCAGGATAGTGCCACCTAGTGAACAAATTATATATTGCATTCCTTCACTGGTTGAGAAAGAGCCTGCTTTTCCCTAGGTTGCAAAAAGCAGGGCAATGTTCTAATGTCACAAGACCTCATAGAAATGGTTAATGTAACAAAAATCTGTAAAGAGTTTTGTTATGTTTTGAAGATGTTATGAGACAGAAAGAGAAAGGGAGAGGATTTGTTGTTTTATCAATTAATTGTACCTGACTCTCCATGACCCCATTGGGGGTTTTCTTGGCAAAGATGCTGGAGTGGTTTGCCACTGCCTTCTCCAGCTCATTTGACAGATGAGGAAACTGAGGCAAATAGGGTGGAGTGACTTGCCCAGGGTCACACAGCTAATAAGTATCTGAGGTCAAAATTGAACTCAGGTCTTCCTGACTTCAGGCATAGAACTCTATCCACTGTGCCACCTAGCTGCCTAGGAAGAGGAAACATTAAGAAAAAGTGGGAGAAAAGATGGGTAAAATTGACAAGGTACAGAATCCAACTGTACAAATTGAATTCTGTTCAGATATGGAAGGAGTGGGAGTGGAGTATCACTTGAATATCACTTTCATCTATATCTTTTTTTTTTAAAGGCAGAACACACCTGCAGAAGGAGTTTCATGTAAAAATACATTCAACGCAACAGGAATACAGGTAGAAACAGTAAAGTAGGAAAGGGGAATAGAAGAAGGAGGAAAACTTCAGGAAGGGATTAATCATAAATAAAACAAACCTTAAGCTTAGAGAGAAGATGGGGGGAGGCAAAAAGAAAGAGTAACAGGGAGAAAAAAGTATAGAGGAAAAAAATGAGAACAGAATGGAAAGAAATAAATGATTAATTATAATTTTGAATGTGAATAAGATGAGCCCACTAATAAAATAGAAGAGGTAAGGAGAATGGAACAGAAAGCAAAATCCACCAATATGTTGTTTACAGGAAACATGCTTGAATTGTAAAGGCACTAACAGAATTAAAATAAGGGGTTTGAGTAAAATGTATAATACTTCACCTGAACACACATACACACACACACACACACACACACACACACACACACACACAACCTGGTAGAAATTGTCGTTTCAGAGATTACAGCAAAAATTGACTTAATCAAAAGACATAGAAGGAAACTATTTTTGTCAAAAGTATAACATGGACAATGAATTGATTTCAATACGTAACAT
The DNA here is from genome assembly GCA_011680675.1 of Gymnobelideus leadbeateri. NCBI lineage: Eukaryota > Metazoa > Chordata > Mammalia > Diprotodontia > Petauridae > Gymnobelideus > Gymnobelideus leadbeateri. Next base: position 271,411 of record WOXC01006249.1, read on the forward strand.
ATATGCACTCAGTGGCATAGCTTCTAAACACTTAAATGAAAAAACTAAATGAATTAAGGGAGAAATAAACAATAAAACTATAATAATGAAAGACCTCTATTTATCCCTATGCCCTAGACAAATCAATCCTGAAATAAGCAAAAAAGAAGTTAAAGATCTGAACAGAAAGTTAGAAAAATTAGATTTGATAAGCCTCTGGCAATTATTGAAAGAAATAAAAGGGAATATACATATTTTTCAGCCATATATGACAAGTTTATAAAGAATAATCATGTCACAGATATAGTCTTGATGAAAAAAACAGGGACAATTAAAATAGAAAACTATATATATTCACATATATATTTATACATAAATCTCTCTAGTGAACAAAGATGCAAAAATTTTAAATAAAATATTAGCAAAGCAAATAAAACAACATATCAAAAAGATAATATACTCTATGAGAGTAAATTTATAAGAGGTATTAAAAGCTGGTTCAATATTAGGAATATTATTATATATTAATATTAAGAATCTTAATAACAATATCATCAAAAATCAAATTATAATATCAATAGATATAGTAAAGACTTTTGACAAAATACATCCATTTCTGTTAACAACACTAGAAAACCTAGGAATAAATGGACCTTTCCTTAAAATGATAAACAGTTTATCTCTAAAGCCAAGAGTTACTATTATTTGTAATAGAGATAAACTAGAATCCTTCCCAGTAAAGTCAGAGGTGATATAAGGATGTCGCTTATTACCACTTCTATTTGACACGATTCTAGGAATATTGGTTCTAGGAATAGGATGAGAAAAAGTGTAGGTAAAGAAGAAACAGAACTATCGTTTTTCACAGAAGATACGATCGTGTGCTTAAAATACCCATAAATTAAAAAATTAGGGCCTGTAGGTGTTGCAATGGATAGAGTACTCAGCTCGGCATCAGGAAGACTCATCTTCCTGAGTTCAAATCTGGCACCCGCCACTTAGTATCTGTGTGATCCTAGGCTAGTCGCTTAACCCTGTTTGCCTCATCATTCAGATGAATTGGAGAAGGAAAAGGCAAACCACCCCAGTATCTTTGCCAAGAAAACCCCAAAATGGGACCATGAAGAGTTGGACATGACTAAAATGTCTCAACAAGAACAACATCAACAACACTAAAAACTAAAAATATTAATTGAAACAATTAATAACTTCAGCAGACTTTCAGGATATAAAATGAATTCACACAAATCATTAACATTTCTATAAAATATGAATAAAGCCCAACAAGAAGAGACAAAAAAGAAATTACATTTAAAATTACCATAGAATGTATAAAGTGCTTGGGAATCTACCCTGCCCCTCAAGGGAGAAAATTATATAATATAAATATAACCACAAACCACTATTTACAGACATAGTGAGATCTAAATAACTGGGAAAATATGAATTGCTTATGGGCAGGATAAGCCAATATAATAAAAATGATAGGAATGGCTAGGTGGTGCAGTGAATAGAGGACAGGCCCTGGAGTCAGGAGGAGTTGAGTTCAAATTTGGCCTAGAATGCTTAACATTTACTAGCCATGTGACCTTGGGCAAGTCACTTAAGCCCAATTATCCTACCTTCCCCCCTTCCAAAAAGAAAAAAAAATACAGAACTACCTAAAATAATTTGCCTATTAAATGCCATACCAATCAAACTACCAAAAGATAACTTTTGGAGTGCTAGAAAAAATAAAATTTATATTCATATGGAGGGGGAAAAAGTTTAAGAATCTCAAGAGAAATAATGCAAAGAAATGGAAAGGAAGAGGCCTAGCAGTATCAGATCTCAAACTAAGTGCTTGCTACTGGTTACAGAATAGGTTCATCAGAAGAACAGATTAGGTACACAATATCCAAAAGCAAACATATCCAATAATTCAGTATTGAATGTATGGGGATTGTTATTTTTGTTGTTGTTAAGTCACATCCAACCTTTCATGATATCATGGACCATAGTACACCAATAAGATTTTCTTTGCAGAAATACTGGAATGGTTTTGCCATTTTCTTCTTCAGTGGATAAAAGCAAACAAAGGTTAAGTGACTTGCCCAGGGTCACACAGCTAGTGAAAGTCTGAGGCTAGATTTGAACTCAGGTCATCCTGACTCCAGGCCTATCCACTGAGTTGCTACTGAGATAAGGACTCACTATCTGACAAAAACAGCTGGGAAAATTGGACAGCAGTCAAGAAGAAATTAAAGCAATAACTTACATTGTCTACAAACATAACCTCCAAATAGGCACATGACCTAGATATAAAAGTTCACATCATAAACAAACAAGAGAAACATGGAAAAAATGACCTGTCCAATCTATGGATTGGCTGTTGTTCTTTGTGCTGAAAGAGGACCAAAATGACATTGCTGTGTTGGGGTCAAGGTACAGTGAGTCTGAGTGTGACTGATGTAAGGATAGAGAAAAGTTCAGGACTAAACAGGGAATAACTAGGAGCATAAAATGGATCGTCTTTATTACATAAAATTTAAAAAGTTTTTGCATTAAAAAAAGTTAAGGTTAAAAGGAAAACAATTAACGTGGAAAAAAATTTTTGCAGTGTTTCTACAATATACAAGGAACTGATTCTAATTTATAAGAAAAAAGAACATTCCTGAATTGATAAATGGCCTAAGGATATGAATAGACAGTTCTCAAGGGAAGAAACTCGAGCTATTTATAGCCACACACTACTAATTAGAGAAATGTAAATTAAAGCAATTTTGAGGTTCTACCTCACACCCATCAAAGTGACAAAAAAAAAGCGGGGGGAATAAATATAGAAGTGGGAAAACAAGAACACTGATGCATTGTTGGTGGGCCTGAGTGCTGGTGCTGTTCTTGTTTAGTCGTATCTGACTCTTTGAGGCCCCGATTGGGGTTTTCTTGGCAAAGATACTGGAGTGGTTTGCCATTTCCTTCTTCAGTTTGTTTTACAGGTGAGGAAACTGAGGCAAATAGGGTTAAATGATTTGCCCAGGGTCACACAGTTAGTAGGTCTCTGAGGCCAGATTTGAACTCAGGAAAATGAGTCTTCTTGATCCCAAACCCAGAGCTCTGTGCACTATGGTGTCACCTAACTGCCCTGTGGCATATGGATATGATGGAAGACTATTAGGCTTCTGATTTCAAAATGATGTAGAAAGATTTCTATGAACCAGTATGGAACAAAGCGAGCAGGAACAGAATGGTTTTTACTCTAACATCAATGTTAAAAAAATAAATGATTTTAAGGATTTTTATAAGCTGACAAAGGAGCAGACTGGGAAAACAATTTATACAATAACAGCGCTGTAGAAAGGAACAACTTGGAAAGCCATAAGAATTATGGCCAAGGGGTATCTAGGTGGCTCAGTGAATAGAGCACCAGCCCTGGAGTCAGGAGGACCTTTGTTCAAATCCAGTCTCAGACACTTGACACTTACTAGCCTTGTGACCTTGGGCAAGTCACTTAACCCCAATTGCCCAGCCTTCCCCCCTCCAAAAAGAAAAAAAAAAGAATTATGGCCAATATAACAATCATTTACAATTCCAGAGGACCTATGACAAAACATGTCATTTGTGTCAGAGGTGAATGACTTCAAAGTACAGTATGCAGCATAGATATATTTTTGCAGACATCAACTAAGGGAATTTGTTTTCCTTGACTGTGCCTATTTGTTAAAAGAAATTTGCTTTTCTTTCTTTTTTTGTTTTTGGAGAGGGGAAGGCAGGGCAATTGGGGTTAAGTGACTTGCCCAAGGTCACACAGCTAGTGAGTGTCAAGTGTCTGAGGCTGGATTTGAACTCAGGTCCTCCTGCCTCCAGAGCCAGTACTCTATTCACTGTGCCACCTAGCTGCCCCTCTTTTGTTTCTCTTGGATGGGATGGAAGATAGGATGGGGAGAGAATATATTTCTGTTTGGTTTTGTTTGTTTTTAATAGAGATTATGGGAGGCTACAAATGTGAAACGTTTACTGGCACTTTCAGATGGGTTCACTGTATTGTGAGTTTTACTTCACAGTTTTAATTTGTAATGAGAGGATTTTCACATAGTAAAAATAATCTGTAAATATTTGCAAAGTAAAAACAAAATGCATGAATAAAATACAATTTAAGAAAACAAAAAGGAAGCAGAGCAATGAGCCCAGTGGGGCTGCTATTGCTACCACAAGACTTCAGGTATCACCTGGGACACCCACCAACTATGCACTGAACCTGTTGGTCTTCGCCCTCCTATGCCTTATCCTACTCTGTTCTCCTCCCTCTGTACCCTCCAGAACTCATGTTTCTTCATTAAGAAACTTCCCTTCAGGTGGCCCAGTGAATAGAGCACCTGCCCTGGACACAGGAGGACCTGAGTTCAACTCTGGCCTCAGACACCTGATACTTACTAACAGTGTGACCTTGGGCCAGTCACTTAACCCCAACTGCCCTGCCTTCCCCTCTCCAAAAAGACCCCCAAAAGAGAAAGAAACTTGCCTTCTGGTTAGATTTCTTTCTCTCATCCTCCTTCCATCTTCTTGCAATTGCAGGAACCCAGGTCCCCCTGTATCCCTGGCCCTTCTCTCCAGTGTCCCATGCATCTTTTCTCTTTTGCCAACACACTGGGCAAAGAGGAGAGGCAGACCCACTTCTTCCTTCTCCTTGCTACTCCCAACTATCAGCCAGCAGTTCTAAGGCTCATTCCAGCCTTATGCAGCTCTCGATGGCATTCAGCTACCAAGTCATTTCTACTTCCTTTCTCAAGGAATTCAAAACCTGCCTCAAAGGCTTCTTTTCCACTCCACGCCCTGCCCTTCAGCCTACAGATCAACATCCCCTCCTGGTTCATCAGTATCCATGACTCCCATGGTCTGTACATTCCTGACAACTCAACCCAGTGATGGTCGCATCCTTGGTCACCCTCACTCCCAAGTGCTCCCCCTCTGTCATCTATAATTCTCAAAGGCCTCTTGCTGTTGGGACCCTCCTGTGTGTACTGCCCTCCCTGGGTCTCTTCCTGACCCTGCTCTTCACCTTTAGGGCAATCCCCATTCTCTCTACCTTTTCTCTGGTTTCCCAGTCCATCATCTCTTTCCTGATGTCACCTTGTTTCATTCCAGACTCATCCTTTAATTTCAACTTTATACTGTCTTCTGTCCTCAGATCTTTTGTTCCCTTGTCCTTTTGTTCCTCAAAACCCCAGCCCTGATTATTCCCACAAAACATCCTCTCTCCTCCTCCTTTGCTGAATTCAGACTGAAGTTAAACAATCTTCCTTAGAAGATTGCCGCTACCATATAAAGAGCACCATGTGCTATAGACCAGCAAAAAACGTTATAGAATCTTGTTGACAGGGTCCACTAGAAATTTGTTATATAATTCTAACTGGGCCTTCACTACTGCATGAATATTGCCCAATATTTTACTTTTCTCTGATTCACTCTATCCCATTCTCCACAACTTCTGTTCCAAATCTTCTTTCCTCCAGCTAGCTCCCTATAGCACCCGCTCTTCTCTCTCTCTCAGTGGGGGCCTGCCTCATACTTTACAGAAAAGAAAATAAGGCTGCTTGTTACCAGCTTTCTCCTCTTTCCAATTCTACAGCTCAAATACCCTCAATGTTTTCCCTTGTTCTCTCTTCCTTGCTGATACCAGCCCCATCTTGTTTACCAGGAGCTTTATGCCTTTCTTTATCTCCTCTCTACCTAATTTTCGATTTCTTCTTATCTACTGGATCCTCTCCTAATGCTTACAAATATGCCTGGCTCTCCCCATCTTTAAAAAAATACAAAAAACATACAAAAAAGCGTTATTCAGGTGTGCCATCCCCTCTAGCTATCAGCTTTTATCTTCCCTCTGCTTCACAGCCAAACTTGTAGAAAAAACTATTTGTACTCATTGTCTCTACTTTCTAACATCATTTTTTAAAGGTCATACATGTACAATCATGTTAAACACATTTCCACATTAGTCTTTAACCTCCTTAACATCTGGCTTGTGACTCCACTACTCAGCTGCAACTTTTCTCTCCAAGGTTACCAACGATCCTTTGCCAAATGCCTCTCCACTGTTCTCATCTTTCTTGACCTTTCTGTAGCATTTTCCACCATTGGTAACCCCTTCCTCTTCTCCTCTGTTTTCATCTTTCTTGACCTTTCTGTAGCATTTTCCACCATTGGTAACCCCTTCCTCTTCTCCTCTGTTTTCATCTTTCTTGACCTTTCTGTAGCATTTCCCACCATTGGTAACCCCTTCCTCTTCTCCTCTGTTTTCATCTTTCTTAACCTTTCTGTAGCATTTTCCACCATTGGTAACCCCTTCCTCTTCTCTGTTTCATCATCTTTCTTAACCTTTCTGTAGCATTTTCCACCATTGGTAACCCCTTCCTCTTCTCTGTTTTCATGGCACTGTTCTCTCTCTGTTCCTCTCCTCCCTGTCTGCTTGAACCTTGTCAATCCCCTTTTCAATCTCACCATCCTCCTCCTACCCCAGGGCTCTGACTTGGGTCTTCCCTTTTTACACACCTTCTTGGTGATGTCTTCAGCTCCCATAGATTCCCCTCTCATCTCTATGGAGAGGACTCCCAGATATACATATCTACTCTTCTTCTCTCTCCTGGGCTCCAGTTGCCCCTCAGACATTACTACTAGGATGTCCTACAGGCATCTCAAACTCAACATGTCCAATACTTAGCATCTTTCTCCCTTCCCATCCTTCCTCTTAACTTCCCCTATTCCTGATTCAAGTCAGACAGATAGATTCCCAGCCTTCAAGGAATCCCTAACCCTCCATCCCCACCTCTCCTTGTATGTAATCATTGTCTCTTTTCTAAAATGTTATGAAAATCCTTTTCATTGGTCTATTTGAACCCAAATTTTCCTCTTTCCAACTCATTCCCCACACCGATGGTTTTGTTGGGGGGGGGGTGTTTTGTTTTTGTCTTTTTTTTGGAGGGGGGAAGGCAGGGCAATTGGAGTTAAGTGACTTGCCCAAGGTCACATAACTAGTAAGTGTTAAGTGTCTGAGGCGGGATTTGAACTCAGGTCCTCCTGACTCCAGGTCTGGTGCTCTGTTCACTGCACCACCTAGCTGTCCCATAAAGTACAGTTTTGACTATGCCATTTACCTTAAGAGACAGGTGTTAGATGGCCCAGGGGATGGAGTCCTGGGCCTGAAGACAGGAAGACCTGAGTTCAGATCTGGTCTCAGACATTTACTAGCTACATGACCTTGGGAAAGTCACTTGACCTCTATTTGCCTCAGTTTCCTCAACTGTGAAATGTGGGTCATATTAGCACCTACCTCTCAGGGTTATTGTGAGGATTAAATGAGATATTTGTAAATTGCTTAGCATAGCACCTGGCACATAGTAGGTGCTTAATAAATATTCCTTCCTTTCTCAAATGACTCCCTTCTTCTGTTCACTCATGTGTAGCAGTGAAAGCCTTTCCCAGTCTAGTTCCCTGATTGCACACCGAGTCCCCTTCCCGTGGTTTACACTGAAGCTTAACTGACAACTTGCTGTTCTCCACACACAACCTTTTACTGACCTTTGCCCAAGCTGGCCTCCAGGCACTCCTATTTGATTTTTGTCTGTTTCCCCAGGACTTAGCACCATGACTGGTATACAATATGTGCTTAACACATACTTGTTAAATTTCATTGTGGAAAGCTCTCCAGGAGATGAGCCTCCCCTTAGAAGTCCTGCTGGGATCTGGCTGGGTTCTGCCCTGCTGGAAATCAGTGGGTGCTTTGTCTGGGCTTCTGCCAGGGACCTCAGATTGAACCAGCAAAGCAGCAGTTACTATGGTCTCAAGTAACAATGCCAGCTCTCCCTTGGCATGAACCTGGGCCTCAGGCAACATCCGGAAAGGTGCTCAGAAAGATTGGGTGACATAGCCCACATGCTTATCACCCCAAGGTCTCTTGATAACAGAGGTATAGAGGAAAAGAAATGATGAGGACCAATCTCTTGGTACCATCCCACCCCTAAGCAAGGAAAGGCAGGGCCAGTGTATGATTACTGGGACCAGAATATATAAGGAGATTGAAATTCTGAAGCAGGCAATACTACCTTAACCCCAACACCATGTCCTACCTGGGCCTCCTAAGCTGTTTTGCCTTCATTGGCACCTCTTTAGGTAAGTGCTAGGGTCCCCTCTGGGAAATAGGAAGGGATATTTCCATGGTTAGGCTCTCCATTGACAATAAGGAAGGGCTATCTCCTGACCTGAAATATCTAGGAGAAAGAACCAGAGTTCTAGGGCTGGAAGGAACTTTAGAGATCATCCCATCTTATCCCTTCATTTTTACAGAGGAGGAAATTGAGGCCCAGAGAGGCCACATGACTTGCTCCTGACCAAGATTTGAACTTAGGTCCTCAGGATGCACATATAGTACTGTTTCTACTCAACCATGAAGCCTCTTAATACCTGCTGCCCCCTGAAATCTACCAATGGTCCTTGGAAAAATAGAAATATGGATAGAATCTCAAAATGAGCCTCTGTGGCATTTCCCCACAATCAATACTGAGGGTGAGGCTTGCTCCAGGCTACTGGTTATATCTGCTGAATATTGTTGAAACTCCTTCCAACAATTCAGTCATCACTTAGAGTTGACTAAGGCACTGAAAGATTAAGGGGCTTGCCCAGGATCGCACAGCTATTATTTGTCAGGGATAAGATTTGAACTGATTTTTTTAAACGGAATTAAACAGATTCCGAGTCCAGGGATGCACAGCCCAGCAGCTAGGTAAGGGACATGGAATCCTCTCACATTAGGTCTCTTCATGACAGTAGAAGAGGGAGATACACTGACCATGGACCTGGCAAGGTTTCTCAAAACTATTCCAATCTTTTCCTGCTGAATAGGGCAGGGTGTTGAGTGGTGCGTGTGTGTATGTGTGTGTGTGTGTGTGTGTGTAAGATTATAACATTCTGGGGGAACAGAATTCTATACCAATTCCCTCTTCTTCTCCTCCTCCTTTAGATACAGAGAAACAAGTTAGACCCATTGACTCAGGCTGCTGCTGTCCCTGTTCCCCAGGGCCAACAGACAGGATGCTCCTGACCTGGGCATAGCCTTGGGTGGTCTCCCAGTCAAGGTCTCTAGGGAGAGAATTGGGGTATTTCCTTTGGTATTATCATAATTCTCTGAAGGCTTCTCAGTAATCCCATGATCCCTCAGGTGAGACAGTAGCACACTCATAACAGGACGACTCAGAGGAGACAGTAACAGTATCCATAAATTAGCAAGTATTTTTTAGAGCCTACTCTGTTGCAAGGTATTGTGAGAGCTACAAATATAAGACACAGTCCCTCTTCTCACACAGCTTGTTCTAGTTGGGGAGATAAGATACGTGTATGTGCATGGACACACACAAACAGTACAAAGCAGTCTAAGAGAGAACGACAGTAAGTCCTATGGGACGTACAAGAGAGTAATCACGGGTAGGCTTCCTAGAAGAGATAGGCTTTGAGAGATGAATAGGATTCAGACAAAGAGTCTGTCTAAATAAATTAGTTGATTTAACAAACATGTATCTCACCTAACATTGATAAGCTGGAGATCAGCTGGAGGACAGCAACAGTCAAGGGTCTCGAGTTAAAGGCCGTATATGGATTGATTGATGGGATTGGGGATCTCTAGCCCAGAGAACAGAAAGCTCAAGGGGCATATAAGAGTTGTCTTCAAATATTAGAAGGATGGACATGTGGCAGAGGGAGGGTAGAAATAGAAGCGATGGGGGAGATGGTGCAAAGAGGGCAGCTTAGACTTGATACAAGGAAACACTTCCCAGCAATGAGAGCTGTCCAAAATGGACTCCTTAGAAGAGCATGGGTTCTCCTTGCTGGAGCACTTTATCCCAAAGACTAGATGACCATCTATCTGTTGATGTGAGGATGTTTTTTTTTTCCCATAGACTAGATGAATACTGAGGCCCCTTCTATCTCTGAAATTCTGAGGTTATGATTTATTATGCATTGACTGTGTTCAGACCACTGGGCTTGGTAGAAGATCTATAAAGTTATCAGACATGGCGCCTGCCCTCATGGAGCTTATGTTCTAGTCAAGATACCTTAAGACTCTAGAACATAGATAACTATAATGCAGATATTAGGATCCTGGGACCACAGATTTAGAGCTGAAAGGAACTTTTGAGGTATTTCTACACCTTTGCCCATTTTACAGATGAGAAAACTGAAGCCCAGAGATGTCATCTGACATGATCATAAGATTATAGATTTAGAACTAGAAGGAACCAGAGAAATCATTGATTTTAACTCTCCCATCTTACAGATGAGAAAAACGAGGCCCAGAGAGTCATGCAACTAGTCTGAGGCTATATTTGAACACAGTTCTTTGCTACCTCTTCACATTACAGAGTGAATATTTCAGAGATGAGTGAAAAACAAACTTTTGAGATCTGAAAGGAAGAGTCATTATCCATCAGAGGAAAGCTGGGCTACTCAGCTCCCTAACCTAGCTCCGGGTTTAGGGCTTGTCAGCATCCCGAAGCTTCTCCTTTTCCACACTATCTTGGCATCTCCTTTAGGCTGTGGTGTCCCTGCCATTGAGCCTGTCCTGAGTGGCTTGTCTAGGATTGTCAATGGTGAAGATGCTGTCCCTGGCTCCTGGCCCTGGCAAGTCTCCCTTCAGGTGAGAGTCTGGGCCCTACTCCTTGGGTAGGGATTCTGTCCATGATAGGACCCTAAGGGCAGAATGATGGCCCTAGAACCAGGAAGCCTGAAGCTCAGGGGTAGGACAGACAGACTCCTTGACTACCCCAATCCTGAACCCCAGAGTCCCTGAAGTTTCACTGCTCTCTAGTGTCTGGAACTTGGAGAATAAGAGTTTCCTCTTTCCTTTCTACTTCTAGGACAAAACCGGCTTCCATTTCTGTGGGGGATCAATCATCAGTCAAGACTGGGTGGTCACTGCAGCCCATTGTGGTGTCTGGTAAGGAGTAGGAAGAATTAACTTCCTTCCTGGGGCTGTAGGATCCCAGAGAATCAGCTAAGAAATAAATTGAGACAATTCATAGATCCAGTAAAGTAGCAGGATACCAAATAAATCTACAAAAATCATCAGCATTGGGGTGGCTAGGTGGCGCAGTGACAGAGCACTGGCACTGGAGTCAGGAGGACCTGAGTTCAAATCCAGTCCCAGACACTTAACACTTACTAGCCATGTAACCTTGGGCAAGTCAGCCCCAATTACCCTGCCTTTTCCCCCTCCAAAAAGAAAAAAAAATAGCAGTATTTCTCTATAGTAATAATAAACCCAGAACAATACAATAGAAAAAGAAATCTCATTCCAAATGAACAAAATATTGGGAACTAATCTACCAAGAACACTCAAAGACTTATAGAAAAACAGTTAGAAAATATTCCTTACAGAAATAAAAGGAGATGAATAATTAGAGGGATAATTATGGCTCTTGGTTGGGTTGTACTAATAGTAATAAAAATAAGGACATTACTTAAATTAATGTATAGATTTAGGGCAATTAAAGAGTTAGCACCATATAGTCACACACATAGAACTAGAGAGGACCAGATAGATGATCAATGTGCAAGCCAATCACATATAATTCACAGTCAAGGAAACTGAGATCCAGAGACATTATTAAGTGATAATCTCTGGTCACACAGATAGTCAGTAACTGAGTAAAGATCAGTTCACATTTTCTTTTCATTGGGCAAACTTGCCTCTGGCTACTTTATGAAATCAGACAAAATACTAACCAAATTCATTTACAAGACCAAACAGTCTAGAATTTCCAGGAAAATATGGGGAGAAAAAGTAGGCACAAAGGAAAAATAGCTTTTCAACCTTGTGAGAGTATGGGAACAAGGGGGTGGCCTACAGAATATGCCCCGCCTTCAGAATGTGTCCTTAATTGAATCTCCAACCCCCTTTCCCAGCACAGCACAAAAATGCGCATATCAGATGAAGTCCATTGGTGTTCCATATATGTATGGATATGCCCAATGGATAGCCCTGTGGGGTGGAACTTCTCTCTTCCATGAGAGGAGGAAAAGTGTAGTTCTCTGTTCCCTCTATCATAGGAAATCAGACCTGGTGATCGCTGGTGAGTTTGACCAGGGCTCTGATGAGGAGAACATCCAAGTGCTAGAGATCGACCAGGTATGGCCAGGCTCAGAGGTTCCTTAAAAGAGTGGGTGGGAGAAAAGCAATGAATAACCCTCAGGGCTTCCTTAGCCAAACCTCCAACTAGACGGAATTCTCTTGAGGGGGTCCGGCTGCCATACTTGCCTCTGTACAGATATTTCCTAGCTCAAAATATACTTCTGTGTAAGATATACTAACCAGACTTAGGAGGTCACAGATTTATACCTGGAAGGGACCATAAGGATCATTAAATCCAATCTCCTTTTTCTTGAGATGAAAAAACAGAAGCCAAGAACATTTAAATGATTTGATCGAGTGTTTTCGTCATAGGCAATAATTGATAGAGCTAAGAGTCGAAGCCAAGACCTTTTACAAGGTACCATCCTCGATGGATAAACAAAATTGTTTCTTGAGTCCAGTCACCCCAAGGACATGGCTTGTTGTAGACCCAGTGAGAGGTGGGGGCAGAGAGTGAGACCTGCCCTTGGGGAGCCCACAGTCAAGGCTGGACTTCCTGGTGGAGTCTAAACACAGTATAGGAATTCAGAAAAGGAGATAAGATTCTGAGAAGCCAACAGGAAGAAGAGATGATTGGCTACTCCCCAGATCTTCCATATTTGGCCATTGTTGCAAAGGACAGAGGTCATTCCTCACTCTGTCAGGCTCCCAGGGATGCTGAGCCTGCATTTCTGAGCCACTCACTGGTCAACCTAAGCACATTCCTGAGGGAGGGGGAGGAGACAGCCAGTCTGGGGTAGACAAGTTTGCCTGGGTTGGTGGGGGTGAGCAGGTAACAGGGTTAGCTAGAGCTCTGTTGGGAGCTGAGTTGGCAAAGATTTGGGGGGAGATTTGAATCATTGAAACTTAGGGTCAGAGATTTAGAGCTGAAAAGGACAGTGACTTGCTTACAGACAGTGACTTGCATAAGCTGGGAAACACCGAAGGCAGGATTTGACCTCAGGTCCTCCAAGCTCAGGGCTCTATTCATTATTCCAGGCTGTCTCGGGTCTGAAGTTCTGAGGATGCTGGTGGCCAGCTTACTAGCTCATCTAGAGGTAGAGAACAGATTGTAGAGGCCAGAAGCGCTAGAACTAGGGGTGTACTGATAAATGTTTAACAACCAGCTCTCTAGGGGAATACTGCATGTGGGACACACTTTTTATAGTTATCTACATTGTGAACTTCTTGTCCATCACTTTACTGAGTTTAAACAATTAATGAAACAATAAATCAAGCCCTCATTTGTAGTGTTTTGTCAATGTTCATACTAAAAATTTAACAATCAGCTCCCGTGAGCTGAACATCCTTGGCTAAACTGTCTCCAGGCTAACATGATACTGCCCAATCTGTGCTTCAGGGGCCTGAGTCACCTTTTCTGGGTCTTCAGATGGGTTCTTGAGGCCTGGAGGGGAAAGAAGGGCAGCCAGTGCAAGGATGCAGCCAGTGCTGGGGTGGGTGAGCTAGGCGACCAGGGATGTTCTATGGTCTCTCTCCTCCCTTGTTTAAGTAGTAAAGCCTTCCCAGAGCTTAGGGACAGGGGCTCTCAGCTGGAGGATAAATAGCTATGGGCCAAAGAATGAGCCCCCAAGCTGACACCAGCTGAGTCTCCAGGCTGAAGGCATGGGGCCATGATACCCTGGGGGATAATGGGAGCAATTGTGGCCTAAGCCTCTGAACCCCTGGCCCTACAGCTTGTGTGACCTGTGACCTTTCCAGGTCAGCTCAGGGGTGAATGTTCCACCTTCCTAAAGGAAGCATTTGGCTGGATCCCCAGAGGCACGGAGACAGGGGTCATACATTAATTTACTCATTCGATGAGCATTTATCCAGAGCCTACAATCTGTCAGGACCTGATGCCACATCTGGGGATACAAAAACAAAAATTCAAGGGCTCATTCCCTCAAAGAGCTTACATTCTACTGGGGAAAACATCTTCTACAGATAAATAGATTAAAAATATTTATGTTAAAAAGTGTGCCCCTTTTAGGGTTCAGCAGACTTGTAGTGGTAAGAGGCAAAGAAAGAAAGAATGAGACCAAAGACTAAGGCCCTTCCTGGTGGGACTGAAGCCTGGCACACTTCACTGAGTCTCTATTAGGGATTCATTTGCATATGAAAAGGTCAGTGAAAATGAACTCCCAGGACATAACTGGGTGCCTCTTCTGCACAGTAATTCATTTCCTTTAAAAAAAAAAAAAAACTCTTCTCTTTTAAAAAATTTATTTATTTGACATTTTATTTTTCCCTAATTACATGTAAAAAACAATTTTTAACATTTTTTTTTAACTTTGAGTTCCAATTCTCTCCTGCCCTCCCCATCACCCTCACCAAGAAAACAAGCAATTAGATATGGGTTATACATGTATAGCAGTTCGTTTTTATAAACCAAAAGGTTAGAGGTTTTTTTCTTTAACTGAGCAAACCTGACTCCCAAAGTTATTTGGACTTTATTGGGCAAATAGCCATTGCCTAGTTCTAGCCTGACCTGTAGAAAGAAGATTTGGGAAATGTACCAAATAGTCGCCATAAGTTAGACTGAGCTCTCTTACTGAACCAGAAAAATGTTCTAAAGTCTAAAATGGGGCACACGCTTTTATATACAAAATAAATATAGTAATGGGGGAGGAGAGCATTAGCTACTATGGCTATCTGGAAGAATGCTGCATTTGAGCTGACTTGAGCTTGGAAGGAAAAGAAGAATTACAAGAGGTAGAGGTGAGGAAGGCCGTGGACTTTAAGAATGATGGCAGAAACTAAGCTAGCCCTCCAGGGGCCAGGATAGCCCATAAAAGTGGAAGGGGAGTAGGGTTCAGGGGGGGCATCTCCTTCACCATGGCTGTCTTTCCCACAGATCTTCCAGAATCCCAATTTCGACTACTTCAACACTAGCAATGACATTGCTCTGATAAAGCTGGCCACACCTGTCCAATTTTCAGACACTGTGTCCCCGGTTTGCCTTCCCAGCTCTGCTGATGACTTCCCTGAAGGCCTTAACTGTGCCACCACTGGCTGGGGACTGACCAAGTACAGCAGTAAGTTTGGAGAGGGGAGAGAGGGCACCAAAGAGGGATGAAGGTATTGACTAGAAGATACCAGACTGCCATTGCCTTCCTTTCCCTTGGGACTCCTGGAGTGGGGTGAGGTTCTGCCTACTGGGTAATGCTGCTGTTGGGGCCTTCCAGATAGCAACACCCCCGAGAAGCTTCAGCAAGCTGCTCTTCCCCTCCTGTCCAACAGCAAGTGCCAGAAGTACTGGGGAAGTCTGATCGACAACAGTATGGTCTGTGCTGGTGCCAGCGGTGTTTCCTCCTGCATGGTACCTGCCTCTTTCCCCCCATCATTCCCAACACTTATATGGACTCATCTTTTTTTAATGCTTTTTAGAAGGGGTAAAGCAGGGCAATTGGGATTAAGTGACTTGCCCAAGGTCACAGGGCTAGTAAGTGTCTGAGGCTGGATTTGAACTCAGGTCCTCCTGACTCCAGGGCTGGTCCTCTGTTCACTGAGCCACCTAACTGCCCCTAGACTAGCCTTTAGAAGAGTGCTGGGGGTTGGGTAACCCTAGAACTAGGCTTAACTCTGCCTTGTCCCCCCCAGCTGTCTTCTGATCTTTACCTCATCCCCAGTTCTCCATCTTTCTCTTTATTCAGTCTCTTAACAGGTATCTCTTAAGTGCCTGTTATGTGCCCATTTCTCTGCTAGACACTGGGGAGCACAGAAAGAGAAGACACAGAGTTCCCTCAAGGAGCTTACAGTGAACAATTAAGTTTCTAGACCAAAGTCAACAAGCATTATTAAGCACCATTATAGCAGGCAGTGAGGTAGCAAACTGAATAGAATGCTAGGCATGGAAACAGGAAGTCTCATCTCCCTGAGTTCAAATCTGGCCTCAGAGACTTAGCAGCTGGGTTACCCTGGGCAAGTCAGTTAACCTTGTTTGCCTCAGTTTCCTCATCTATCAGACGAACTGGGGAAGGAAATGGCAAACCACTCCACTATCTTTGCTAAGAAAACCCCAAATGGGTTCACAAACAGTTGGACGTGCCCAGATGATTCAACAACAACAAAACTATGTGTCAGACAGGATTTGAATTCAGGGCTTCCTGTCTTTATCTTTTTTTTTTTTTGGAGGGCAAATGGGGTTAACTAACTTGCCCAAGGTCACACGGCTAGGTTTTTTTGTCTGTGTGTGCATTAAGTGTCTGAGGTCAGATCCCAACTCAGGTCCTTCTGACTCCAGGGCCGGCGCTCTACTCACTGTGCCACCTAGCCACCCCCTTCTGTCTTTATCTCTTGAACCATTGAGCTGGCTAGTCAAGGTGAACCTGACCTGGGGTAGTATCTGTGTGAGAAGAGGATGTTTCTAAGGGATGTGAAGGAGGAAATGACAAAACTAGACAACAGATAAGATGTGCAAAGTGAATGTGGATGGGAAATCCCTGTTGGATGATGCCAAGCTTGTGACTGTGGGCATGGTGGGGCCCTCAGCAGCAACAGGAAAGGAGGAGAAAGGAGACAGTCAAGGGAAAAGAGACATTCTGCTCTGGACATGTTGGGGTTGAGATGCTACAGTCCAAGATGTCAAAAGCCTGCTGCTGATCTGGAGCTTGGGAGAGGCTGGGGCTGGACATCCACATCTGGGAGGCTACCATATTTGAGATAATGATGAAAACCTTGAGAGTTGATGTGATCGGACAGTGTATGGGGAAAAGAGAAGAGGGCCCAGGACAGAGACTGAGACAGTTAGCGAGCGTGGCATAAATAAAACAGCAAAGGAGACCTAGAAACAAGCAGGGCTTCCTGGAGGAGGTGGGCCTTTGTATGAGAATCAAGGACAGAGCGCATTGGGGCAGAGGAATGAGAGGAGTATTCTGGGGAGGGGACTAGAACAAGTAAAACAGGTGGGGGATGCCCCCTCTAAGAATATCACATAGAAGAGATTAGACTGTCCTGTAGGCTTGAGAAGGAAGGACGAAAACAAGCATTTATTAAATGCCTACTGTGTCAGGCACTGTGCTAAGAGCTTTAAAAATCATCTCTTTTGATCCTCACATCAACCCTGTGGAGCAGGTGCTACTGTTATCCCCCTGAGGTAGACAGAGGCTATGTGTCTTGCCCAGGGTCACTTAGCTGTTAAGTGAATGAGGTCGGCCTCGGCTCTCCCTGGCTCCAAGCCCAGCACTCTATCCACCGCATCACGTAGCTACCTGGGGAATCCCTGGGATGAAAGTGGTATTTCAGGAAGATGAATCTGGCAGGGGGAGGAGGATGGACCAGAGGGCTGGGGCAGGAGAGCCTCAGTGGCCAGTAGAGGATTCTGGGGGATAGACAATAAGTGGGGATGGGTGGGTTTGGGAGGCATTTCAAAGGAAAAAATAATGGGTCTGGGTCACAGTCTGGATGTAGGAAATGAAAGACAGAGAGAGAGACAGAGAGACAGAAACAGAAACAGAGACAGAAGGAAAGAGACAGAGAAAGAGGGAGAGAGACAGACAGACAGAGACAGACAGAAACAGAGACAGAGAGAGACAGAGACAGAAGGAAAGAGACAGAGAAAGAGGGAGAGAGACAGACAGACAGAGACAGACAGAAACAGAGACAGAGAGAGACAGAGACAGAAGGAAAGAGACAGAGAAAGAGGGAGAGAGACAGACAGACAGAGACAGACAGAGAGACAGAAACAGAAGGAGACAGAGAAAGAGGGAGAGAGACAGACAGACAGAGACAGACAGACAGAAACAGAGACAGAGAAAGACAGAGACAGAAGGAAAGAGACAGAGAAAGAGGGAGAGAGACAGACAGACAGATAGAGACAGACAGACAGAGACAGACAGAGAGACAGAGACAGAGACAGAGAGAGGCAGAAACAGAGAAAGAGGGATACAGAGAGAGAGAGAGAGAGAGAGAGAGAGAGAGACTGAGGGGCAAGCTGGGTGGCACATTGAACAGAGCACCAGCTCTGGAGTGATGAGGACCTGAATTCAAATCTGGCCTCAGACACTTACTAGCCGTGTGATCCTGGGCAAGTCATTAACCCCAATTGCCTCCAAAGGGGGAAAACAGAAAGAATTTTTTAAAAAATTGAGAGAGAAGAGAACTCTCACCTCTCATCTCACCCTTGCCCACCCCCGAGACTCTTCCCTCCAGCTCCAATCTTGCCTCTCTCTGCCCTGGACATTCCTTAATGGCTCAGCCTTTCTTCCTCCACCTTTTCACCCCTGTTGGTCCATTTCCTCACCATCTTTACCCAGCCTTCTCCATCCCTCCTCCTTCCTACTTCTCCCATTCAGAAAGTTGTAGCCAGAGCTCCCTTCTCTTTGTCCACAGGGTGACTCTGGTGGCCCACTGGTCTGCCAGAAGGCTGGCGCCTGGACCTTGGTTGGTATCGTCTCCTGGGGCAGTAATACCTGTTCTATCTCTAGCCCTGGCGTGTATGCCCGGGTGACAGAGCTCATGTCTTGGGTGCAGGAGATCCTGGCTGCCAACTGAGCTTCCTACAGGGGCACCATCCTATATTTCCCGTGTGACTGTGTGAGACCACAATAAACTTCCAGGGAGGAAGAAGAGTTGTTTCTGATTCCTGTGTCTGTGCCTTGGAGGTAAACCTGGCCTGTGGCTGGCCTCCTCTGAGGATTTCTCCCTTTCCTTCTCCTCCTTCCTTATTCCCAGAGACCAGTGCTGGGATGGTCCCTCCCCTGCACAGAGAATGCAGGCCAAGAGCTCTGGGTATTGGCCCCTGCCTAGGGCCAGGGCTGGGTTAGGGAGCCTTGGCCATGTGCCTCCAGACCACCTCACAAGCCAAAGTTTCCTGTCCCCAGGGTTCTCTCCCTCACCCAAATGCTCCCCCAAGCCCTGCTTAGGTCTAGGGGAAGACTTCTTTTTCCCAGCTATCAGCTGTGGGTTTGGGAGGGGGCTGAGTGGGAGCGCCCACAGTCCATAATAGCTGACTAAGGAGGTAGAGAGTGGACATGTCATTTCCCAGTTGCCCCAGGACCACTCAGGCTGGGGAGGAAAGCTTTGAGGAGAAAAGTAGTTTCCTTTTTAAAATAGACTTTTGTCAATCTCTTTGGGTTTCACATTACTTGGATTTCCCCTTGTATCCCATCTCCTATCCCTTCCAGAGAGCCAGCCCCTGAAACAGACAATTTAAAAAAAAAAAAAGAGAGAGAGAAAGAAAGGGGGGGAGTTTGGAGGGGGTATGAATGAATTTTTTGTATGAATTTAGAATGAACCAATCAACCATGTAAAAAAAAAAACCAAAATACGCAATGTTCCACAGTCATGGACCAACCTCTGCAAAGCAGCTGTCCGCTCAGCTTTCTTCTTCGTGACCAAGCTTGTGACAAAAGTGGTTTTCATTCATTCACTTATGGACTTAGGTGCTAGCCACTGGGTGAAATGACAGAGATACAATGAAAAAAGAGAAACAGACCCTGCCCTCTGAGAGCTTACATTCTTCTAGAGGGAGATAACACAGACAGATGGATGGTGGGTGGATGGACAGACCATTTATTTACCACCATCAGGTCTTGTACTGAGTTCTGGTGGGTACAAATTGTTGTTTGTCCTTTGTTTTTGAAGAGGACCAGTGTCATCATGGGATGGTGTCCTGACTTGTGCACTAATTGGATTTAAGGGAGACAGAGGCACAGGGGGTCCTCAGCCTCACTCTCTCTTGCTGAGTCATCAAAGTCCAGTGGCAGGACCTAGAGTCTTGGTGTCCTGATGTCTGACCAAGCTCCGAGGGCTCCCCAGTGCCTGCTGCTGTCGCCTTTATGGCCGTTGGAACAAATTGTTCTCATCTGCCCATTCCACTGGGGCAGGTCTTCACGTGCTTGGGGCAGACACCCTCCTAAGTCACATATAGGTTTAAGGCTTGCATGGGGCTGGGGGGGGGGTACAAATATGAGCAAGCAAGATAAGGCTGGCCCTCAAGGAGCTCACATTCAAAGGGGGGAGACCACGCATACAGGGGGTTTGGAAAAGGAGAATGCCCACGGCTGCGGTGGGGCAGAATGAAGAGATGGCCAAAATGTGGGGCACAGTGAAAGCTTGGGCCAGAGCTCACCTATCACAACTGGTGTGTGTCCAGCAGTATAGTAAGCACAAAGGGGACAGAATGGGGAGCGCTAACAACTGGGGGGGGGCGCCAGGAAAGCCTTCTGCAGCGGATGGCACCTGAATTACTAGACTGCCGAGGACATTCCACTGGCTCCCTCTCGGGGTACCCCTACACACACACTTTCACACACACACACACACACACACACACACACACACACTTACAAACACACACACTCACACACACACAAACTCACACACACACATACACACACTTACAAACTCACACACATTCACACACACACACACACACACACACACACACACACACACACACACACCCATCTCCACCAAAGGCTCTTAGCAGAACTGGGGGTTTTGACAAAAGGACCTATAAATGCCATTCCGAATTAAAGGAGGGGAGCAGCTGTGTGCTGAAAGTGAGCCTGAAGGAGGACATGGGAAAATGCCCATTGCTTTCAGCTTTCATTGTCCTTGGTTCAGTGGCCAAAGAAATCTCAAGAGATGTGGCCTCCTGGGGCTGCTGGCCCTGGCTCCAGCTGGGGCTTTGTCAGGCACAGGCAGGGAGCAGGAGCCCTGGGCCCCTCCTGAAGGACCTCAGAGAGGAGCTCCGTGGCCCTCTGTGCCCAATTCCAAGGTCTCCTGATAACGAGTTGCTCACCTGGGCTAACTCTAAGGGGCTGAAAGATCTAAAGAGGGGCTCGAAGAGCAGCCCCTGGCTTCCCTCCCACCAAAGCCCCAGACAGTTCAGGTGCAGGCTCATAGGATTTCCTCTTAATGTCACTGTTATTAGCTACACTTCAACATAGCACTTTTAGGTCTATAAAGTCTTTTCCTTCTATTCTCATTTGGCTCACCCCAAGCCTGGGGCCAGGTCATATTATTATCCCCACTTTATAGATATATAGGTAACTGAGGCTGAAAGTTGGGATTCGCCCAAGGCTATACACTGCCATGCTTCCTCACCTCAGAGATGGCCTAGTCTAGTCCATTCCACTGATTTTACAGAGAAGGAAACTGAGGCTTATGGAGAAGTAACATTTCCTCGGTCAGCTTCTGCTGGCAGGAGCCAGGGACGGCTCTTTGCCTTACTCTGGCTGGGCATAGTGGCCCTGGACCTGGGTTACAGGGCCTGAGGCCTCTGCCCAGAGAGGAGATCCTGGAGCAGCCACTGGGCCACAGGGCCCCCTTGGGAGGATTTAAGTGATCACTGCTCCCCAATATCTCCCCACCATCACCTGGAACCCCTCAAACTAAAGATTCATTTGGGGTAACAAATGTCCTCTTTTAAAACTCTGATCTCCCTGAGGAGTGTAGACTCATACCTGCCCTTCCTGCTTAAGGCTGGAATAAATCTAAACCTGTTTTCCTCTGGACACAAGCTCAAATCTCTGGCGTCATAGCTGACATGTATAGAGTTTGAAGGTTTGCGAAGCATTTTACACATCTTGCTTGATCTTGTGAGGTAGGAGGTCCTGTTATTGTACCCATCTTACACATAAGGAAACAGGCTGAAAAATGTTAAATCCCCAGCTAGTAAAAGAACCCAGGCAGAATGTGAACTCTGTCACCAGGAAGGGGGAATTGCCTCAGAGAGAACAGGCCTGAAGGAGGCAAGTGGGGTCTTTGAGAGTCGGGGCAGGACTGACTTTCCTATTTTGGTAGATGTGGGAGGCATGGGAGGTGTGTGGGTTGGGGACCTTTGACTCAAGCCCTTATTTTCCTAGCATCTTAGATTTAGAATTACCTTACAACCAGGCATGTGGGCAGGTAGCCCTGGCCCAAGGAGGGAGCCCCAGACCACAATGTGGGCAGGGCTATTGGGGGCAAAGGGGCCCCATGTGGGCAGTCCTAGCCAGGGGGTCTTTGGGGACTAAGAGACTTCCTGGCTAGGCCTTTGGTATGGTTGGGCTATGGGGGGTGGGCGAGGGCTCCAGCATTTCCATAGCTGTCCCCTGTTCATTCTCCTTTGGGTCCCCCACATTGTGCTCTCTGTGATCCACATATTGGGTCCCCCCACATCCCAACTCTTCATACCTAGGGACCCCTAATACTCTAGGATCTCTCCTCATCTCCCCAGGATTCTTTCACATTCTGGAATCTCCCTCACAAAGCCTGCCCCTACGGTCTCTTCTCATTCTGGAGGGGATCTCCCCTCATCTCTGAGAGGCAGACTATCCCAGGGGCTTCATTAAGGTCTCAGGAGATACATCCAAAGGCTGGGCCGGGGGTCTCTGTGGCCTGTGAGAGCTTTGCCCCATGAGGTTCTGGGCCCCAGCTGAGACAGGAGCTGGGCCCCACCCCACCAAAGGTGGTCCAAGCTCTGGCCCCTCAGGTCTACCTTACTCCTGGGGTTGGGAGTTGACACTCCCCAAGGGCCACCCTGCCCCCAGACTTCTAGAGGTTGGGGCTAAATTCCAAATCCAGCATCTCCAGAAGCAAATACCATTAAAAGACTGAGGTGGGGGTGGGGGCAGGGATCCTATCAGGTGGTTTGAGGACTCAGTCAGTTCATGTATATGCTGGGGGGTAAGGCTGAGTCCCAAACTTGACTTTAAGTGCATAATTCTAACACCTGCTCCCAGGCTGTAGAGGCTAGACTATTGAAGCAGTCCTGACTGGCGTGCCCAGAATCCGAAGGGTGAAGATGCCCTTCCTGGATCCTGGCCCTGGAAGGTCCCCTTGCAGGTGAGGCTGTGGGCCCAGGCTGGACAGAAAATGCCCCTCTCCCCCCCTCCCCGGGAAAGGGGTAGAAGGCCCTGGAGAGCTCCACCCAGGAAGGGAAGCATACAAAGGCCTCCTGGCCTGCTGGGGGTGGGGGTGAGAGGGGAGCATAGATGGACAGGCTTCTGGAAGGTGTGACAGGTAGAGAACCAAGTATGGAGCTTCAGAGGTACCAACAGCCAACAGAGCTAGGCTTAGGCCCAGCTAGGCTAGGATCTCAGGACCTACTGGAGGGAAGAGACCCTCCAGCTCATCCACTCCAACCCAACTGGTCAGTCAACAAGCATTTATTAACCACCTACTGTGGTTAATAGCACAAGTGCAAGGCACTGTGCTAAGTATTGGAGTCACAAAACAAGGCAAAAACATCGTTCCTGCCTTTAAGAAGATTACATTCTAATGGAAGAAACACCATTTTACAGAGGAACAAATCAGAACAGGTTAGGTGACTCGCCCAAAGTCACCCGGGTTGTAAATAGCACAGCCTGGTTCAAATCCAGATTCTCCCACTCCTATTGTTCCTACATTCCCAGCCCACAAAAGGCTGAGAAGAGGCTGGGGCTGGGTTCTTATGTGCAAACAGAAAGACCAGGCAAGGGCAGCTCTCTTGAAGGCACCTACTTCTCTTCCTCCTCTAGGGATGGGATGCCCCTCCATTATTCCCCTCCTCCAGCTTACTGATGGCTTCTGTTTTTGTGGAGGGTCCCTCATTAGCCAACATTGGGTGATCACTGCTGTCCATTGCAAAGTCAAAGGAAATTAAGGGGCAGCTCTGGGGGGCCAGTCCAAGGGTTGTATGTTTGATCAAGCCTTTGGACAATCTGGTGAAACCCAGGGACCCCTTTTTAAAAGAATGGTTTTTTAAATGGTTAAAATTTATAGAATTATAAACCAATTATATAGAAATATAAATATCAAAGTATTCAAAATTTCAAAATATCAAAAGCTCTAAGGTCATGACCTCCTGGCTAAGAACCAGAGAAGACAGGTTTCCAACTCTGGGGGAGAGGGTGAGCTGGGTTTTTGGGGGCCGGCAGAACCCCAGTACCTGCCTGATTGGCTCTCGTCACCAGCAGCGCCCTGCCTTTCTCTGCCTCCACTCCAGGAGTCGCAGGGTGGTGGTTGGTGAATTTGACCAGGGCTCTGACGTTGAGCACATTCAGGTCCTGAAGTCTGACCAGGTATTGCCCAGGTTTGGTGGGAGGGAGAGGGGGAAACAACTTTCAGGCTGAGGCCATGAGTGGCCAAGGGTGTGGCTATCCCCACAAGTATCCCTTCACTTCCAAGCCAGGTTTTAGAATCTTGTGAATGTTTCAGAAGTTGATTAAGCTGGACTTTTCGAGGGTGATGAGAAGGAACGTCCCAATCTGATGAGAATCCGTCCATTTGGGGGGAGTCACTCTGAATGTTCAGAACTCTGCCAATGGCCGTTTCTGCGATCTGCTTTGTTCTGAGAACAGAAGAACCCAGTCACTCAGTGTGAGATGGCCCCTGCCCTGGACTGAGGAGGGTAAGGGCAATGTGTAGGGTTGTATGAGGCTCAGGGATTCCTGAAAGGGAAACGGGGCTTGCCCTCTGAGAGGCTCAGTGAGGGCAAGCGTGAGCCCCCAAGCAGATGCTCCCTCCCTAATTCCTGGCCCTTCCCTCAACCCTTTACATCTTCAGTCACCCCAAATGCACCAAAGCCGCCTACAGTAATGACATAGCCTTAGAGAAGCTGGTCACACCCATCTGATTCTTGGACGCCATGTTCCTCGTCTGCACGCCCAGTGCCTGTGACTACTTCCTTGAAAACTCCACTTGGTCACCAGCGGCTGGAGCAGGACCAGTTACGACAGTGAGTGTTCTGTGAAGGACAGGACCAAGCCGGGGTTGCCTCTGCGACCTTGGGCCTCAGTTGGACTCCGTGACCCCAGAACCCTTTCCTAGTTGAAATCAGTGAACCCATGGCAGTCTCAATTTGACACGGAAGCAAGGGGGTCTAGTGGATAGTGCTGGACTTGGAGACCTGAGTTGGTCACTTGTGTGATCCTGGTCAGTCACTAAACCCCACTCTGCCTTAGTTTCCTAATGTGTAAAATAAGGGTATCCCTTCCACATTGTACCTTTGCCCATTGTGGTTTTGATACCTTGCAGGATGGCATAAGAAATTAAATGGGAATCTTTTGGGAGTTTTGCAGAAGCCACATGAGGGCCACATATGAAGGCCAGCAGATGACACAGAAAAAGTTTAGAAACTCTGAAATGCATCAATGTAGTTTATCCTTTAATACCATAATAATTCAGACTCTTCTCTGGTTAGAAGGGGGGGGCCAAAAATTTTACAAGGATTTTCCAGATTAGGGGGGGACTGTGCCCCTAACCCACATGATGTGGAAAGAATAACTGTAATGACCCTGCAAAGTCACTAAGATCAAATCAGATGCTACAGTTAAAAGTGCTTTTCAAACCTGAATGCATAATATAAATGTAACAGCTATTATGTTTATGTAACTATTAAAATCAGTGATTATTAGCTATTACTACATAAAAAAATATACAAAGTAAATATGTGAAGAAGGGAATTTAGTGACCCCAGTGTATATCAAACAGTAGGTGTTTAATAAAAGTGCATTGATTCTCACCTCTCTCTCTCCAGGGTGACTCCAGTGGGCCGCTGGTCTGCCAAAAGGTGTGCGTCTGGACTTTGATGGCCAGTCTCCTGGGGCAGAAATGCCTGTGTCCGTTCTAAGCCTGTGGTGTATACCTGTGCGCTGAGATCCTGACTCAAGTTCAGGAGACGGTAAAGGCCAACTGAGCCCCCAGGGGCAGGGGTAGCTCCACCCATGAAATCTCAAGAAAGCCCACTGGATGGCAGCAGGCTGGCCAACCTTCTTCCTGTTCTGTGTCGTCTCAGCTGGGGAGAGGGGGGCACTACATCCAGCACTGGTGGCAAGGCCTTCCCTGACCTAAGGAATTAGACCAGGAATTCTTAACCTTCTTTTGTATCCCGGTCCCCTTTGGCTACCTGGTGAAGGCCATGGATCTCTTCTCAGAACATTTTTAAACACATAAAGTAAAATACAGAAGCGTGCAATAAAAGCCAATTCTATTCAATAGTTTTCAAAATAGTCATAGTTCCAGGTTCACAGACTTCCAGAAATCTATCTGTGGATCTCAGGTTAAGAATATTTGCTTTAGGGCTGTTCTCTGGAATATTTCTCTCATAACTCTCTAGCAGTCCATTTTATGGGGTTGGGGGCTCACCAGATTCAAAAACTGGCCCTGGGCTCACCTACCCACCCACCGAAGGACACAGGCAGGGCCACACATATGAACACACACACACACACACACACATACACACACACACACACACACCAATTGCGGACCCAGGTATAGGCAGACGGGGAGCCCAGGGTGGTTTGGGGGTGTCTCTGCTCTTCCTCCCCTCCCCCAACAACATGCAGGCTGAGATACCCACTGCCCAAGGCCAACAGATTTTCTTGGAAGGTTCTGCCTTTAAGTTTCCTCTTATGGCCCCCAGCTCTCCTTACCCTTCTATGCTGGCTATGAAAGAATTAAGGTCTGTTTCCTCCCTTCCCAAAATTACTTCTTGTCTAAGTGGGGAAAGTATTTGAACCCAGGTTCATGGAATCAAAATTTAATGCACTTTCTGTAGTATTGTAGTGAGAGGTTTGGAAACCACATCATGAGGATGTTGAAAGAATTGGAAATATACCCCAGAGAAGACTTAGGGGGAACATGTGAGCCACCTTCAAATATCTGGAGGGCTGGCAGGTAGAAGAGGGGTTTACACACACACACACACACAGTGCTTAATATATGTACTAAAAGTATGTGTACATATGTGTGTAAAATATATGTGCTATAAAAACATCTACATACAGTGTGCACACACATCTCTAAAAACATGTCCTGCATTCACTGAAAGAACAAACTTTCCATCTCCTTTGCTTCCTCCTCTCTATTTAGCCGACATCAGCTGTACTGTTGAGATGGCATCCCCCAACAAGACTCTGAGAACAGTATTTGAGGGGTGGGTGGGGAATGAACACAGAAGGGCAACTGCCGCCAGTGTGTCTCTGGAGGGCACCTGTGCCCACTGTATTCTCTGCCCACGTCCCTGCCCTCCCAGCTGGAGCCATTAACACCAGAGCTAACAGCTGCTCTGGCCAGCTGCTGGAGGAGGCAACGGGGCTGCTTATTTGCAATGCCAGGTCATATGGCTCCCAGTGAGTGAACTTTGTGGCCGGAAATGCCCTTGGACCAGTGCTGGGATGGGAGACGGTTCCATCCACTGACCCTGTCCAGGGCTTTGGGTGAGAGGCACTGCTCTGTTACAGCTGATCTTGCCAACCACAGCTGGTGAGAGCTGCCGCCCCTGGCAACCCCCACATACACCAAAGCTAGCTGCTTTGCCCTGGAGGCCCCAGCTCAGCCAAGGCCACAGGGTCTGGCCAACAGAGGTGAAGGGACAGGGCTGAGGTCCCACAGGGAGCTGAATGGCAGAGCTGGGTCCAGGGCCCAAATCTTCAGGGGGAGGCGTTTTTGGACACAGCTCCCACTCTGGGGCAGCGGGCCCGGTAATCCCTAGTTTATTGGTGGCTCAATCATGGCCATTTTTCTACAGACTTTCCCCATTTCTTCAGTGCTATTGCCTTCCCCTTTTGCAAATGCCTGTACTTAGTGAGCTCCTCAAAGGCAGTCCCTTTTGTCTTTGGAGCCCCAGGGCCTGAGGGCACTTGGCACACAGGTGTTCATGTTTATGGATGGGGGAGGGGATACAGATTTATAGAGGGCCTACTATGGCCAGGTACTCTGCTAAACACCAACACTGGGAGGAAGGTGCTGTTATCCCCATTTTACAGATGAAGAAATAGAGGCAAGCAGGTTAAGTGACTTGCTGAGGGTCTCACAGTTAGGGAGTATCTGAGGCTGGATTCAAACTCAGGCCTTCCTGACTCCAGGTCTGTGACACCTAGCTCATTTATGGACTGATATCTGAGCTTTCAGGTCTAATTCACAGGTTCCTGGCAGCCCTCCTGCCCTGTGGCCCAAAGATCAAGGTGAAGGATGCAGGGAAGTGGACATGTGCAAGCCAGGGTCAGAATCACCGTGTGAGCAGTGTGGGGAGCGGCTGCCACACACAGTCTGACCCAGGTTCTCCAACAGTCTCATTTTACCCCCTAACCCTGCCCCCCAGGAGCCTCGTGGTCCTCTGCTCCTTCTCCACTCTGGGCCCCAGGGATGGTTCAGAACATAGGACAGGACATCAGGCCTTCTCTGTTCTCTCACTCCTAGGCCAGGTGTGTACCTTGCCACAACTTAAGCCACATGACCCCAAGACCACTATAGGATGTGTGTGTGTGGGCCTCCGACACAAAGCTTCCCATACACACATCTACCTGAAAACATTCCTAGCCTCTCCAAGGGCTGCCTGGCTTCAGCTCAAAGGATGCTCTGCTTCCCAGTGCCTGGGGCTTTCCCAGGACAGCTCAGATGAACACAAAGCCTGCTGGACTCCAAGGCCACCCTCTGTCTAGCTAACAGTGTCCCTGCCTCCCAAGCTGCTAGATTGGGGGGGGCGGGGCGGCGGGGCTAGCCACTCACCCACTGCAGGGCCTCAATTCTGGCTTGTACTCCAGCCATGTACCCATGCTGGGGGAAATGCTGACCTGAGACCTGGGTGTCAGGGACAGAAACTGTCACCAACTTCACCAAACTTACTTTTTTAAAGAAATAATAGTGTGTGTTGATAGTGGTGTTTTTCCAGCCTTTCCCTTCCGGAGTCTTTGCTCCCTTTGTTTCCCCAAGGTGCTGGCCAGGCAGGAAAGAGATTCAGGGATTCAGGGGGCCTGGACCCAGACCCCCGCTTGCTACTATCTACCTAGGTGACTGTGGATACCTGTGGGGGTATTAAAACGGAAGCAGGCCACGAAGGTCCTAGCCCAGGATCCTGGGATCAAAGGGGGCCTCCTCCTGCCTCACCCCATCTTGGTCTGAGCCTGTGATGAGGATGCACGAGCTGCCTTCTCTTACACACTGCACTTACAGAGGAGGGTCAGGTCCTTTTAGTTCGTTGTTTTTTTTATTTAAATGTAGACCATTAGTCAATGATTGGAAAATCAATAATGAAAAATAGTTCTTTAGTGTTTTCTTTCTGCCCCTTCCCAGGTGCTCAGAATACAGAGTGGCTCACACTGGTACCGGGAGGGGATGTGCCCTCCAGAGCAGAGGGAGAGAGAGGGCTGGGCAGACAGGAGTGGGGCGGGGGATGCGGTCTCCGGTAGGGCCTCTGGTCTGAGTTAGGCCTCTTGATTCCTGTGGTTTGTTTCTTTTTAAATATGTACAAATTCATTTACAGACTGTGGCCACAGGGAACTGACTCCCCCCACACCCTGTGGACTGAGTCAATCAACAGCTACAGACCCCACCTACCCCCCCCCCCCACCCCGTGGTCCCTGAAACAGGTCTGGGCTAGGCCTCCTCAGGCCGCGGCCAGCTGGCCCAGGACCCGCCTGAACTGCTGAGTGCTCTGGCCCAGCTCCTTCACGCGGTCCACCATGTCCTGGGCGGCTGTGGGGGAGGGGTACTGCAGGGCTGCCGTCTTGGTGGTCACCACGATCTCCTTGAGCATGTCACACAGGAGGTTGCTGTAGTGGGTCACCTGGCTCCGGACGTCTGGGGCCTTGGCTTGGCGGGATAAGGTGTCGCCGATGAAAACCAGCTTGTGGGCACTGAGTATGACGAACTTGCTGTGGGCTACAAAGATCTTGGGGGGCTGGTTGGTGGCCACAGCGGTGAAGAAGGCGTCCACAGCATTGGTTAAGGTGGTCAGATTGGCCTCGCACTGCTCCAGGTAGAAGAGCAGCAGCTGCCGGTCGGAGGGCCCCAGGCCCCCTGGCCACCCGGGGGCCAGCGGCTGAGAGGGGGTCCAGTTGGAGAGGTCATGATCGATGGGCCGGGACACCTCCTGCTCCAGCCGCTCAAACTGCTTCAGCTGGCAGGAAGAGAAGGAAGCCATGAAGCAAGCTGGCGGGGGCTGCCAAAGCTTGTCCTGGGTCTCTGGGGCCAGACCCCGGGCATCCCACCCCCCACGACCAGCAGATTGAGTGTGTTCAAGGCCCTTTCACAACCATCATCTCCATGTGACCAAAGCTCTGGCACAAAGACAGGGCAGATATCACATCCCATTGCAAAGATGGACAAGGAAACTCTCAGCTACCCAAGGTCACAGAGCAGGACAATGGAGTGGGCGCAGTTTGGAAGAGCAGGAGGGGCTCCAGGTGGGAGACGTGGGTCCCTGTGTGACCCTGGGCCAGCTGCTCATCCCCATAGAGATTAGCCCCCTCATCTGTAAAATGGGAAGCAGACTCACACTGTCCTCTTGGGGCTGCAGGCAGAAGGGACTGTGCCCATCTTAGCCTGCCACTGTGGTCCCTGCAGCTAAGAGCCCGCAGGGCTGGGCACAGCATGTCCACTCACCTGCTGCTGCTCCAGCTGGCCTTTCCCCTGCCGAATGATGCTCCCCTTCTCTAGTAACTCCTTCTGGGTTTTCTCAAATTCTTCCTTGCCCTAGGAGGGGGAAAAGGGAGGTAGATAGAGACAGTGAGGACAGCCTGGCTGCTCCAATGCAGCCTCTCAGCCCCCAACTTCTGAGCACACCAAGGTTAGGGGTCTAGCCCAGGAGGGCTGTATTGTTCGGGTCTGGACAGTGAAGACCACTGTGTGTCCACAAGGGGGCGACCGCAGCCCACAACTAAGTCTGCACTTGGGAAAAACCCCAATGACAGTTTCCCGGTCTTTTCCCATCCAGGTCCTAGCCCAGAAAGGTGGAATTCCCCAGCTTCCCCAAGCCTCAGTGACCTCACAGGAGTCTCTTCCCCAGCTCCCCTGCGGGAGGGAGAGAGCGGCGGGCTCTATCTGGGGCATCTACCCTGCTGTCCTCTAGGGTGAGGTGCCACCCTAGTGCTGGAGAGGGGGTCTGGGAGGGTGGTGGGTGGGCTCAGTTTGGCTCCTGGTTCTCATGGGCTTCCCCCACGTGGCCCAAGCCAAGTTGGTCTGAACAGGAGGTGGAACCTGGCAGACGGCCCCCCAGAAGCCAGGGGCAGGGACCTTGTCTCTGACTCTTCATCCCCAGGCACTATGCTCCACACAAGGAGAGCCTGGGAGCCCAAAGGCCTGGCTTCTGGCCTGGCTAACCCCCAGCCTAGAGGCACCTGGTTCTGAGGACGTGTAGCCCAGACTGACTGTCATCTCAGAGGCCTGTCCCTGTCAGGCTGGCTGGGGACCCCTCTAGCCTCCTGGATAATGGGACACAATGATCACCCCTCAGGGGAGATGAGACCCATGTCAGCCAGCACCCTGCAGGCCTGGCTTTGGGGTGGGGCGATGAGGACAGAGACAGAGGGTAGACACAAGGTGGAGGAGAGAGGGAGGGAGGAGCTGTTCCTAGGACACAAGGAGGCTCAGGGCGTCCCATGTCACAGCTCCCTTCTGCCATGGCTCTCAGAGGCTCTCCCTGGGCGCCCCGACCTTGGCAGCTTCCCCTTCATTCCGGGGCACCCATGGAGAGCACCCTGGGCCTCACCAAGCTCACCTGGCCCCTGGCACGCCCACCTACCTGCAGATGCACGTAGTCGTAATCCTCCATCCAGCCTTCCTCGCTGTTCTCATACTGCCCATCGGGGGAGTCCTGGGAAGTAAACTTGGGAGGGGAGGGCAGAGGCCTTGACTGGATGCTGTTGGACTTGTCCGAGGGGGTTCCAGTGGTGGGGAGTGAGGGGGGCTGGGGGTAATGGCTGGGGGGAGGCACTGGCTGGCTCCCTGCCTCGGGGCCAGCCCCATTAGACGGTTTTGTCCTTTTGAAAAGCAGCGAAGCATTACCGTGCAAGAAAGAAGCCAGCTGCTTGGTGTCGTCTGGGACACCACGGGAGCACGTGACAAAGCGATCCAGGCTGTCAGGTGCTCCCGAGGGCTGTCCCCCGACCACCAAGGAGCTCAGGGCCCACTGGCAGCTGTCCAAGGTCTGGCTATGCGCCAGCAGCGTCTGGTACACATCCTCCATCTTCTGGAGCTGTCTACTGAGTTTGGCGTGAAGGGCGCGGTCCGTGGAGTGGGCAGCATTGCCCACGGCCCCTCGGGCAAACTCCAGCAGTTCCCGCACAGCACCCTTCACCTCTCCCACAGCGGCCTGCAGGCTGGGAATCTGGGGCTCCAGCAGCTCAGGGTCCCGCCAGCCACTGCCGCTGACGAAGGACATAAGGTGTGCCACGGACACGCTCACGCTGTGCTGCAGCTTAGCCAGCATCTCCATGGCGGCATCCAGGTCCATGGGCAGCGGTTCCCTGCCGGCCGCCGTCTCCTTCACCGGGACCACGTCCAGGGAGGAGGAGGACAGGTTGCTGCGGGTGCTGCCCGTACTCGAGGCTGACAGACGCTTGCCGTCGGCCCGGGGCTCTCGGTCAGCCTGAGGTGGTATGTCGTACACGCTCTCCCCATCAGCCTCCAGAGAAGCAGCCCGGCTGCCGGCCAGGGCCAGGTCCCGAGGAACATCATACACAGACCCTGGAGGGCCGGGGCCCAGCTTGCGCAGGCCAGGAGGCACATCATAGATCTCCTGGGATGGAGCTGTAGCAGGCGTGCCTTTGCCGGCAGGCGGGGGGACATCGTAGACATCATCCGCCGGGTACGGGTCTGTGGCAGGGATAGGCGAGGGTGCCAGGATCAGTGGATGCCGGGCAGGGTCGAAGGGCTTGGGTTTCAAGAAGGCAGGGGGCACATCATAGGTCTCTTCCCGCAAGGGTCCATCAGGCACATCTTTGCTCACAGATGGGGGAATATCATATACCTGGAAGGTAAGGGGAGACACTGTCAGGGTCCTGCCCTTCTGGGAAACCTAGGGCTGGAGGGTACGTTCCAGACAGTGGGGACCACCAAAGGCACCACCGTGCCAAAGGTGAGGCGCCGTGGTCTGTGAGAAGGGAGATTTGTAAGCACACCTGGGCATGCATGCGTGTGCAGAGGGACATGTGTGTGATGGGCCTGCAGAGGTGAGTCTGTACATGGCACATGTATGTACACGGCATATACACGTACACCGTAGGAAGAACCAGGACAGGGCTGCTCACCCCCTCAGACTCACTACCTTTGTCATCATTTCACTGTTTGTGACCTTAGTTTCCCTCTCTGCAAGATCCCTTGTCTTAGGGCAGCTAGGTGGTGCAGTGAATAGAGCACCAGCCCTGGAGTCTGGAGGACCTGAGTTCAAATGTGGCCTCAGACACTTTAACACTTACTAGTTGTATGACCTTGGGCAAGTCACTTAACCCTGTCTTCACACACACACACACACACACACACACACACACACACACACACACACACACACACACACACACACACACACACACACACACACACACACACACCCTTGTCCAACAGGTACCAGACAGCTCTAAATCTTTATCAGTCTACCAGAGCCCACAGAGGCTAAGACCAAGCCTGCCGGGAGGGGGACAACACAAAGGACCCCCATCTCACTCACCGTATGGTGGTTTGGAGGCTGCAGGCTCTTCTCCACACTGGGGGGCACATCGTAGATGTCCAGGGAGGGGTCACGGCTGTTGGGGCCCTTGACAGCCATGGGGGGAGTGTCATACACCTGCCAGGAGAAAGCCTGTGTTTAAGGCAATGCTCTCTTCCTGCCACACACCCCTCTCAGTCCCTGCCACTGCTGACTGGGGGCAAGGGCAGGCGCGTCCCCGGGGGAGTAAAGAACTGGAGAGGCTAGGGTGTGAAGGGGACCCCCCAGGAAGGGCCCTCCTCCTCTTGCACCCCCCTTCCCCGACCCAGGCATCCTCACCTCCTGGCTATACTGGCTGGGGAGCAGGCCCCTGACGGGGGGAACATCGTAGATTTCCTGGGTGCCTGAAGACAAGAGGTGCCTCGGAATGTCGTACTCATCCTGCTCGGGCTTGGCCGATTCATAGACGTAGGCCTGCCCGACTCTTGTGGGCACCACTACCTGAGCAAGCAGGGAAACCGAGATCAATCAATCGATGAAGAAGACTGACAGGGATAGCTGGGCACCGGCGCAATGCAAGATGCCTAGGTGAACCTCAAAATCTCAGCCTTCAAAGGGAAATATTTAACAAAATTAAAATATAGCACAACAAAGCCCATGCTAATTACAGCACAGCCTGCAGAGCAGCCCTCATTTCTGAGTCTGACATCACCAATCTAGGGCCCCAAGACCCTCCCCTGGGAACCTGTCCCAAGCAGCCAGGCTCTGCTAGAAGATGCCCAGTGAGGATGCTGCTGGGGCAGCTGGCGGAGAAGCACGGGCCACCCCCATGTCCTGCACATCTCTGCTCTGGCCCCTTTGGGAAAGAGATTATTTCCTTTTTGTCTACAGGGTCTTGAACAGTGCCTAGAATGTGCGAAGAGCTGAGTAAATGCTCAATTAATAATGACTGGAATAGCTTGGCCCAAGGACCCCACAACACCAGGAAAGGGCAGGGGCAGGATTCAAACCCAGAGCACGCAGAGTCAGGAAAGACTTAAGGGTGGGGTTGGGGAGGAGTTTAGATTAGGTCTGGGATTTGGATGACTGTATCTCTGGCAGTGGGAAAAGCAATAACAAGATACAAAAGCTGGGATGAGGGTTTGGATCAGCCAGCCTGGGAAGGGCTTTAGGTGTCACAGACATCCAAGATGCTGCTCCCTCGCCCCTTGGACAAACCCACTTTCCCAAAGGGCAGCTGGCTGCCCTCTGCTGACTGGGCAGGAAGGGAGGCTGTGGTTCCTGCCTCTTGGTTCCCGCCCTCCCAGGGACCTTGGGGCTGGCCAGCCAAGTGCTCCTGGGCCACTCAGGCTGAGCCGGGAAGGAAACGGAGCCTGGACAACAGGACCCGGGCACTTCCTTCCACTGGGGGGGTGGGGAGGTGGGGCCCAGGGTCAGGCACAAATGCTGCCCCCTCCCAGTGGGGCTCCAGTTGCTTTGTGGGGTAAACTTCCTCCCCACTCTAGTCCTGGTACAACTCCCCCTCTCAGACACAGTTAAGGAAGGAGTCTGGATGAATATACATCGGTGTGTTCAAGTGAGCTATGTGTGAAGCACTCAGCCCAAACTGGGGGTAGGGGTGGAGATGGCAAATCTCCTGAAAACCTGCTCTGCAGCTTGTGATGTCATGGACCCTCCCTCAGTTTCCTCTATCTGTAAAGGGAGAGTGGCCTGGGCTCACAAACAACCTCGGGCTAGGTCACCAAAGCCTTTAGATGACCTGCTCTGACAAACAAAAAGCACCTGACTCATCAGTGCTTTCAATCTGTAATTCAGGTAACACTTGCTCAGCTGCCTGTGACCACCAGAGATCTGCAAGTCAGTTCCTTAACCGCTTCAACCATTAGCTTCAAACATTAACAACCTCGTCCACCATATCAAAGAACCAAGGGATTTTTTTTTTTGAGAAAAGGTAAACTTCCTTTTATATAGTAACTGTTTATTAAATACCTACTGTGTGTAAGACACAAACACCTAAGACTAATACACAAGACAGGACCCCGAGGGCTAGGAGGAATCCAACCCAATACTCTAATCTTACAGATGCAGAAACTGAGGCTGAGACAGGTGGTGACACCAGCAGAAAGTGGAAGAGCCTGAATCTGCACCCAAGGCCTGACTCTAACCAGGGTAGTGTCTTCCTGAGGCTTCTGGCCTGTCTTCAATTTTTCTTTTGGGGGGATGGGAGGGTAGGGCAGTTGGGGTTAAATGACTTGCCCAAGGTCACATGGCTAGTAAGTGTCAAGTATCTGAGGCTGGATTTGCACTCAGGTCCCCCTGACTCCAGGACCTCTCTATTCACTGCGCCACCTAGACGCCCCAATTGTCACCCATTCTCGATTGGCAGAGACGCATTAACAGGGTCTGAGTGTTCTCTAGCCAATAGAAGACAGCAGGCATTTGTGGAGCAATGGCAGGTCTGCCACTGGGCACTGAAGTGGAGGGAGCCTGGGCCTGGAGTCAGAAAGACTCGAGTTCAAATCTAGCCTCAGACACTGACTGCACTTGCCCAGTGTGACCCTGGGCAAGTCACTTAATCTCTACCTGCCTCAGTCTCTTCACCTGTAAAATGGGGATAATGAGAGTACCTGCCCCCAGAGTGGCTGTGAGGATCAAATGAGGTAAAGTCCTAGGCATACAGCAAGCGCTTAATAAACACTGGCTCCCTTATTCCTTATGGGATGTGTCCAGTCACTCAGCTAACTCCTACCAGAGCTACCCCCCATGGAGAAGGGGCTGTGGGGGGGGGGCTGCAGATGGCTCCCAAGCCCCCTCCCACTCAGAGCTTCTGTGACAATGGGAAGCACCTCCACATCCCAGCTGCCCAGGATGCCCGACACTGGCCAAGATGGGCAAAGGTGGCCCAGTGCCTCTTCAAGGAGCAGCAGGGGCTGCCTCAACATGTCTGCACACACTGGAGCCCAGATACAGGACTGTGACTCATGCTGTCTGATTGCTGAGGGGCCACACTGGCCTGACAACTGAGGTCGGAGTTGGGGAGGGCGTCTTTTATACCATCTGCACACAGGCCGAGACTGTGTGGCACAGACAGCTGCAGCCAAACGGGCCTTGGAGCTCACCTGGGCCAATGTGCCCATCTTACTGAGGGCCAGCGAAGCTGAATGATGCCCCCAGCTCTGCAGCCAAGGGGCAGGGCTGAGATGAGTGGCCTTGGCTTGGGTCTGGCTCTGCTCCTCACTAGCAGGGGACCTTTCTATGCCTCTGTCATTTCCTCTTCTGTAACACAAGGGGGTTAAAGTGGATGGTCTTTGAGGTTCTTTCCAACTCTAAATCCTATAAGTCTATGGACTCCATGCTGCTTTGTAAAGAATGGACCCTCACGTGGCCAACCACACCAGTAATCATTCCCTAATCTCCTCATCCCCACCCAACCAGGAGCCACTGACTGGAATGCCCCTCAGCTCTGGGACGCTTGCTGCAGTGACAATACCACACACCAACAGGTGAGGGTGGTCTCCGTGCGTGGGCAGGGGCTGCTCTGGTGGCAGAGGGCACGGAAGACTCCTCAGGGTCAGGATGTGACAGATGTGCCAGACCAGAGAAGCCTTCTGGGGCTAGATGAGAACTGGGGGGTACGACCCTGAAGGAGGCAGAGGATTTGGAGAGAGAGAGAGGAAAAGCTTGAGCCCTTCAGACAAGGAGAGCAAAGCAAGAAGGCAAAGGAACCCCACAGTGGGCTCAGGGGAAGCGTGGGAGCCAGTCTGGATACAGGATAAAGTATGGAGAGCAGGAGGCTTGGGTTAGGATTCCACAGGATCCTAGGAGCCACAGGTGGAGGCAGAAGGGACATTTAGCCCAGCCCTCTTGTCACAGTCACAGAGGTACTGGGGTGAAGCCAAGATCTGAACTCAGGGCTCCAATGCCAAAGCCCGGAAATTGTGACATCTGGGACTTTGGCTCCCACCCCCCACCTCTGGCTCATGGTTTTCTCATCCTCAGCCGGGAAAATCTTCTTTCTTTCTTTTTGGAGGTAATCAGAGTTAAGTGATTTGCCCAGGGTCAAACAACTATAAGTGTCTGATGCCACATTTGAACTCAGTCCCGCTGACTCCAGGGCCAGTATTCTGTCCACTGCATCACCCAGCTGCTCCAAGAAGTGAAAATTTTCTTTAAAACATCTGGATAATTGTATTTCGGTATAGTTGGTTTCTTTTATGATCCTATGCATTTTATTTTGTGCACATAGTAGTAAGATTCTGAGGGGGGAGGTGTCCTTAGGTTTCTCTGGCTAAGAAAGGTGACCCTCCCCTGACAGATCCAGGAAGGCCCCACCTGGCCGCCCTCCCTGCTCTGAATCCAACCATACTATGGCACTTAACACTGACTGTCACTGTGTTATTATTCTAATAATAAAAAAAATCTCCAGGTAAAACCTGGAGACAATGAGAACCCCCAGCTCCCCTTCTCCTGGAGAGGTGGGGCTGGTGACTGCAGAGTAAGGTCCAGGCCTGACATCGCCAGACACATTTTGCTCAACTACTTTTCTTTGTTACAAGGAAAAGCTCACACGGTTGGGGGTGAAACGTGTATGTCCCCAAATGAGTGACCTGAAATAAATAAAGGGGAAAAAGCCAGACATAGTCCCTGCCCTCAAGGAGTTTGTAAAATGTCTGGAGAACGGAGACCAGCCCTAGGAACCCTCCCTCAAAGAAGCAGGAGCCAAGGGCCAAAGAAGGGTGGACTCACAGAAGCTACGAGGCAGAGAGGATTCTCGTGGGTCAGGAAGTCAGAAAACACTCAAGTGAGGGGAGAGCCGTGGGGCTGGAAGGGGCACCTCATTAGGGCAGGGCCCTGAGCACCACTCCCATTCACTGCTGGTTCTCATCCTAAGGGCTCAGCCAAGGCCCTCCCTCCCTCTGAGCCTCAGTTTCCTCATGTGGCAAATGATGCAGCTGGAGAGTCAACCCCGAGTTCTCTTCCAACTGTGAAATTCTATTTTGCCTGATCAAAGCTGCCACAAGCTGCCTGGGGACAGAGTGGCACAATGACACATTTGCTTCAGGGGAGAGATCACAACTGGCATAGAGAATCTGCCCACCTCCCTCCATGTGCCAGGCAGCCCAGGGAATTCACCCAGTATCACTGGTGGCAGAAAGCCTGGCCAGCTATCAGGATTCCAGGTGTCCCTCCAAAGGGGGCCAGATGGAAGGAAGGGCCTTTTGCCAGCAGACAGGGAGCCCTGAGCTCCACAATGCATCAGCCATCTGAGCCCACCAGGACCAGGAGCTGGCAGCATCCCCCTTACTTATCTGCACATGCACAGGAAGGAAGCTGCCACCAGCCCCTGGCTTCTCTCGCGGGGAGCACAGAGGTCTCTGAAGTGTGCCTAACACAGCACTCCTGGAAAGGGGTAAGCAAAGGAACACAGAGCCCTGGAAACACAACAGGGCACATTGTTGGCTGGGCTGTAGCCAAGAAGGAGGTGTCTGATGTGATTCTCTAAGTACTGGTCTGGCTCAGCTTCCCAGTCAATGGGGCTGGGCCCCACTCCGGGAGAGAAAGGGATTTTGTTCCTTAAAGAGGGAGGTTTGGCTGTGGGGCCAGCAACCTGCCTGGATTGAAGCAGGGGGAGGGAAGGGCAGCCCCTGGCACATCTGAACTCAGGTGCCTCTGCACACATTACCAGTAAGCAGAGGGGCCCTGCTCACACTATGGACCCCAGTGATCCCAAAGGGCTGAGGTCTGGAGATTTTGGAAGCTGCTGTTAAGACAACAGCCCTCAGCCCCCACCCAAGCCCTATACCACTTTCCCCTCCATGCTTCCTATGAACTCTCCAGTCATAGTACCCCAAGTACCCTGCAGAGATGAATGTTCATTTGCACGTCTGGGGGTGGTGCCAAGGTCAGCAGTGGGCCTTTAGGCACAAGAGTCATGGAGTCAGTGCACATATGTACATGTCCATGTGTCCCACCAAGCCAGAGGCACATCAGCCAACCCTGGTCCAGCCCCCACAGGAACACAGAGTCAGCCCCTGGAAATATGGCGCCTCTGTCCCCCCAGCCTGCCCTTAGCACAGACTCGCTCCAGTAACTGGCAGCTTCCCCAGCCAGGCCCACGTCACCGTCCATTAAGCAGATCTGGTGTTTGGCAGTGCAGCACCCGATGACGCACTTACCCTCCCTGTTCCCCCCTCCCACTCTCTTGCCAAGTGCCTCCTCTCACTGGGCTTGGGCCCCCAAACCAGACAGTCAGCTGTTGGAAAGGGGAGCTGAGGAGGCTGCATCAGCCCAGCTGGAGGGACCTTCCCTGTTCTCACATCTCAGGGTCCTTTTGAGGCTGGAAAAGCAGCAAGGGATGAGGGGAAAGGGCTCTCCATGCTGGCTTCACACAAGGAAGAATCACAACACAGAAGGAAAGAGGCTCGCCAAGGTCACATACCTCTCCACTGAGGGAACCAGAGGGCTGGGAAAAGCAGCCAGGCTTCCTAACTCCTAATTCCCCAGACAGGCCCACAGAGAAAGCAAGGGCTGAACTCTCAACTGGCTGACAGGTGAGCCCTCACGGAGCGGGCCAAACGGCAGAGAGCAGAGTCCAGAGGCCCATTTCCTACAACGATGTGACCTCTTCCTTCTCTTCAGCAGTGGCCCCAAGCTGGGGTCTCTGGAGGCACATAAAGCTGGAACCACACCATCTCAGAACTAGAAGGAACATCTTCAGAGGCCAGCTAGCTCAATTTATATCATAAAAGTTCTCTGTTCAAATAGGCTAGTGAGAAGGTAGGAAGGAAGGCAGGAGGAAGACCGATTTATCACGGGC
Organism: Gymnobelideus leadbeateri; assembly: GCA_011680675.1. Classification (NCBI taxonomy): domain Eukaryota; kingdom Metazoa; phylum Chordata; class Mammalia; order Diprotodontia; family Petauridae; genus Gymnobelideus; species Gymnobelideus leadbeateri. Next base: position 311,680 of record WOXC01006249.1, read on the forward strand.
TCACTATGGGGCAGGTGCTGTGCCAAGCATTAGGGACACAAATACAGGAGCTTATGTTCTAAGGAAAGATAACCCATCAAAGGGAGATGAAAGTGGGGAGGGTGCTAGAGCACGCCGCTGAGCGACCCCAAAGCCTCCAGAGGCATCTCACTTGGCTTGTGCGTGGCCTATCATGAGGACGAGGAGGGGGGAGGTCAGGCTAGCCTCACCACGCGGGGATAGTCCCCTCCAGGGGAGCCCATCCTTGAGGCTGCCTTGGTGGGTGCCCCCACGCTCCCCCACTGGCTCTTGGAGAGAGCAGAGCAGCCTAGCTTGCTGCCACCAATGGCCTCTTGCAGACAAATCTCTTCCAACTCCAGAGATTTGATTCTCCTCCAGAGCTATTTTTAGACCCACCTCCTCCCCAGCCAAAACCTGTGGAGGCCCCTGTACCAGGGAGTGGGGGGTGCGCTGACTCAGGCTGTCAGTGCGGCTGCGGCTGCGGCTGCTGCTGCCTGGGTGGGAAGGGGAGGAGGGAGCCGCATGCGTGGCGGGGAGAGAGAGAGCCCAGGGCTGGGACTGAGGCAGAGGGATGGAGCCGACCAGCTGCTGGCAGTCTCTCCTAGCAGCGCAGGGAGGGAGCAGCTGGGAGAGCCCTCCCCAGGGAATCTCCCCAGGCTCCCCTTCAGTCAAGCCAGGAAAGTGGGGGCTCCCACAGCCAGAGGCAGGATGGGGGACTAGCCCAAGGGAGATCTTTGTGCCCCGGGGTCAAATGTGCTCAGGGATTTTCCTGGGAGCCCTCCAGGATGTGAGGTAGCATGGACACAAGGCTTCTGTTAGAGAAACTGGTGATCTTTCAAAAACAAGATTTTCTAGGGTGAAGAGCTTTGTTTAAGTGAAAGCTTACTGGATCAGAAACCAGATATGGCCGGCCCTATCAGGGGGTAGGGGCTAAGTTCTAGCAGTAGGCCCACCTTCACCCCATCCCCACCCACACACAGCCACATAATAGATTAGACAGATTTCAAGGACCATTTCAGACAGTAACTCCTCAAATTCGAATAAAAATAATTAGAAGCAACAGCATTAACACAGGGCTCTAAAGTCTACAAAGCGCTTTACAAACTTCTCATCTGATCCTCACAACAACCCTTCGAGGTAAGTATTAATAACCCCACTTTACAACGGAGGAAACTGAGGCAAATGGCTGTTAAGAACCTTGCCAGGGTCTGTCTGAGGCCAGGTCCATGCCACAGAGTGCGAGCGCAGGGTGCGGCAGCCAGAGGCATGGTCTGTAGGTCAGGAGACGGGGCCCAAACCCTCACCTTGACACTAACTGGCTGCATGACATCGGGCAGGCAGGAGGACGTTCACCCCCATCTCCTCCGGTCATCTCCAGCAGCAGCAGGAAGCAGCCCTCATTCCCCTTTTCTTCCCCATAGTCCCAGCACTGTGTACACTGTACATCGCTAAGCCAAACTGGTGAAACAGAATCATGTGTAGCTACTGATAAGTACTCCCCCACCTGCCCCCTCACTTAGGCCTGAAACATCTCTCTCAGGCGAGTGCTAGCCCTGTTTTACAGATGGAGAAACCACAGCACCAAGACGTTAAAATGACTCTAGCACTGCTGAATGAGCGGGCCAGGGGCTGGCAGTAAGGCTTGTGTGTCTGGACACTCAGCCCAAGCATGGCTGATCAGGTGAATGGGGGGAGGTGTCCTCTGTCCTTCCTTTGCAAAGAAGATCAGTGACATCATGGGGTGATGTATTGATTTGAGTGAGGCAGAGCCTCGCTCTCTCTTCCAGAGTCATTGGTGTCCAGTGGCAGGATGCCAGCGACGGTCTGGGATGCAGTGGATGGCCTCCGCATCTGATGTCTAACCAAGCTCCAAGCCCTCCACAGAGCCTACCTCTGCTGCCTTCATGGTCGTTGGGACAGAGCTTTCGTCTGTCCTTTCTGCCAGGGAAAGTCTTCACACATTTGGGGAAGAGACCCCCCAACGGCTTTGAGGACTATCAGTTACCCTCGACCTGGCTAAACTGTCTGCCACGTCAGTTTTCTGAGGTGTGGCCATTGCACATGCTACAACTTCTCAGAGCCCCAGGTGAGAGCTGGGGGACAGGTGGACACCAAAGGTGGATGAGCAGCCCTCCCACCAGAGGGGCCGGTCTCCCTTGAACACCCTCCCCACCAGAGACAGTATGTCCACCATAGATCTCTAAGTGCACCAAGGGCTGCTCGGGGAACCTGGAATCCCAAGGCTAACAGGCCCACAGGGCCATGTAGGCTTGTCAGGGATGCTATAGAGGGGACCCTGAGGGACAGGTTGGAGGCAGTCCTAGGCCTGCCTACTGTGACCAAAGCCAAGGGGCAGTTGTGACAGATTCAGGCCACAGGGGCAGGCTATCACATTTAATTGTACACATTACATTTTGTAAAGCAGGGACTCTTAAAGAGCAGACATTAAGTTGTAGGGGCTAATGGATAAGGATGTTTAACGTGAAGGGCCACAGCTATCTTCAAGTATGTAAAGGGTTAGCATGTGGATGACATCTCGATTTATTTTGCTCATATGAAGGCCACAGAACCAGGAAGGATTCATCAAAGGTACAGAGAGGCACATCTCAGAGCTCTCCAAAGGATGAATGGGCCACGCCTATGAGCCCTCGAGGTTCCTCCCAGAAGCTGGAGAGTCCCCATGGCAGTCACCAGGGCCACAGGGCAGGCAGGACAGCGGTTCTGAAGGAATGAAAAGAACGCTGGGCTCAGAGGGGGGAGAGCTGGGTTTGAGTTCTGACTTGGACACTTTTTACAGCCTTTGCACTTCTACAAAAAGGAGACAGTAAGAACCACAGAACAGACCTCACAGCATCCCTGTGCAGAACATGCTCTTGAGATCTTCCAGCTCATCTATGTGAGTTACAATTACAGCCACTGTGGGACTTTCTTTTCCTTCTTGAAGATCTTTTTTGTTATGAAAACATCAACAAGCATCTCAACAACGAACACAAGAGGACCCTTGAGGACCCAGGTTCTCCACAGCCAGGAGATCCCACAGCAGGAGCTGCCCACAATCTCCTTCTAGGGAGATTGCTGGGAAAGGGGGTGGACAACTGAGGCAGGCAGTGATTTCCTCAGGGTGGGTCTGCTAGGGGGTAGGAAAGGGAGCCCCCAAAGCCACGTCCTCATCAGGGGGCCCTAAGCTAGGCCCCTGTCCTCTCTCTTCCCCGCCCCCCTAATTTCTGTCCCATCGCCAGTCAGTCGGGCCACTTCCCCATTCCCCTCCTATGGGCTGGCTCCAGGCCCACCCTAATGGGGAGCCAAAAGCCTGAGGCAGGTGAGTAACGGGGAGAAAAGAAGAAGGGGGGATCCTAATTTGCTACCATGGACTGCTAACTTAGAAAATATCCTCCATTAGACAGGAAGAAATAAGTGAATGGCAAATTAAAGTCAATCTCGTCAGAGCAGTGTTTCTCCACAGAAAGAGACTGTTCAGCTAATTGCAGGTCAAGTTAGAACTCCATGTTTGATGTTCTTAATTGACCCTGATGCTCTCATCCTCAGAGGAAAGAAGGGAGGGAAGGCAGCACTCTGCTGAGGAGCCAGAGTCAGCCACCAACAAGGCAGATGTGGAGAGGAGAGAAAAGAAAGCCACATCCACCCAGCCCTACTTTCCTCTCCCCCCTCTCTTCCTCAAGGGAGCCAGGGACAGGCTGGCACTGGCAGTCCCCTCTCTTTCCCAGAGCTCAAGACCCTCTGAAGCAAGGCTCCGAAGAAAGAAAGCAGAAGTCACAAGGACCCCTGAGATGGTTGGGGGCCAGGCCGCCCTCCCAAAACAGTCTCTATTCTGTCCTATCATCACAGGCTCAGTTTTGCTGAGCCAGGAGCTCTCCCCAAGTTCTTCCCTTGCATTCAGATGCAGGGTGGCATGCTGGGGGTCCCTCCCTACATCCCACAACCCCTGCCACCAAACAGAAGTCAGGAGAGGATACCTAAAGGGAGGGCAGAAGAGAATCTGTCAGGGCTAAGAGCCAGTAGGACCCAGGGTCTGGGGGACATGCTGAGCAACATGAAGCTAAAGGACCTGAGGCTGGCTGGGTCCTCTGCTGGGGCTGGACTGTTGATCCCAATCAGAATTTCAACCACTGCAATAGCTGGAGGGAGGCTCAAATATAACCTAGGAGAGGTCTGGTTTCAAGGGTGGCTGCAGCCCAGCAGAAGAAAGGGGGAGGGTGCCAAGGTCAGCAGCATCACAGTGCAGAGTCTGTCCCTGGGGCCCTGGGAGTTCAGGCCGGGATACCAGGACAGACATCACAAAGTTCTCCTCCACCGACTCTACATTCTAACTCTTCTGCATGACCAGGCCCCAGGCTGCTTTGGCTACCTCGGCTCACTGGGAGAGTGCACTTTATCCAAGAGCATTCAGGGCACTTCCTAAAACAGGGGAGTCTCAATCTCACCTGATCATCCATTTGAGAAGCAATGCTGCTATGGAAAGTGCCAGGAGAAGTCCAGGTGGGAATGCTGCCTCAATCTACTTTCTGTAAGATGGGGATGGCACTTGCACTACCCATCCCACAGGACTTGTGAAGAAAGGGTTTTAGTAAATCATAAATGGTGGGAGGCCCACAATGTCTGGCACACAGAAGATGCCAACTAGCCACTGAACTGACCTAAACCGCCACTCCTAAACTAGCCCAGGAAAGTCAGCTACCTCCCAAAGCTAAAAGTAACTCTGTCTAAATATCATGAACTGTGCACTTGGCTGGAGAGGCAGGGAGGGAGAGATCTGTGAGCTGGAGGCTACCTTAACAGACCAGTTCCAGCAGCCAAGGCCACAGCTGCTCCAGCTGTCCCTGCAGGGCACAGCTGACATCCTGGATCACAGGCCCCTCCCCAACTGCCTACAGGATAGCTAACACCCCAACTCCTCTCTCAGCCTCTGCCTGGCATTTCTGCATTTGTCACAACCTGACCTCAACCTACCTTTCCAGTTTTTCTCCTACCAGCCTTCTTAGTCAAGCTACACGGATCTGCTTCCCCCTCACAATGCCAGGGTCAAATCAAGCAAAATCAGCAAGCACTTATGAAGAGTGTGCTGTGCCAGGCACTGTACTAAGTCGAATTCTCAGAGACCACAGCTAAAAGGGGGGAAACGACACACAGACAACCACATAAAAAGCAGATAGAGAAAGGCTAAGTGAGAGATCAAGTCAGAGGCAAGACACCAGGGTTAAGCAAGACCAGAAGAGGCTCCTTAGAGAAGGTAGCTCTTTGGCTCGGACTAAGGAACCTGGGAGGCCTGGAGGAGAAAGCTGGAGGCCTGAAGGCTCACCCCTTCCTTGGCTGGTCTGCCCAGGACCAGGGGAGGCCCCTCAATCTCTGGAGCAGCCACTGCCTTTCATGTCTCTGTCCTGTCTCTGCAAATAGACTGCAAGTCTTCTGGAAGGCAGACAGCAGCTGTGCCATACCTTTCTGCCCTCCCAGTGTCTGGTCCAGGGCGCCCCCTCCCCCCCCCACAAGGAGCTTGCTCAATTGCTGTTGACCAAAGCCTTATAGAACATGTTAGCCCAGGAAGGGTCCTTAACATATAAAGTTCCCATGTTTTGCAGACAAGTAAACTCAGGCCCAGTAAAGCAGAGAGTCTGTCCAAGGCCACAGTGAGGTTTTAAATGACACGGTGGCAATAACCCAGCAAGCTGATGAAACCCAATTCCCGTCGGTTAAGAGCCTGGGGACAGTTTTTGGTGCATGTTACAGTTGGTTTCTAGGGGTAGTTTGGGTTCCCCTCTGTTCCCAGGGTGAGGCCAAGACCTCAGGGCTAACCCTAACGGCTCCTGGGGCCCGATGCCTCCTCTAACAACCTTCTGCAAGGACAGACCAGGCCTCCTGGGGCTGAGGAACCCTCGTCGACTTGGCCACTCCAGAAAGAAGGTGTTGGGCTGGGCTGGCCTAGGGGGGATCTGGACTAAAACCTCCACTAGCGAAGGGCCACAGTTTATCAAAGCTTTGTATCTGACTCGGCACAGACCATGATGCACACAGCAGGAGCTTAAAAACTGAGGAATGCTGTGTTTCCAAGGAAAAAGAAACCTGTGCCAGCTGAAGAAGCACTGGGTATTTCGGGCCAGGGTGGGGGACCTACATTCTGTGCCCAAAGAAAGTGAGTGAACATAAAGGGTTGCAGAGGCCAGGTGTGAAGGCCCTGGAAAGCCCTCCACCAAGAAAAAAAAGGTCAACAACCACTGCCCCTCATTAGCTTTCACAGCCTTCCCTCCATGTATTCCTCACTCAAAGTCAGGCAAAGCACTTGTGACCTCTTGGACTTTAGTAAGCTGGGAAGGAGACCAACAGGCTCCAGACTCCAGGTGTCAACATGAGGGGAAAGGACACAGTACCATGGTGTCATGGCCTGCCCCCATGCCTTCCTATTTTCTGACCCAAGACAGACCATCTTAGGGTTAAAGATAAGCTTTCTTACAGCTGACATGACTTCCCTCTTGCTCATCTTAAGATACAATGACTTTCTCACTGAGTAACTACTATTTCTTGGTGCCCAGACCTAAAACAAAAGTACACTGTGTACAACTGTGTAACAAAGGTGACTTGAATTGTAATAAACAGAGTAAACATTCCTGTCCTACCAACAGCCTGACTTGTACAGTAGAGTTCTCTCTGGCATCTGCCAGGTCCTTGACCCCTTGGGAGAGGCTCTGTGCCTATTCTGTGAGTAAGGATGTAGAGATGCGCTGGGGCAAACCTTCAACCTGCAAGCAGATCCCCCTGCCCTGGGGAGCCTTGGGCATGAGCCCTTCCAGCCCCCAACCACAGGATCTTTCCAGGTATGGCAGAGAAACTAAAAAGAGAGAAGAGAACCTTCTCTACCTCTCTTAACCTAAATGTTAGATTAAAAAAGCAACATGGTGCCTTGCACAAAGGGCTGAAGTACACAATGTGCAAAAACACAGTGCCCGCCTCTCACCATCCCAGGCCAGCACCTGCTGCCCCAGCAGGAAGAACTGCTTGGTGCCCATTTGCGCACACGCCCCCCCCCCACTCCCACTGCAGATTTCCTGTCACTGGACCTCCCTCGGCTTGCTCCCTACCCCCCAAATCGGATGTTCTAGGCCCCTGGACCTAAGTCTGTTACCATTTGCTTTCTGGGGGCTGGTAGACAGAATCGCCCTCACAATACAGTGCAGCAGATACCAGTGAATCCATTTCACCATCAAGGGTATGGGGGGCTATTAATAAATAGCCTTTAGGAATCTGCTGCCCTAGGCCAGAAATATGCAGCTCAGTCCCTGAATTCCAAAGAGCAGGGCGTTTCCTGCCTCATACGACTAGTCACTCAGTCCATGTCTAGTCTTCCCCAACTGGGTACTTCTGATGGCAGGACAAAGGGCTTCCAGAACACTGGGGCTCAGAGCCCACAGAGCTCAGGCTTCGACTGCAGGGCTTGAATGGCAGAAGCTCCCAAGATCCCCAGTTCAGGACAACAAAAGCTGAGTGAAGCCATGCGGCCAGAAGCCACCAGAGGAAAACCACTCTGAAAGGCTGCAGAAGGCTCCAAGCGCTCCAGTGACCAACTGTGACTCCAAGGACCAAAGGGGCCCAGCTCCTCCTGTCCAGGGCATGACTACGGGTGCCGCCATTTGTCTGATTTGGCTTGTTACAGGGGAGCATTTCTACAGGAGGGGATGGTGCAGGGGAAAGTGAAGGGGCAGAAAAAAAAGAAAACAAAATTCCAAGCTTGAACAGGTCTCAAAGCAATGAGAAATGCACTCCCCCTTCCCTTCTCTGCAGAGGTGGGAGACTGAGGAGAACACTATAAACTGTATCACCCTTTTATTCTTTGTTACAAGAGATGGTTAGATATGGTGAGGGGGGTATATATTCATAAACATAAGGTGATGCCAAATAAAAGATGTGACCCTGGGTAAGTCACTGTACCCTATTTGCCTCAGTTTCCTCATTTGTAAAGGAGCTGGAGAAGGAGATGTCAACCACCCCAGTATCTCTGCCAAGAAAATCCCAAACTGGGTCACAAAGAATCAGTCACAAACTGAAACTACTGAACAACACTGGTCTTGGGATCAGAAGCTGGACTCCACTTGTAGTTGTAAACGAGTGATCTGAGTTTTCTGGTCCTCAGTTTCCAACTCTGTAAAATGGGGATACTCACACTACCTCCCCACAACCACCACCCACGAAGCCCCAGGGCTCACACTACTGTGCCAGGCACTGGGGGACAAGAGGAAAAGGAGATAGCAGTTTCCCTCAAAGAGATTATCTTCTCCCGGAGTAAGGAGCAGGTAAGAATAACAGGTAACTGAAGCCTGCAAAGGCAGCTACAGCCAGAGTATGGAGGCAGTGAGGGAGAACAGATAATTAAATAGAGCACACCTGGAGTTGACCAGACAGGGCAGGGAGAGGGTCAGGTCTATACCTGGGGAGTATCAATCACTCTGGCAACCATGGGGAATAGGGACTTGAGGGAGGGAGATAAATTAGGAAGCTATTGAAATAGCCTAGGCAAGACACGATGAGCCTGTGAAGCACTGTGGGATGGGGTGAAGAAGCCCAATCCACAAGACTTGGCAAAGGCCTGGTTTTAGGGACCAGGAGCTGGGAAGGACCAAGTATGACTGAGGGTGTTAATCAGAACGGCTGGAAACACAGTGGTTCCCAACACAAAGATGGAAGTTAAGAAGGTGGGTGGTTGGGGAAAAGTTAACAAGTTCTGTCTGCGGCACGTTGTGGGGCAAGAATGATGGTCCAGCAGCTGATCAGAAAGGCAGGAGATTTAGGAACCCAAACCCAAGGTACTCTAGGAAGAGAGGAGGGTCAATAGGTCAGGTACTGCAGGGGTCAAGAAGGGTGTGGACTGAGAAAAGGCCAAAAGGTTTACAGAGAAAATGCTTTGCCAATGTTAAAGCCCAATTCTGGGTGGAGAGAAATCAGCTTTTGGGTGTGGTGGAAGCTCTAGGGAAGAACAACAAGGCTTGGCACCACACGGGCAAGCTGGGAAGCATCTCCAGAAGATGAGTTAAACCAGGACTTTCTCAGAAACACTCAGGGGTGGCACTGGCCAGAATGGGGTGTGGCCTTGTGCTCAGAAGGGCCAGAGCTAGATGGCACCTCAGCACTGTGAGGACAAGTTAATGATGCTAAGAAGGTCAGACTTCACTTTCACAGCCTTTTGGGCATAGGGAAGAAAGAGAGGAGCTCCTCTGGCTTCCTACCCCTTTTAAAAAGCAGCAGCCCCCCAATTAAAGCTTAAACTTTCAACTCTGGCACTTAAGGCCCTTTGACGTCTGGCTCCTGGTCAGTCCTGATTCTTGTTTGCCCCGCCCCCCCACCATACAGTCTGCATTCTGACATGTAGACATTCTCACAGCTACATGGCAACATGACTTTCAGGCCTTAATTCTCATGCTCCCCACCCCAGACTCTGCCCCAGGACTGGAAAGGACCATCACTTGTCTAGGTGTGAGAAATCCTTCTCCCTTCCTGAAATACTTGATGGAAAGTTACTTCTTCCGTATAGCCTTCTCCGCCAGCTGCTCACCCCCCTCCCACGCGCCCCAGAACACACAGCCTGGCTCTCATGCCGTGCTCAGTATACCATAATGTGGTATCCTCCTCCTGAGAAGCAAGAGCTGTCTATTTTCATCTTTACACTGCCCATGAAAAGTCCTTAATGTTAGAGGACTTTAAGGGGCAGCTTGGTGAATCCCAGCCCTTTCTTCAAGGTTAGATACAGTTTAATCTGACTACCTACAAGCTTCTCCTGAACTTCTGCAGTCTTACTTCCTGTAGCTCATCTCATTTCACAAGAACATGGGTTCAGAACTGGAAAAAAAACCTTAGAAGCCACCTAGCCTGATCCCCCCATCTTACCCCTCTAGTCACACAGTGAGTGACAACAATAACAACAGTTAATATTTACACAGTGCTTCCTGTGTGCAGGCAATACACCAGGTGCTTTACAATGACCATATTTGGTCCTCACAACAACCCTGAGAAGGAAGCGTTGTTATTGCCCCCATCTGACAGGTGAGGAAACTGAGGCAGAAATTCAGTGCCCTACTCAAAGCCACATAGCCAGGAAGTCATCTGAGGTCGGATCTGAACTCAGGTCTTCCTGAGGCTTCCAGGCCCCACCTCAGGAAGCCTCGGGATCCAAGACTGTTTACCTGCTGAAAAAAATGTCTTAGGCCCTGGAAACCCTCTACAAGAAGACTCCAACTGCCTGCTCCTCTCCCGGTCCTGAATCCCTAGCCAAACCGGCTGCTCTCCACAGATGCCCCGGGCTTCCTCCCCTTTGCTCAAACTAGTTCCTCCCCATTTCCATCCATGGACATGCCCAACTCACTCCCCAAAGCCCAGCCCACAGGGCCCGTACTAGATCACTCAACAAGCACTGATGAAGCTTGTGTCCTAAGGGACTTACATGAGGTCAGAGAAAATATGAAAATTACAAGGCAATGTTTTGTGGGGACAATGGGGGAAGGGATCGGGAAAGGAGCTGTGTAGGCAGTCTTTAAAGGAAACAGGATTCGAAGAACAAGGTAAGAAGAGCCAGGCCCAAGGTCAGCCACTGAACGGATGAGTGCTGAGATGGCCAACCTGACTGAGTTTGTGAAGGGAAGTGATGATGTCACTGGGGTAAAGCTGGCAAGGCAGGCTATGGCCAGTGATACGGGACCACTCCCTCCCTGGGTCCTTCCTCATACCTTGGCACCAGCTGGTCAACAACAATACCAGTCTGGGAGCGCTGAGATCTCCCAAGCCATCCAGGCTCAGCCCAGGCTGAACAGAAATCCCTCCCCTCAACCATTCCTGACAGATGGTCATCCAGTCTCCAAAGGTAGGGGGCTCACCATGTCTAGAAGCAGTCTAACCCCCTTCTGGACAACCGATCTTCAGGCAGCCTCAATCTACCTTCTGTAACCTTCACCCACTGCTTCTAGTTCTGCCCTCTAGAGCTAAGGAAAACAAGTCTTCTAAATAGGTCCCCTCTGACACCTCCTTCCCAGGTCCTTCAACCCATTTCCTTCCATAAGGTTTGGAGCTACTAAGCCCAGGACCAGCACCTTCGAATGTCCTTCCACAGCTGGGCCAGGATTCCAGGATCCCAGGCAGGAGTCCAGAGAGGGAGTCTTTAACCAAGTTTGAGACCAAAGGAAGTACTGGCTTCAACACTTCCAAGCAGATCCCTTCACTTAGCACGTGGGCTGGTTATGAGGAAAGCATGGACGGCATCCTGTCCTCAGACTAGTTGTGAGCAGGCCTTCCATCTCTCCCTTCTTCCCCTTGTAGCTTCTATTTCATGAGCCCTTTACTCTCAAGGAAGGACAGAAAGAAAATGCTTCCTCTGTTTCAAGCCCTGCCCCTGCCCTCCCCAGACCTGGCGCTGTTGGCTCAGCTCTCCAACTCATCTGCAGTCACCCAAGCATCGGATTAGCCAAAGAGAGGGGCAGGAAGGCCTGTTCTCTCAGAGCACCCCACCCTCCAGGGGGAGAAACAGCCTTAGCATCGCTGAACCTTCTGGCAAGCTTGTTCATGGCTGATTACAGGGCAGGACCAGACTTTGGCAAAACTGTGAAATGGGCCAAATGTTACATTCAGAGACTGTCTCCAGCCCTGGGGAGCAGCCTCCAATCTCTATCCTGATCCCTAGCACTGTCCTGCTGCCTCCAAAGGCTTATGGTCCTTTCCATAGTCTCTGGTCTCTTTCCCATTAAAATGTAACTAGAGACTAATCAGTAGGAAGGTAATAAGAGTATGATAATGACTTCCAAGGTATATATCTGAATTTTAACTTAGGTCTATAACATCCCAGTTAAATCCAAAGGGATAATTCCTAATGGTAGCAATTATAACCAATATGGAAGAGATTTAAAGCAATAGAAGCAGTTTTTGGTACCTCAAATCACAAAGAATGGTAAGATCTGAAGTTGGAGGGGGCCTTACATCATCATTTTGTCCAATTTCCTCACGTTAATTAGGGGCGAGCTAAGGTGATGGACCTGCTAAGCTGCTTCAGGGTAAAAGGTGGCATGGTGGCTAGTGCCCCTCTGGACTAGGCCAGTGCCAGATGGGAAAGCCAACCTCCCCTGCCAGGCCAGACCTAAGTGAGCATATACTAGCCCTCTAGTACCTCCATCTAGCCCACCACCCCACCCCAATAGATTCTAGGTTCCTTACAGGCAGGGCTCAAGTTGCCTTCCCTAGATCATCACCTATCCCAGAGCTACGTACATACACAGCAAGGGCTCAAAGAGTGCTTGGACTGGACTTCATTTGTACGTAGGCTAGGAGCCTGGGTAACACCAGGCACGAGTCTATCTGAGGTGACATGAGGCGCCACTGGAAGCTCACATGCGGACACAAGTGTCACAAGGTAGATACCCAGAACCTGTTTCTCATCCAAGCTGTATCAAACAAGCTGGGCCCCTGCCCATCACAGTGAAATCCTAGTGCTGAGCCAGGGGAAGGGCAAGGTTGGCCTGTCTGGCAGATAAGGACCCTGCCAAGGCTCAGGGAGTAGTCCTGTAGGTGTGGGTTCCTCCAGCCATGGGAGTTGGGGGCCAGGACCCACACTCTGCCACATGCACATGCATTCACGCACTCACACCATGTGTCTGTGTCACACACAGACACAATCTCTCATATGCTCCAACACACTCACAGCTTCCACATTTTCTTCTGGCTCAGACATGGAATTTGACTGTACCTCCTGAGGAAGAGATTCTCTTCCCCAGGGTCGAATGACTCTGCAGTCCTTAGAGAAGTATCTGGAGCAGTGAGCAGTGACCTCATAAGGTCCATCCCTGTGAACGTCAGAAGCCAGCTGCCCCCAGACCACATTGCCTCTGAGTCACTGCACCCAGGATTCTTGGGACATCTCTCTCATCCAAGCACTGACCAGGCGTGATCCCTCTTAGTTTCCAAGATCAGATAAGATCTCGGGTGCTTAAGGCAGATATTAACCCAGCAGTTAGAGCAATGGGTCTATGTGAGTTCAAATGTGGCCTTAGACACTTCCTAGATGTGTAACCCTGGGTAAGTCACTTGACCTCTGTCTGCTTCCTTTTCTTCAATGATAAAGTGGGGATAATCACTGCACCCACTTCCCAGGGTCCGTCACACATAAGGCACTCAGCAGAGTGTCTGGCACTAGGAGACATTTCATCAGTCCTTCTTCCCTTCCTTTCCCGTTTCCCCTTCAAGGTCAGATGACCATGGATACTTCCCACATACTGGAGGGTGCAATCCCCACTCCACCCTCACCCTGCCCTATTTTTACCCTAAGAGTTGTCCACCCAGACCTCGGGGCAGCCAAAAAAATGACAGGGAAATCACAGAACCATAGGACCTGGAAGAAGAGGGGTCTGAGAATGGGGCAGGTAACACCTGAGAGGAACGATACCTTTGTAGGTGGTTTTGTCCCTTCCCAATTCCGAACATCCACGGACGGGGGCACCTGGTAGATGTCTTGTCCCATCCCAGCCGATGGGGGCACCTGATAGATATCCTGAGGAGGGCTCACAGGACCAGGGGGCACCTGGTATACGTCCAGTGTGGGATTTAGCGATGGGGGGACTTGGTAGATTTCCTGGTGATGGGGCGTCTGCTTCTGGTACATCAGGGGCTGCTTGGCTGGAGGAGACTGGAACTGCCCACCTGAAGGAGGGACCTGGTAGACACCCTGCTGAGCCTTGTTTGTGCCTGGGATCAGGTAGACGCTATCTCCTTGGGTCTGGTAGGCAGGGTGCATAGGGGCATACTGGGAGGCTGGGGAAAGCACATTGTAGAGGCCCTGAGGATGGCAGGGCAGGGCTGGCTGGGGCTGAGGCTGCCCCTGGCCTGGCCCGTTCTGTTTCTTGTCATACATGCCCACCAGGATCTTGAGTCGGTTGCCTGGCACGATGCCCTGGCGCCCGTGCAGGGAACAGAGCCACCAGCCATCCAGCCCTTGAGTGTTACGCTCCAAAACCGTCATGATGTCACCCTTGCGGAAGGACAGCTCATCAGGGGACTCAGCCACATTGTCATAGAGCGCTTTGGCCAACACATTCTGGGGAGAGAAGAGAGAGGGTGGTTAGAAGCTGACAGAGACAGGAACTCTCCCCTCACCTCTGAATGTCCCTCTGGCCTAGGCTAGACCTTAGAGGCCCTAAATTATGCACAGCTTCCCCAGCCCACCCCCAATACCAGCACCGGGAGGCCAGGGATTGGCTCCAAACATCCCCCAATACCGTTTTATGAATAATTTTTTACCCAGTCAGGATTCATCATCCCTGAATTTCTCTAAACCCTTCGAAGCTATTTATATACCACTGGCCTGGACCACCTGTCGAGTGTAATGAGTGCCATATTAAATTGGTCTCTTTGATGGGTTGAGTAAAATTTCCTTTTCACTTCCCTAAAACTCCCTCCTTCCCATTTCAAGACCCTCTAGGACTGGGTCTGCCTCCCCACTCTCAGTCTGTACCCTTCTTCTGCATGCCCTGTGGGCCCCCCCCCCCAACCCCGGCAGGGTCTTCCTCTATCAGCCTATTCACTGAAGCAGCTGAGTGCCCAGTCCAGGCGCCAGAGGAGGGACACAGGCAGCTGCTGGGGGAACATAAGAAACACCATCTCTGAGCAGCCAAGTAAAGGGAGAAAAGGAAGATGCCCCCTCAGGGCATGGCATGTGCACCCTTCCCTTCAACTTTCCCCAGGGGCTTGACCAACCCTCCTTTGGCTGAAGAAAACTCCCACCAGCTCAGAACCATCTGATGGTCTGAAGCCAGGACAGGAATGACAGCAGCCCCAGAGAGATCTCTGATCTGAGCTCTGGCTCTCACCAGGCCGGCCAGCTGAGTCAGGGAGCACGGAGAGCTGGCCTTCACGTCCTCCCTCAACTAAATCAGACTGGCTCTTGATACCTTGAGGGTGCTTCCTACCTGAAGGACTTGCTTCCTTAGGGCCCAGAGCCAGGAAGAAGACTCTGGGGACAGGAAGGGGAGAGAACTAGAGAAAGACAGAATAGACAAAGGGAGACTAGAGAGAACAGCAAAGTATGGCCGAGGACAGAGCCTGCCTGACACAGTCGCAGCTAAACAGAAGGGACCCCTCTAATGCCTCAGAAGCATTGCTGGTGGACAGGTCCCTCAAACCCTGCTTCAGAGGCCTCTCTGTGGGGGAGATGGCAGGTTGGACTGTATGGCCCAAGGGCCCCTCCAGCTCCTCTGACCTGAGCCAGCAGCAGCCTGTAGGACACAAAGCCCCAAGGCCCTGATAAAGGAAGGCCTCCCCTCTGCTGCTTGGATTCCAGTCATCTCTGCTGATGCTGACTGGCTGTGTGGCCTTAGAGAAGTCACTTCACCTCTGCCTCAGATGGTCTCTGAAAGTCCTTACAGAGGCCAAGATGTGGTGAATACAGAGAAGTCCCTGGTAAGTATGAATAATGAATCCCCCAGTCACATGTGAAGTTATAATTATGTAAAATCTGGTCACTGGTTCTAGCTCCATGGAAATAGCTCATGTGAATCTGAAAAATGTGACCACTTCAGGAGCTCCACAATGGCACTAACTGGGACCTAGTGGTGAGGGCTCACACATGGCATTTTACACGGCACTTTCCTTACAAGGCCTCAGAGGAGGACAGATAGCTGGTCTATTATCAGCCTCGTCTGACAGATTTTGAGAGACGATGGCTCAGAACTGGCCCAGGGCACTTCAGCCAGAAAGTGACACTGTCAGAACCCGAACCCTAATCTGACTGTGGGTTTCATGCTCTCTCCACTAAGCCCTGCTGCCTTATGGCTGTGACTAAACACTCTGGGTTTCCTGACATTTAGTGTCAAACTCACAAAGGAGATTCTGGAGCTGTGCTGTCACAGCCTGGACAGGCTCAGTGGGAATGGGCTGACTCACTTTTGAAGCCAGGCTGGGCCCCAAGTCCAGGCTCCACTCATCTGCCAGAAGGATGACCTGGTCTTGCTGTCCCTTCCCCCTGCCCAGGAGGCATCAGTTACCCAGGGCAGGGTTACCTCATTTCTAAAACCTGCTAGACCCCTCATCTATCCAATGGGAATAAGAGCTCCTGCCCTGCCCCTCTATATAGTTCTATAAACACAGCACTCCCCGAATTCTATCCAAGCCTCCAGGCCCCTTCGAAGGAAGGAGCAGCCAGGTTCTGGGAGGGGGTGGGGCTGAATGAGCCAGGCTGGGGACAGGAGCCCTGTGGGCCTCTATTGGAAGCCTTCCCCCCCCTTCCCCTGTGGGAGGCTCCAGGCAAACCTGAGGACACCTGGCAGGTCTCTCCTCACCTTCACCTTCACCATCCACACCAGCTGCCACCCCGACAATGAAGGGGACCTCCTCCTCCTCTTTGGGTTTCCCCCAACACTATCTCCCCTTAGCACTACCCTTAACTCTCCTCCCTCCCCCATCAAACTGCACAGACTTGGGAGAACAGCCTTGTGTCTCAGCTCCTTTGTCTACTCAATGCCTAGAACTGTCCTTGCACATGGGAGCTGCTGAACAAACACTTATTTGTTGAATGGAATCCCCAGACAGCTGATGGGGATGACTATGAAGATTGGGGTGGGGGGCAGGGTAAGAGACAAGCTGCCCAGGGCCTAACCTGGGCCTATAACCCTGTGGGAGAACATGGAGAGAGGGCTGGGCCAGGAGTCAGCCAAAATGGTGGTGCAGAAGCAGAAAGACCAGAGTTCAAATCCAGTCTCAAGACTCCTCCTAGCTGTGTCACCATGAGCAAATTACTCTTTTTCCTCAGTTTCCTTAATATAAAATGGGGATAACAACAGCACCTACCTTGCAGGTTTTTGTGAGGATCTAATGAGACAATATTTGTAAAGAAAGAAAGAGCACATTTTCTGACGGCCAAAGGAGCCACATAAATAATTATTCTCTTCCTGCCCGTTCCTGCTTGATTCAAAATCAAGTACTCTGGGGAGCATGGCAGCCCCTTCCCTGCCAATCCACAACACAGGCCTGAATCAGAAAACTCAGAGTACCACATAAACACAAAGGACAGACAGCCGACCCAAACTGGAGAGGTGCCGCAAGAGGTGCTGAGCCCCCTGTCACAGGAGGTATTGAAGCAGAGCTAATTAGCCATTTCCAGATGATCAGTGGCAGAAAGGTCTGCCTTTGCTCTCCTGTAAAGGCTCTTCTCTGCCTTAAAGCTCCTGGTCTGAGGTCTATGCCCACACACTTTCAGATGGAGGAAACTCCAAAGTTATCATCCAATCTTCTCACTTTGCAAATAAGAAAACTGGGCCAGAAGTTCAGTAATGTACCCACAGTCCCCAGGATCTGAAAGGAGGCCCCGAGCCCCAAACCCAGCCCAGCTTGAGCTTTGTCTCTCCCCAGACTAATTGGGGGATGGATGGCAGGTGGGGGAAGGGTTGGGGCTCGGGGCAGCCAGCCTGGCTCCCCACTGATGGTTCCCAGGAAAATTGCTACAAGGCCAGGCCAGCTGTTCTGGGCCCCAGGGAGAGCCAGACCTGCAATGGTTGGAAGCCAAGAGGAAACAGAGAATTACTGGGAATGTAAACAGAAAAACAGGATGGCCCTTCCGTGGGGAATCAGGGCGAGCTGGAGAGAAACCAGAGAGAAAGATGGGGGGGAGGGGAGATGGGACAGGGACTCCAGCTGCCTGGATGCCTGAGCACAACTGCAGAAGCAGCTGGCAGAGCAGGAGTGTCGGGTCTGGGCCTGGAAGCTCTTCTTTAGCTACCGTGTGACCTTGGACCAGGCATTTCACCTTGGTGGTCTCAGTGTTCTCTAATATAAAACTAAGGGGTCTAGGTTCTAAGATTCCTTCCATTTCTAACTCTGATGAATGTTTAACTAAGGGGTTTGGCGCAGGGGCAGCCCCAGCTAACAAATTCAGCAAAGCCGATCAGGAGCCCAGCCAGATACTCATCTAATGGGGGGGGGGGGGGAACTGGAGAAAAGGCAGGAGCAAAGACTTAACCCTTTCATCTCCTTAATCAGCTACTCTCTCCCTACCCCACCCACCCATTCACTTCCTTCCTCAGCCCTGATACAGAAGTAGAGGGCTATGAATGGGACCCAGCCAGGCTGGGGAGCACAGCAGAGATGCCCCAGGAGCAGACTTCCCAAATATGGTCTTAAGACTGCCTCCCCTCTGGAATTACATCCCGTCCAAAAGCTGGCTGCTGTTGGGGTGGGGGTGCTGGAGGGGAAGGGACCGCCTACGGCTGTGACCCTAGAACACAGGCGCTGGCTGCTCCCCTCCTCTCTCCATCACACCCACCCACCCCAGGCTTCATTTCCATTTCGGGTGGCTAGCTCCCACCCCTCCCCCCACACCTTCCCCATGGACAGGAAGTGCCTGAAAAGTGAGTCAGAGGGAGAATTTCCCCTCTAGTCCAGTCAGAGGCTGTTAGTCCCTAGGACTGGGGGTGGGGGTCGGGAGGACAGAAAACCCAGCCCACCCTGGACACAAAAGGGAATTCCCCTTGGGCAAAGGCCTCAGGGGCCAGGGAATGGAGGAGCCTGACAGAAGCCTCTTTCCACTGCATGGCTCATCTTCCCCATTTCTGGAGGAGTTGGCCTGCTCAGGCACTAGACAGGCCCATTCACTGTGGCCAGCTCCTCTGTGCCCTCCCCAAAAAGGCCAAGAATGGACTCTGGACCAGAAGTCCTTAGGGCACCTCCCACAGCCCCAGGTGAGAAGCTCTGAGGTCCCGAAGAGTTAATCCCCAACTAACTTCCCAACGGGGCACCCAGAACTTTGGTTTGGCCAGCCCACTGCGCTCCACCCCCAACCATGAGCTCATTGTAATGTCTGTGCAGGTCTTGGCTAAAGGCTGAGGCTAATTGTATAGTCTATTCTGAGGCCTTAGACCTCAAAGACTGAAACTACCTTGGGGGCAGGGAAGGTATTTCTACCCCTAGGAGAGGAATTCTTCAGCTTCAGATTAGAGCATATACAGCCCTCCCCTAGGAAGAGAGGTGGGGGACTACGGGATGGAACCCTGGAACAGACAGGGTAATTCTGTAGCTTTCCTTTCTTACAAGAGAGGGTATGTGAGAAATGTAAGACTATGGCATCAAATAAAACACGGGGCTTGGACGTGGGAGCTATGAAATGAAACCTTGCCATCTCCATCATCCAACACCTTCACTGGGGGCCCCTGGGATTCTGGGTGGGGGGGACTTGCCCAGCATCACACAGTCCTCCTGACTCCAGGCCTGGTGCTCTCTAGGGCACTGGGAGTCCCATCTCCCCAACCCTGAGGAGACTCAGGCTTTTCACCAGAAGCAGGGTGGTGTAAGGGATTGTGCATCTGTACACGATCTGTATGACTGTACTTGGAGTTAGGAAGGCCCAGATTGGATTGCTATCATCCAGCCTCCTAAACTTAGCAGCTCTGTGACCCTGGGCAAGTCACTCAACTCCAGTCTGTTTCCTGTTCTGTAAAAATGGGAATAGGAGGGGTAACTAGGTGACACAGTGAATAGAGCACCGGCCCTCAAATCAGGAAGACCTGAGTTCAATCTGACCTCAGACATATATACTTACTAGCCATGTGACTTTGGGCAAGTCACTTAACCCCAACTGCCCTCGAAAAAGCAAAAAAAAAAGGGGGGGGGGAATAGGAGCGCCTATGCCACAGGCCTGCTGTGGAGATCAAACAAGACAGCAGATCATAAAGCATTTGGCAAACATCCAAGGGCCGAATCGCGGGGATCCATCATTATCATGGCTGACTCTCCTCTCCTGGGCTGCTACCTCACTGCCCTGCTTGGGACGTGAGCCCTGTGCCTCTCCCAGTTCAGAAGGCATTGGCTTTCCTGCAGCAGTGAGAGTACTGTGGAAGTTCTTGGTGTGTGGGGGGGTGCCTTCTCACCTGCCCAATAGAATCCATGGTTCTACCTCAGGCTTTACCGGAAACATTACTGTGAGACCCTGAACAAGTCACCTCATCACCCTAGGGACCTCTGCTTCTCCATCCCCAAAACAAGATCTAGACTAAAAGGTCCCCTAAGGCACCTTCTGTCCAGAACCTCAACCACCTGCTTCTCCCTTGGATCCAGACAGCAGGTAGTGGACTGGTGGTGGGCCATGATCTGAGCTAGTCCTGAATGTACCTGTACTGTCACAACCTCCTCCAGCTCCCCCGTGGAAATATCAGGAACCTTGAGGTTGATGTTTAGGATGGGGGTAGAGGGACCTACTTGCTTAACTGAGGTGGGTCTGCCCAGTGTCAGGACACATCTCTGGAGAGAGAGTAAACAGTGCAGGTCCCCCTACATCAAGGACTCCCACAGTCCTCTCACTGCTGCAGGAAAGTCAATGCCAAGCTAGATTTACCCATAACAGGCCATATGCCTTCTGTCTCCATATGTCTGTCACCTGGCTTGACTTCCCCTGTACTCCCCAGCCTTTCCACTTATTTCATTTCCACTTCCCTTGCTGGTCCGGCTGGGGATAGGCTGCCACTGATGGCTCAGTCTTGAAGGAGGTGCCAGGACAGCTTGTTTGGGCCACTCTGCTGACACAGGCACATACTGTCTTGAACTAACTTTCTATATGTGTGCCCCATGTTTCCAATCAGACAGTATCTCAGAGGGCACATGCTTACTAAGTGCTGGTAAGTCTGAATCCAGGTGTGGGACTGAACTGAACAATGGCACAGTCCTAGGTATACAGGAAACACCCAAAAGTCTCTGCTGCTGATGCTGATGCCAGATGGAAAGGGAGAAGACTCCTTCCATCAGAGCTACCACTGCCTCTCTCCCCATCTCAGCCATGCCCCCTGTCCCCATCTCCTGTGCCCTCTAGGGGCAGGGCAATCATTCCTCAAAGGTAGACCCCAGGTGGAGGCCTTTGAGGTGAAAGGCCCTGCCTTCAGAGAAGGTATGGAAAACTCCCAGACCTGTGGTCTTCCCAAAGAAGGAAAGGCCAAGTCTGGTGATACTGATCAGAACAGAACATCAATCCACTCTGGTCAGAGAACAGGGAAAATACTGAGCAAACTTAGGTATTGCTTCACCTGAGCTCTGAGAGAATGCCAGCATGGGCCAGAGCCCTGACATGGTCAGGCATCCTAGCGGTCAGATGTATGTTGTTACCTGGGGAGCTCACATAATACACAGCCCCATCCCCTCTGGCTAGTCTGAAGGCCGGTCCATTCCTGCCTCTAGACCCAGAGCCGGCCCCTGGGAATCAAGCAATAAATCCTTATTAAACATTTAGGAGGTCAAGGCCATTCACTGTAAAGATAAATGAGAGTTTCCTCATCTTTCTGCTTGTAAGAAAACCTGTTTCTTGGACAATGCAAAGAGATGCTACTTTCAAAAGACCCAATGAGAAGCCCGGATTTGAGAGGGGGGTGAATCGCCAGCCCAATTCTGGTTCCTGGTTACTTGCCCAGGCTTTCCCTCTTGCTGAATAGCCAACCAGGACATGTATACCTGAGAAATGCTCTGGGTGCACACCTGCAGCACACCCCTCCCCGTCCTGGGCTGGGACAGCAAAGTGGCGGGGGGGGGGGGGAGAGGAAGGGGAGAGGGGGTGTCCCAGGTGGGCACCAGTGCCAAGCCGCCAGTCAGAAAACTTCTCCCAGCCTGCTTCACGTGCAACAACAAACTGCTTGTTAGCAGATGGGTGTTCAAGGGGCTGGGTGCTGAGGGCTCTTCACTTCAAATAATGTGGCTCATTGTGTCCCAGAAGTACATCTCGGGGAGTCCTCAGGCAGCACATGCCACATCTGACTTGAGTGCCTGGTGCCCCCCCGCCCCACACACACACACTCTGGAGATCCAGGGAACACTGGACCTCTGGACCTCTGCCACAGGGAGTGAGTGTGACTGCTGGGTGACTTGTTCACTCATGGGGCCAGCTTGCTCCAACTGTAACTAGGGCTTCAGGTGGCAGTTTGAGGCTCTAAGCATCGGAGGTAAGTGAACATGGGATTTACTGAAAACAAAAGAGCACAGACAGAGAGGTCCCTGGAGCGAGCCCTAGGTGGGGGAAGGGAAGGAGGGAGTGAATTCAGGGCTGGGAGCAGGATAGCAGCTCTGTGTGGAGAGAGGCCTGGCTTGGGAAGTCAGCCACCCAACCAGGGCCTAGACAAGCTGCTTCATCTCACAGGCCTCAGTTTCTCCTTTGTAAAATAAAGACATATACACACCTTGCCCCCTCACTGGGCTGGCTGTTGTGGGGATAAGATGAGACCAGGCATAAAGCAGTGCTTTTACACTGAAATATGACTATTATTGGGAGGAAACTGTTAGACTCCCAGTGAGCAAGACCTCTCTCTTCAGCCTGTTCCCGTTCTCACTACAGAGCTGCTCCGTGAAGTTGGGGGGCACGCCGTAAAGAGCAGCTGTCTTAAACCCTAAATGCCTTAGGAGGTAGCCAAGTATAATTTTCTGGTTTTTCATGGTTCAAATGGTTTCTATGCTGCTGCTGGACACTGGCTGCAATATCTTCGTAGAAAGTCAGGCACCCACGGACAGAGACAAGATTGAGCTCCCATCCCAATCCCACACCGCCAAGAGGTTCCATCTTCCAGAACTCTTCCTGAGGGCCCAGTAGGGACATCTATGGAACATGGCTCACCCCCTTTCCCAAACTATTTCACCCCTAAGTATACAGGCCTCGATCTGGCCTTAGATAGGACTCTGGGAGACAGCTTTGTGCTTGTAAGAGCTGGATGGGAATTCTAAATTATGAGAACTAGAAAAATGGAAACTGCTTCCAAGTTATCAATAGGAAAGGATGCAACTGAGGGAGAGAGATAGGGAGCCCCAAAGCCGGGGCACCAGACCAGGGGAGACTAGGACCTAGAAGTGACATGGCTTGCAAAAACCCAGTATCCAACTGAAAGGGCTGAAGCCTTAGGGTGTTGCCTACCCATGGGTTTCATCTTCCTCATGATCTACTAGGGAAACAAAGAGAAGTGAATCCATCATGCCTTAAATTAACTAAGCTGCAATTTGTTCTTCAGGACTTAAGGGACACATATCTGTGCCTACAGGGCCTTGAACACAGTAGATGTTAAATAAATGTTCCCAGAATGCTCCATGAATGAGAGCAAATGGGGCCTGTACCTTCCCAGAAGCTAAATGTTATCTAGGAAAGGGAAAATTTTACTCTAGTCCCAGGGAGGAAAACCAATCAGATGAACTGGAAAAAGAACCAAAAAGCAGCTACAGCTCAGGGACTGGTAAAATCCAGCCTCTCCCAGTCTGATCCAGTTAAGGGGCCTCCAAACCAGGCAGATTCTGGCAAGAAAATCTGCTTGTCATCAGAGAACTCCTGATCTCAAGGCCTAGAGCGTAATAAGGATGGGGGTTTGGAGATGGCAGATTTACTGGCCAAATCTCAGCCTCCTACCACCTTACTTTCAGTTAATGTGATAACTTCTCACTGCCCAGAGGGATGAATGCCAGGACAGAGTAAACCTGGAGCTCAGAGGTTCTGAGGAGCCCTCTGATTTCTAAGAAGGGAAGTGACAATGAACCAGCTTCTATCCCTTGTGGTCTTTCTGTACCAAGCAGCTCACAAGCCCCCCACTCATTACTTCCCCGAACTTAGGAGGGCCAGAGATCCCCCCTCCAAGTGACCAATAAACTCATTCTTGCCCACCCCTGCTATGCTGGGCAAGGGATGGGATGGAACATCCTGCAGGAAGCCATTTCTCAGGCCACAGGGTGGAACCTTTTTCGAAGGGACCTGGCAGCACTCTGCTCCTGTTCTTGGCTAAGATCAACAAGGGGACTGTGTCTGGGAGAAGCCCAGGCCGTTACTGCCTGCCACACAGAGGAGGCCTTTGTCTGAGGGAGAGCAGAGACGCCTCCGCCTAGATCAGTGCTCTCTGACCTCAGCTGGGGTGAGCCTGGAAGGGCCTTGGGTGAGGGGGTTCCCATCTCCAGGGCTCGGCCTCCTGGCCAGCAGGGACACAATAGGGCACACTGCCTTTGTACTTGCCAACACTGCCCTTACCACCAGAATCACACAGAATGCCACAGTTGAAAGGGGGCCAGCCACCTGACTCTTTTTTTAATAGATGAGAGTGACTTCACCAAGGTCACAAACTGGGCAGGGCCAGGATGCAAACCTTCTGACCCCACATCCGCCACTTTCTCTTTCAGCATACTCCTTCCTATATGCCTGGAGTCCACTACCAGTTTCAATGGATCAATGAACATCTCAGACAGACTCCAGAAAGGACTTTAATTCTCACTTTCTGAGAAGTCTTCTCCAGTCAGGAGAATGATGCTATGTGGGAGAGCAAGTGTGGTGAGCTAGGGGACTATGTAAAACCCAGTGAGTGGCAGGCAGGAAGGAGCCATGAGTCCACACTCTGTCCAGGGTGTCCAGGCCTGGAGGATCATGGGAAAAGAGGCAAGATAAACCTTCACCTACCTCCTGACACCAGAGAGGCCCCAGTCAGGCAGACAATAGCTAAGCACTAATGCTGGTCTGAAGCTGCCACAGGGAAACCCTTCTTCTCCTCAATTTTCCTCTCAGTCACAGCTTGTACTAACAGGTCCAGGGTATTTGTGGAGATAGGAATGAATACCTGAGCCAACCACAGTGGGTATCAGAAGCAAACATACAAGGCTAAGTGGCCCCTCTCCTACTTCCAATAAGGATGCAGGGGGCTGACAGACAGGGTGGTATTCAGCTTCCTCCACTATACTCCCTCTCTTTCTGGGACTTCTTTTTTTTTTTTTAACCTTTTTTACCTCCAAAAAAAATTGGAGGGGGGGAGGCGAGGCAATCTGGGTTAAGTGACTTGCCCAAGGTCACACAGCTAGTAAGTGTCAAGTGTCTAAGGCCACATTTGAACTCAGGTCCTCCTGGCTCCAGGACAGGTGCTCTATTCACTGTGCCATCTAGCCTCCCCTCTTTCTGGAACTTCTAAAGCTACCAAGGGGTACCTAGGTGGCACAGCGGACAGAGTGCCAGGAATCAGGAGGACCTGAGTTCAAATCTAGCCTCAGATACTCACTGGGCAAGTCACTTAATCCTGTTTCCTTAACTGTAAAATGAGATAGAGAAGGAAATGGTAAGCCACTCTAGTAGCTTTGCCAACAAAACCCCAACTGGAGTCACAAAAGTCGGGCATGACTGAAATGATTGAACAAAAGAACCCAGAAGTTTTCAGGCTGATGGCAAAGCAAGTGTTCCCTCCCCTTGACTTTAAGCCTCTTCAGCTAGGTAAAAGAAAACAAAAGGTTCCTAACACAGCCCTCTCTTTCCTACATGGGTGTTCTGGTTTTGTTCACCTGAAAGAGGCATCCTCTATAGAGACCACAGAAGTACTCAGGAAAAAGGGGGTTATCGGACACTACCAATACAAGGACACAGTCTGTCTTATTAATGCCAGTGAGGCTGACCACCGTGACCATGGCCTGGAGGCAGTGCAGAGAGGCCAACACAGCACCGAGATCACCTCATCCTGGAGTTAGAAAACTTTGGGGCTTCAGAACTCCTCTACGCTCCTGACAATTATGGAGGCTCTGCCCCAAAGGAGTTTTTGTTCATGTGGGTTCTATGTCTTGGTATTTGCCATGTTGGAAATGAAAACATCCTAGTTTTATTATGAAAACAAAGCTGTTATTAGTGGTATCCCTCTCAAACTACATATATATATTTATATATATTCTGTATTTATTTACCCTATGTTCAGGCTGCTACCCTGCCCCACCCCCAAACCATAAAGCTTCGGGGGCAAGGATGACTTGTTTTTCCATCATATCATAGATCTAAGGCTGCAAGGTACCTGAGGAACCCTTTAGTCCAAGGAGGGTTGTGACGAGAGAGACAGACACAGAAGTGGTTATGGTCAGTGACTTGCTAAAGTTCTCAGAGGCAGTCTAAGCAGCAGCAGCAGCAAGAGCCGAACTGAAGTCTTCTGTCTGACTCCAGTGATAGCATCTCTCTCACTCTGCCTCCTTTTCCTTATTTCCCCTGTCATATACAGTGCCAGGCACAGAGCAGAAGCTTACAATCCATTCAACAGAATTAATCCTGGTTCACTCAGTACCCCAAGGGTCAGCCAAGCCAGCAGAGCCGGCTCTGTAGCCACCGATGATGAGTGACCTGTGCCTCAGTTTCCTCATCTGTGAGATTAGGGGAGTGGCTAGACTAGGTGGTTTCTAAAGGCCCTTCTTTCTCCAGTCTCCTAAAACCTCCCTCCATCACTCCCAAAACACCCTCAGGGCCTTGGAGGATAGTGTACAGCAGTAAAAAGAGCCCTGTTGATTCCAGGGAAACTCTGAGAGCTCATTTCAGACAAGAGCACCGGCTTCTCCACGCTTCCACCCTTATTTAACCTGTTCCGTGGCCTGGCTGTGCCCTCAGCAGGGCCAAAAGCCAGCAAGGAGCTTGTGTTGGCTCACCAAAGCCCTGGCAAGTAAACAGTCAGCCCACAGCTCTCTCCAGCCCAGACTTGCCTCCTGCTCCAACACCTGTACTGACTTTCTGGTTCTTGAACAGCAAAGGCTGCACCCTTGGGGCATGGAAAAAAAATACCCCAACACAGGCAACCAACTCCCCAGCTCCTTGGTATCCCTCAGGGCAGGGGGTGCCGAGGAGTGAAGCAGACTCTGATCCATCTTCCACACCCTGTTCCTGGGAGCTGGCCCAGCCTGCCTCTACTCCACCTGCTTCTGCAGCTCGAGCTTCCTTCACCCTGCCAAAGCACCTTGATAAGAACTCATGGCACACCTGCTCCTCCCAACTGAGAACAGCACTGCCCACACTCCAGCCTGTCTTATTGGTTCTGACCAGGTGAGGGGGGAGGAAATGGGACCGCTTACAGTAATGCTGGAATAAGGTTGGGATTGGGGGGTGGGGAGAGCATTAGCCTTGTATCCTAACCCACTGTCAGGACCCTATCCCAAAGCTGACAACCTGCTAGGCCTACAAAGCCCCACCCCCCTTTTCTGGTTTTCTATAAAGATATAGATATATAGAGAGATAGCTATCATCCTGGGCCTAGACCTAAGAAGAAACAAAGACACAGAGGGAGGAAACTAAAGGTTTTAGGAGGTGAGAAAACACTTCGCAATCAAATGGCATCTGGATACAAGGTCACAGCAGGAATGGGCGGCCCCTGCACAAGGCAGCGGCCACCTTAAAAGCAGGTCCGGTCTAGTTCTCGGGTTGAGATCTGGCCCACATCAGGTGTTTTGCAATAGCAGGTAGAAGGCTCAGGGGGCACAGCGGCAGGCGGGACTCCTCCCCCAGCTGGGCTAGTAGCAGGGCTGCTCCTGGGTGAATCATTAACAGCTTCCAGAGCCGCTGACGTGCGCAGGCACTGTTTATCAGCCCCACTGATGTCAATCACTCACCGGCTCCCGAGCGCCCCCACCCAGAGGGGCAGGAGGTGCCCCCTGGGCAGAGCCCAGAAAAGCCGACCCTAGTGCGGGGCCCCGGGCTTCCTCACCCCACCCCCCGCAGACACCTCCTCTAACTTGCCGGGCAAACCAAGACCCCAACCTTGGGACAACTGAGACCTGGGGCTGGGGGCTGCGATCTCAAACAGCCGGGGAGTGCTTTCTGGCGTGCACACCTAGCAACGAACCCCACTTCTCGTGGCCTGGACCGAGGGGCGCCCCCAGAGGTCCGAAGGAGCGACCACCTGAGCCAGCGCCTACCTAGCCCGGGCTTTCCCCGAAAAGATTCCCGGCAGGAAATGCCACTAGTTTAACCCCTTCTAGGCCGAGGCCGACTTGGAGCAAGCAGGGGCGGGCGGCCGGCCCCTCCTCCTCAAAGCAGAGGGGAGCGTGTTGGACGCCCTTCCTCCAGGAGAGGGGGTGTGTTCGGGCCGGGGTGGGGGG
Source organism: Gymnobelideus leadbeateri (assembly GCA_011680675.1). Classification (NCBI taxonomy): domain Eukaryota; kingdom Metazoa; phylum Chordata; class Mammalia; order Diprotodontia; family Petauridae; genus Gymnobelideus; species Gymnobelideus leadbeateri. Next base: position 339,517 of record WOXC01006249.1, read on the forward strand.
CAGGGGGTGTACGCCCCTGCCCGTGGCAGAAGAGCGGCCGTGCCCTGGGGAGAGGGGCAGGGGGAGCGGAGGAGGGTGCGCGCCCCGAGCGGAGGCAGAAAGGGGGTGTGTATCGGCTGGGAAGGGCGTCCAGCGAGGACAGCGCGCTCGCTCTCGCTGGCCCCGGCCCCCCGAGCCCCCTCGCTAGACGCTGGCCCCCCGCCCCCCAGTCCCCGGCCGCACTCACCAGGTAATTCATTTTCTCGGGCCCCGGCCCCGCGGCCCGGACCCTGCGGGGGAGCAGGGGGAAGGCTTCTTGGTCAGGGCGGCCCCAGCTCCAGGGCCCGGCTCCTAGCGCATCGCCGCCGCCGCCGCTGGCTGCCGGCTCCCGACGCGCAGCTCGGCGCTCGCACACTGGCCGGGGCCGCCCAGGGGCCGGCAAACCTTCTGCCTTCACTGCCCAGCCCGGCTCCCGGCATGCCCGGCCCGCTTCCCCATTGGCTCTCCCGGGCTCCTCATGCAAATGAGCCGCCGCCGCGGCGTAGGCTGTCCGAGCGCCCGCCAGCCTCCCGGAGCACGCTCCCCAGCCTCGGACTGGAAGCAGCGCGTGCGCGCTGGGGGCTGTTTGAAGGGCGGCCCTCGGAGCACGTGCCGGCCCCGGGGGCCTCGAGGGAGAAGGCTGGGGCCACGTGACTGGCGCCAGTCTGCAGGGCCAGCCCGCCCCCTTCTCACCTTACCGGTCCACTTTTGCTTAACTGAAACCGGGGCTCCCGGCTCACAGGGTCTGCAGAGCGCTGGCCTCCTGAGCCCAGCACATCTCCCCCCTCGGGGCCTTTGCCCCCATTCCCTCTCCCTCACCCCCACCAGGCTCCTCTGTAAACTGGCTTAAGTCTGGTTTCCGCCTTTTTTCTAGACTCCCTTCAAGACTCCCCTTCTGCAGAAGGCCTCCACCTCCCAGAGAGGGCTTTCCGTCTCCCCTGCAAATAACCTCTGTTCCGCTATCTATGCTTCTCTCCCATTACAGTATGCATTTATTAAGCGCCTACTGTGTGCCAGGCTAGGCACTGGAATGAATGTGAACTCTGAGGGCAGGGGCTGCTTTTGTCTGTGTTTCTAAACCCTTCTGGCCCCACGTGTTGAGCCTGGAGTCAGGAAGTTAAATCAGGCCTTCTTCCAGTACTGCCCTGTGACCCCCATCTGGGGTCTTCTGGGCAGAGATGATGGAGAAGGCTGCCAGGTCGTCCTCCACCTCATTTGACAAACGAGAAACTAAGGGGGTTAAGTGACTTGCCTAGGGTCACACAGCTAGGAAGTGTCTGAGGCCAGATCTGAACTTGGACCTTCCACTGTGCCACCCAGCTGCCCCTGGCACACAGTAGGTGCTTAACAATGCTTATAGGTAATTGATGGATAGAGCAATACAAGTGAAGGCAGGGATTGTTCCATTTTTTCTCTGCCCGCCCCCCCAATGCCTAGCACAGTACTTTGTCCAGTGAATATATGGCTCATGTATTGAATTATTGATTCCTTGGCTTCCTCAAGGTCACAGAGGAGAAAGATCCAACAAGGAAATCACCTCCTTAGGTCTCGGGTTGTAACTCTTAGGGAGTCTTTGTGGGTCCTTCAGGACTAGACATTCCAGAGCCATTTCAATACCAGAGAATCAGAGGGAGTGTGGGCAGGGCCACCCCAGACACAAGGTCAAAGACCAAACGAACTTGCTTTTTTCTCTTTTTCTGAACAACTTTCCTCTTCCCTCTACACCCTACCCCTTGAGCCAAAGATTTCATTGTCCTAGACAATGTCCTGTCCTAGACTCCACAGGCCAACTATACAATTTTGACCCAAAATCAATTGCAGAGCATCATGGGATTGAAAATTTAGAGAAGGGAGCTGAGTCTAAACACTGCTGTGCCCACCCCCAACCCCCCACTTTGCAAATGAGTGAACTAAGGTCCAGAGAGGTCAATAACCTGTCTAGGGCAATGCAACCAGTGAGACCACTATTACCATGCTTTATGCCAAGCAACTGGGGCCTGGCAGAAGGAACCTCATTACCATCTTCACTCTGAGAATGAAGCCCTAGTTATGGGGAACGAAGAAGCCTCCCTCCCTCATGCCTCCCTGCCCCAGGCTTCTGCAGAGAATCAACATCACAGGATGTTGACTTCATTAACTGTGTAAATGTCATACATGACGTCTTTGGTTGCCTAGAGAGTAATGGGAACAGATCTAAGACTCTGCCCCAATGGAGAATAAACAGAAATCAAAGACTTAAAAAACAAAACCCCAACCCAACACACCCCTCCCAAGAGGGCCAAAGGGGGACAATCCTCTGGTCTTAGCATCAGAAGCAGTGGCACCATATTGGTTCAATGATGGCTCTTGACACTTCTTACCTGTATGACCCCCAGAGCTAGCTGCTACCTGAGAGGAAGCAGTTTGCATCCGGAGAGAAATTTCTCTACTTGTCTCATTCTCTGACTCTAAACCACAATGGAGCCAGTTACTGTGCCCACCAAGACAAAAAGCACAGTCTCTGCCCTCAAGGGGCTCACTTACTACAGGAAGGAAACAGCATGTGCCCAGATTAAGTAAAAAAGAACAGTCATTTTCAGCAGGAAGGACATCAGTGCCAGGGAAGGGGAAAGGGGCTAGGAAATGGCCCAGGAGCTGAGCCTTGTGAAGGAAGATGGGGTGGGGGTTAAGTGTTGAGTGTGTGAAGGAGAATAATGGTCCAGGTTGGCTTGGGGGCAGACTAAGATCCTCCAGATATCAAAGGATTTTAAGTTTTAGCCAAAAGGCACAAGGGAGTGCCCTGGGAAGATCTGTGCTTCAGAAATATCCCTTTGGCAGCTGTGTGGAGGATGGGTTGGAGAGGGGAGAGAGCAGACGTTCTTGCAATAGTCTAGACAAGAGGTTAGGGTCCCAGGCTGCATGAGGGGAGTGAAGGGGAGAGGTGGGCAAAGGGATGAGAGAGTGAGGAACCTGGTGACACACAGGCAGGGGGTTGGGAGAAGGAAGAAAGGACCAGGAGTCCGAAACTGTGAACCTTAATGACTGGAAGAACGGCAGTGCCTTTGCCAGATTAGACAAATTTAGGAAGAGGGGAATGCTGGGTGAGTTCTATATTGGACACATTGAGTTTAAGATGCCTATCATACATTCAGCAGAAAATGTCCCTTCAGCAGATGGTGATGTGGAAATAGAGCTCAGAGGAGAGGGCTGGATATAGCAATCTGGGGGTCATCTGCATGGAGACAGTAGGAGAATCCACAGGGGCTGATGAAGAGGAAGAGTACTGAGAGAGAAGAGGGGCTGAGCAGCAGGTAGCCCTGGAGTATGTATACCCACCCACACAAAGAGGAATGGGGATTCTGATCCAACAAAGGAGACTGAGAGGAAGGGATTAGACCTTCTGTGAAGCCCAAGGAGAAGAAAGTGTCCAGGAGGTGGGAGTGGTCAACATGAGCCAAAGCTCTACCTCCCATGGTCCTTCCATCGTCAGCTTTCTTGCCCTCTTTGATGGAAAGATGAAGACCTCGGAAAGGCTACGGGAGCGGAAGCCCATTGGTTACCCTGGAAGGAGGCTCTCAGTTGGATGATGAGGTCAAAAGCCAGACTGCAAGGGGACTGAGATGGGAGGGAGAGGAACCAATGGAGTCAATGGGTCAAGATAGTTTTTCCTAGGAGCTTGGCTGTGAAATGGAGGGGAGACATGGCATGTTAGCTTGAGAAGATGCAGGAGGAGAGATGGGCAGGTTTGTAGGCAGTAGGGATAGAGTCAGAAGAGAGAGACTAGAAACCAGATGTGGGGAGGGGGCAAGAGCAAGGTGAGCCCTTGGAACCTGGAACCCTGAGGACCTGCCTGGTCTATTTTGCAAGCCTGGCCCACCCTGCCATCTAGGAATCCCTCTCACCCTCTCCCACCTTCCAAGCTTCCTATCCTCCCAATGTCAAAGCCTCCCCTGTGGTTCTCACCCCACATATCCATCTGTCTTCAAGTCTTGGCATTTCTACTTTCCCAACACCTCCCTGGGGGCTCCTTGTCTTTGGTGACAAAGCAACCCTGGGGTGCAGGCCCTCCTCACCTCACACCTGGGCTGTTGCAAGAGCTGCTGATGAATCCCCACCTCCACTCAGCTGCCAAAGGGAGCTTACTAAAGGGCAGATCTCCTCAGGAACCGCCAACGGCTCCTCCAGCCTCAGTGCTAAACAGAAAATCTTCTGTCCAGCGTTTACAGCCCTTCATAATCCTACCTGCCTTTCTAGTTTTTTTTTACCTTTTATTCCTTCCTTGCATTCCACATTCCTGCTCTACTGGCCTTCACTCGTTTTTAGTCGTGTCTGAATCTTTGTGACCCCATTTAAGGTTTTCTTGGCAAAAATACTAGAGTGGTTTGCCATTTCCTCCTCCAGCTCATTTTACAGATAAGGAAACTGAGGCAAATGGGGCAAAGTGACTTGAGGGGGGTCACATAGCTACTAAGTCTCTGAGGCCAGATCTGAACTCAGGTCCTCCTCACTGCAGGCACCATACTCTATCCATTCCTCCACCTAGCCACCACCCCTCCTGCAGTCAGGAAGACCTGAATTCAAATACAGATTGAGACGCTTATGAACTATGTGAGTCTGAACAAGTCATTTTAACCTCTGCCTGCCTCGGTTTCCTCATCTGTAAAATAGAGATAATGATATGATAGGATAAACATTTATTAATGCCAGGCACTATGCTAAGTTCTGAGGACACAGATAAGACAAATAAAATCAGAAAATAATAAGCAACAAGAATAATTTTCTAAATTTCTTTAATCCTTAACTCTAATAAGTGTAGGAGTTCCTGACACTCATGAAATGACAGGACCCAACACCACCACAATGGAGCCAGGTGCTGTGCTTGGTGCTGAGAACACACAGACAAAAAGGGAACAGCCCCTGTGCCTGAATGGGGGAAGACAATAATGGGACCTACAAGTCATTGTGAGGACCAAGGGAGATGAGATTTGTAAAGCTCTTTGCAAACTTTCAAGTGCAATGTAAATTCTAGCTATTTTTTAAAAAGTAATATTTTCCCCCAAGTTCATGTAAAAACAATTTTTAATGTTCTTTTAAAAAAAAGTTTTTGAGTTCCAAATTCCCTCCCTCTCCCTGAAAGGGTAAGCAATTGGATATGTTATATATGTGCAATCATGCAAAACATATTTCCATATTAAATACTAGTTATTACTATAGGACCCTAGGCAAGACATTTGCTTTCCCTAAGCCTCAGTTTCCTCATCTGTAAAAGGGCTGTTTTCCCCACCTACCTCACAGGGGGGTTGTAAGGAAACTACAAGAGAAATGTGAACCATCACTTTTGTTAAAACTAGTCCCCTCTTTGCAGGGTCCTGGGTTGTAAGCTGCCACAGGCTGACTTAGCTAAAGCAGCCCCATCTCATTGACCAATGTCTCTAGGGGCCTCGTCATTTCCCCATCAGTTTGTCCAAAAGTATCTCCAAACTGCCAGGGCAGGAAGCTTTGGAGAGCCCTGCATCCCAAACCCATTGCAGACATCTGATCTGACGTCACTGTCACCACCTAGGAGCTCAGTCCCTGGAGTGAAATACCCAGACTCCTCGGCACCACAGGTTTGAAGCCGGGCAGAACTGACTCAACCTTTCCTATTTCCAAGATAAATATTGGGGGGGGAGCGGGAAGCAGTGTGCCATGTGGGGACCAGGCTGGTTTCTCTGCTCAGCCCTGCCTCTGGCTTCTTCCCAAGAACACAGTTCTTCCTCTAGGACAGGCAAGGTGCCAGGGGGCTGCACTCTGCCGGACATGCCCCAAATACAGTGCCAATTTTGAGTCAAAGTTCTATCTCTGTGAATTAGTGTTCTTACCCGATGTAGTACCATCCTCAAGGCCTAGCTGTCCTTAGGGCTCTGAACAGTCCAATTTATCCAAGTTCTCGTTCAATATTGGCAAGGACCTTACCATTTAGCATAGTATCTGGCACATAGGTACTTAATATTTCCTTCCTTCCTTCCTTCTTTCCTACTTTTCTTCCTTCTTTTTTTCCTTCCTTCTTTCTTTCCTCTCTTCCTCCCTTCTTTATTTCTTTCCTTCCTTCCCTCTCAGATTTTGAAAGCTATTAAAAGACTGACTAGAGCCACTGGCCACAGTACTGAAAGTACTGGCCCACTCACTGTGCCCTGTACACAATGCTCCATCTCCAATCTCCATTCATGCCTTTACAGAGACTCTTTTCCTCATCCAGGCTATACTTCCCTCCTCACCTATAGCTCTTAGAACCCCTAGCTTCCTTTAAGGCTCAGCACAGGCTTTTCCTTTCCATCAGAAGACTTTCCTGATCCTTCCTTGGGGTTATTCTTCCCTCCACCCACACTATTCCTTTGTACATACTTGGATTTACTTATCCATACATGTTATTCCACCAAAAGAATGTAAGATCAATGAAGGCAGGGGCTGGTTCCTTTTATCTTTGCATCCCTTGCCTCTGGCACAAAACAGATTCTTTACAGATGTTTATGGAATGAAATGAATGAACAAGACATGCCCTGGGGGAGATGGAAATATGAAGAATTTTGTGGTCAGGAATGCCAAGGACCTAGGTATCCTGACTCCAGGGGACACAACAACACCTCCTTATGTGGGATGACAGACTTAGAGGAGAAAGGGATTCCTGAGATCATTGATCCAACCCCCTCATTTTTACAGATGATGACAATAAGGACCAAGGAAGTAAAACAATTTGCCTAGAATCACACAGCTAAATAAATTGAGGGGATCTGACTGCAAGTCCTTGCCAAAGGATGATCACAGGCGTTTTCATTTGATTCTACCATGAAGCAGACAGGAGGGAAGAAGGTTATCAACATTTTACCTGTGAGGAAACTGAGGCCCTGAAAGGTTAAGGATGAGGAGACATGATGACACATTGGAAAGGACACTGGGTAGGGCATCAGGATATTTGGATTCTGATCCCCAAGCTACAACTCTCTGTACAAGCATGGACAAAACACTTTATCTCTCTGGGCCTGTGTCCCCGGCTATAGCATAAGGAATCAGACTCCATGTCCTGTATTACCCAGGGAGCCCTGGAATGCAAGCCTCCCTTCCTCCCAACCCAAACTGCTTCCCCCATGCCTTACCCTCCTCTTCACCAGTAGCCCTCACCTCCCTTTTCTCTTTTCTTTTCTAAGTAAAAAAGGGATGCAGAGGTGAGGCTAGGGGGCAGGTAAGGAGACTGGGGGAGGGCAAAGGGGACATCCCTGGGAAACATGTACAGACTCTGCCCATGGCAGTCTGGGTAGAGGTGTATTCAGAGAAACATCACCTCCAGACTTTCAGCAGTCCCAATATAATTGGAGCAAGGGATTCACTCAATTCAATTGAGGACTCTCAGAGGGGAAATGAAGAATTAGGCTTTGGAGAGATGGGTTTGGGTTGGTTTTTTTTTTTTAATGGAACAAATATCCTGTCCTGGGACATAACCTCATTTAGAAGAAATCAGATTTCAAAATAATTGACACTGCCCCAGTTCTCTGCCCTATTACTTCTTCTCACCAGCCCCCAGAGCACAAACTTACTAAGAAGGGCACCGTGTGGCAAGGGGAAAGGGAGGTTGGGATGGCATGGCATAGGGCAGGATCCCTTTCTGGAAGCTTCACTCAATCTGAGCTAAAAGAGAAAGGGGTCATATAGGCTACACCCCTTTATTTTTGGTGCTTTACTTTCATTTTGTAGCAATTTTCTGTCTGTTTGTGGAGGAAATCTGGAGAGCCTGGAAATTTCTGACCTACTCTGCTATCTTCCCAGAACCTCCTCCCACCCCCCCCCCCCCAACTATCTCCCTTTTCTAATGCTACTGCCTGATCTGAAGAGATGACTAACGAATTTTTGAGACTGACAGAAGAGGAGGAAAGAATGCCATTCAATCCCTGCTATGTCCACAGCCCCTCCCCTCAAAGAGCTTACATTTTAGAGGGACTAATCACCACCTAAGGTGCTTAAAACTGTCTGTGAATGTTTTTAAAACAATATTTTGATAACTTTTTCCATATAATTGATTTCCTTTATAATTCTAGGTACTTTATTTTATTCATTTAAAAACATCATACTGAGAGAGGGTGCCTATGGACCCTCTTCCCCAGAGCACCAGCGGGGTCCAAGACACAAAACAGGCTAAGAACTAAGGCCTCTCATTCTTTCCCTGGTTCTGTCAGAGGTAGTGCATACATCCAGAGTGGTTCTTAACCTTTTCAAGTAAGAGATTCCCCCTTTAAAGCAAAATTATGTCTTATATACCACCCCCACCCCATAGAGTAACAGCTGTACTATGAATACTCATTTATTCGGATATACATGACAAATTATTAAATCCATGATAAAAAAGGAAAAGGAAAAATAAATACATTATGACTTAAAAAGCTACTATAAATTTGGTAACACTTGCGAAGTAATGATACATATATAACTCTAATAAGTGGGATTTATCTAGTACTTGAAGGTCTGCAAAGTCCTGTACAGACATGATTTCATTAGATCTTTACACCAACTCCATGACATAGGGGCTGTGACAGTGTGTGTTCTTACCCTGGATCCAAAGATTCCCCAGGTCTGAACTGGATGGGAAAAACAGTTGATTTTTATTTCACTATAACTGGCTTCATCTGTCATCCTGTGTATTCTCTTTTCATGTATTTTCAAATACTATTCTAAGTAATTGTCTAGGCTTCCCTAGACTGTCCACAATAGCCCAAAATATTAAGATCTCCTGTGTTACAGGTGGCCCCATTTCAGAGGTAACAAAACTGGGCCTCAGAAAGGTTAAGTCAGAATTAGGACCTGAAGCTCATGGACCTGAAGCTATTAAGAAGGCATAAGAATCCTAGGCTCAGCCCAGGAGTAGGGGATTATTCAAGCCTGCTTCTCTATGTGGGAGAAGTAGGTTTGTTTTGCCAAATCGTAGAGTGGATTTTGTTAGCTGCGAGAGGTCCATGTGGAGCTCAGGACCCTTTGGGATGCCTCCATGGCAGCCCTAGCTCCCCCCAAACCTCCCAAGGCTCCAGCTTGGGAATCTTTGTTGTAACAGGACAAGGCTGAGGGAATCCAAGTCAGGTTTGGAGAAGTCCCACTCCTGAGTTTGGAGCAAGAGGGAAAGGCCATTTGGGGAGGAATTCCTCACCATTAGGGAACATCAGACCCCTGCCCTCTGCCTTCACTTTCCTGACCCTGTCATCCAGGCATCTGGCTTTCTCGGGGGAGCTGAAATCACCCTTCCTTTTCTCACCCCCTCCCACAGGATCTGATCCCAGGGGTCCTTGATCCCAAGGGATCTAAGACCCAGAAAATGAGGAAGCCCAGGGCACGAGGAGGGGAAAGATTCCTAGGATTTCTGTGGTTTTAAATGTAGTTTCAGAATCAGTAACTGCTCAGTGAGAAGTTCCTGATCTATTTCTCTGACATCACATTTCCTAAGGAGGTAACTGAAATCTTGGACTCCTCAGAGCCCCTTCTGCAGCCCAAACAAGGTGGGTGCATATGTGTAGGCCGAGGCTACTATTACATTTGTTTGTTACAAATCCAGGAGAAATGGAGGAGATATTTAGTGTGCCAATAGCCATCAAAGCCCACAGAGTCCCCTGTTTGGGGGCATTGGTACACTGATGTGTGTCTCTGCATTTTTTCTGTCTGTCTGTGCATCTCTGCTTCTCACTATGTGCCTCTGTGTATCTCTTTTTTCTTTCTCTGTGTGTGAGAAATCGGGGAAACACTTACAAAGGCATCCCAAGAATTTGTTCCTTTTCCACTTAAACATTCCCCTCATCTCAGCCTCCCCCCCTTCCCACCCTATTCGCTTCCCAGAATGGCATTTCCTCTTCAGAAATATTGCCCTTCAGGGGTTACCTTTGCAATGTGCCACTGAGCTAGGGAGAGCCACTCAGCTCGAATCAGTGAAAATTATTACCACATGGGCTGCTCTGCCCAATGTCCCACGCATCCCCCCACTGTCAACAGTTCCAGTATCCTGGGAGAGGAGGAAACCCTTCAGGCCCACACAGGTCAGTGGATGAATGGAGTCAGACTAGGAGGTCGGGGGAATGGAAAAGGTGGGGGAAGAATGGGATGCCATGCCCCTTGTGCCAACCTCGGGACAGCCAGGACCCATGGGGAAAGAGACACCAGAGGGTTTCTTCTGGGTGGGGAGGGATTACCCCTCTCCCACTTTCACAGTTGGGCATTTTTCAAACCCATTTATATGTTTAACACAACTCTGAAAGACTTTAGAAGTGATCAAAACAGTGACTGGGGATGGGATGAAACATAACTCTTATCTTTTGGCCAGAAGATGATGGATTAGAGTTATAAAATGAGATGTGCATTTCTAGACTGGGCCAAATTTCTTTTGTTTGACCCTTACAAAAGAAAGCTTCCAAGGGGGAGCTGGGGGTGAGAAAATAATATTAAAAATGCAAAAAAAGAGAGGATCAATTAAACATTTTTAAGAATACACATAAGTACATAAGGGGATACAAATAATAGCAGTTTTGTTGCCATCCTGTTAAACTTGACAAATATTTAAAAACTATATATGACAGAAGTTCACAGTTTCTCATACACACCTCTTCCTTGTTCTTTGTATATTGTTGACGAATATTAGTTCACAATAAAAAATATTTTTTAATTCTGATTTGAGTCAAAGAACACAGATTCAGATCCCAGCTTTGACACTTACTAGCTGTGAGACTTTAGGCAGAATTATTTCTTTTTCTGGATCTCAGTTTCCTTATTCATAAAACACAAGGCCTGGAAGATGATTCCCCAGGCTATTTCTAGCTCCAAATTTTCTTTCCCTGGTGGCCCTCACACTTCCAGCCCCCTTTCCCATCACTATCACAGATCCTCCATTACTTTTGTAGACTTTCCAAAGCAGGACCAGGTGGTAAGTCATTTGACCTTCACTGATTCCAAGGTTAGTTCGTCCTTGGCTCCCTGCCTATCACCTCTCTCCATTTTTCCAGGAGGTTGGGGCACTTTGGCAGAGTAGTGAGCCTCCCACACCTTCTGGGAGATGGGTTGTGCTGCTATCACAGTACAGAATTCTGTAAATCTGAGCAGCCTTGGTGGAATGGGGCAAAACTTGTTACCATACTGTCATCATCTTTCTGGACTTGGTCAATAAGGTGGGAAGGGGAAGGGAATGTATAGAACATCCTAGCACTGGGCTAAACCCTTTTTACAAATATTATCTCATCTGCTCCTCACAACAACCCTGCAAGGTAAGTTCTGTTATTATCCCCATTACACAGTTGAGAAAACTGAGGCAAGCAAACTGAGGCAAGTAAGTGATTTGCCCAAGGTCACACAGCTAGTAAATATCTGAGGCCAGATTCAGGTGTGTGTGCTGTAGTGCCCCGCCTCCTACCTCCACTGCCTGTAAAGGCACAGTTGTAGTCAGTCCCCATTCCCTGACGGACACATTGACCTTCAGATCAAGGTAGAGATAAAGATAATTAAATGCCTCACCTGGAGCAGGAAGAAGGATGACATAAGGGAAAGGAAGCCAGCTAGCTCAGAGATTATACGTTCACACTTCCGGGATTATGTGCCAAAAAGGATACTCACAGCAAGAAAAGACCCGTGTGTGCAAGGACAGCTATAATAACATTGTTTGTATTGTTATCATGGCTCTTTTACAGATGAGGAAACTGAGACAGGCAGAGGTTAATTGACTTGCCCAAGGTCACACAGCTTGTAGTGTCCTAGGCTGGATCTGAACTCAGGGTTTTCTGACTCCAAGCCTCGCTACTGTGCCACCTCTACTAAAGGACAAGGTTTTCTGTTAATTAATCAACTGTTTTCTATGCAATACATTGGAGACTATAACGTTAACATCCAAATATAGTGGCTCTATGGTTATTGATGGCGAAAAGTCTATGTGATAGAAATCTTTCCACATCTCCATTTTTCCACTGTCTATTGGAATATTTTTAAAAATTCTTAAAAGCAAGCTCTTTCTCTTCCTCTCCCTTCCTTCCTCTCCTCCTCTCTCTTTGATAAAAAAAATCAATGAAGTATTTGCTGGGTGAGGTGATTTCTAGGCTCTTTACATTTCCAGACATTCTGTGCTAATATCTGTTCCTCTATCCATTTCCTATTTTTCAGCAATTTGTTTAAAGATACGTCAGCCAACTTTGATCAATATAATGATCCATGACAATTCCAAAAGACTCATGATGAAAAATACTATCTACCTCCCAAGAGAGAACTGATGAACTCTGAGTGCAAAATGAAATATCATTTTCTCACTTTCTTTATTTTTCTTAGGTTTTTTGTGTGTGATATGGCTAATATGGAAATATTTTACATGACTTCACATATATAATTAATATCTAGTGCTTGCCTTCTCAGTGGGTGAGGGAAAGGTTAGGAGGAAGGAAGAGAATTTGGAACTCAAGATTTTTTTTAAATGTTGAAAATAAATAATAAATTTAAAAAATAGGTCAGCTAGAGCTGACTCAGTTGGGTGTGATATCTTTTAGCTGGTTTTTTCCCCATTATTCATTTTAATCCTTGTTCTAACAAGTTATAGGTCTACTCACTATAGTCTATTGATTTGAAAACAATTCCCACATCATTAACTAATCATGTTCCTTCTACTAAAATATAATTTCATTTACTGTGATACAATTCCATACTAGATCCAGCACTTCCTGCCTCTCTTCTGGAAGTGCTCATGATATGTAGGATTTTTTTTACTATCTCCTCCTTCACCCGCCTTTATATTGAATTCACTGAGTGTTAAAATATATGTTGGTTTGCTTGGATGTTCTTATCAAATTCTTCATAGATCTGCAAAAGATGTTGGTGTATAAACTGTAGTTATTTTCCGGATGGACTTTTCTGTAAATGCTTATCATAAGCAATGTAATGTAAGATGACCAGGCATCCTAAGCAATGAAGTCATTCCTAGAAGAAGTCAAGGGACTTGGAGAATGCCTCTCTCTACACTCCAGGATGTTAGGGAAGATAAAGGGCTCCTAGTCCTTACAGATAGAAGTAAGACTTCAACAGGAAAGTCAGTCTTTTTTGAGCTTTCATTTTCAGTATAAAGAACATTTCTTTTCTTTTTGCAGAGAAAATGGAGGGGGAGGGGGCAATTGAACAGATTTGCCTTCTCTGCTACTGTCACTTATCCACTATCCTATCCATCCCAAGCCAAGATTCTTCTTTGATCCTTTTTTTTCCCCAAGGTCACACAGGTGGGGTTTTAAAAACTCACCCTTGTCCTTAGTTTCCCTTGCCACTGGCCTCAGCTCATTCTAAGCTAAAATTCCTGGCATTTTTAAAGAACCATGACACAAGTATATTCATCTTCTCTCTTCTGACTTTGATTCTATTTTCTTTTCTGAACCTAAGTTGGTTGGTGAACTCCCAGCATATCCACATGGGTCTCTTCAAACCAATCCCATTTTCTTCCTCATTAGGACAGTTTCTCTTATAGCTTCAGAAGCTCATCTTGAGCATCTCTCTCTCTCTCTCTCCACTTTCCCTGAAGTATTTTTGTCTGTGGGACCCTACCCATCTTTCCTCTGAACCCTTTGAAATCTACTTTCCTTAAATCTAGGAGACTTGTTAGATAAACTATGCCCCTATTTCCTTTCCTTCCCTATCACAAATTCTCAAGTGGAATGGTCATTTCCCCCCAAGGTTGGGAAATTCTCTTTTAATGACCCCAAGCTTCTTCCTGAAGCAAAGGAACAAACATATTTTTGAACAACATTTTTCAGTTCATTCCGTATAGCTGTGATTCAGAGGATGCCATATTCTCTGAAGATGAGAGAGAGGTGGATGGTGGGTGTTAATAGGGGACAGTATGCCAACCCAGAAGGGGCATAAAAGATGGCACCAGAGAGATGGATGACTAGAAAAGGAAATGAGCTCACAGAGGGAGTGACAGTGAGGGAGAATCCATGGGTGGAAAGCTCTTGTATCCACTGGCGTTTATATGTGAAGAGAGATGGAAGAAGGCTTTAGGATCTAGATTTAGACCTGAAAGGGAGTCTTAGAAGCCATAAATTCTAACCTCCTCATGTTATAGATGGGGAAACAGAGGCTTAAGAACTCAAGGCACTTGTCCAAACTAGTTAAGTGTGCAAGGGAGGATTTGAACTCCGGTCCTAACTCCAAATCTAGTTTTCTATCTACGACTCCATGCTGCCTCAAGACAAAAGCTGTATGGGATGAAAAAGCATGAATAGGTTTTGATCTGTGTCACTGGACGAAATATCCATATCCATGAGATATCATAGACCCAGTGAAATATGGAAGAAGCCCTAGGAGCTTGGGCATTTGTTGGGAAATGACTGTTGTGTTTAAATAAAATATATCAATAAACTAAAAGATAAAATAAAAAGGACCAAGGTCTGGATTTGAATCCTGGTTCTCTCATTAACTAGCTATGTGACCTTGAGCAAATTACTTCACTTTTGGGCCTCAGTTTCCTGGGAAACTGGAAAATATTTAACAAAATGAATTGGTTAGTGGGTCCCATTTCTATCTGAGTTTGATATTATTACACTATGTGAACACATATTTCTTCAGGCTTCTGGTTTTCAAAGAGGTGGGAACTAGATGGAAAGAGGGTAGGGTGGAAACAGCATGACCAAAGTGGTCACTGGGGTGGGGGAAGGGCATGGTGAGTAAGCCCTGCTGGCTTGGGCTGATGGGAAATCAAGTTGGAACAGTGCAATGTCGAAGTCATCACCCCTCCATCCTAGGAGGTTCTGGCCTTTCCTCTGTTTCTATGACTCCATTTTCTGAACTCCCCAAACAATTGCAGGAAGTTGTGTCCAGGATGAGAGGAGGGGCCAAGCCTGGAGAAGGTCCAGGGGGTGGCCCCCTGGATAGGGCGGGCAGGAAGGAGCTGGGGGCCATGGGACTGGGCAGCCCAGCGTTGGGGGCTGCTTTGATAGAACGCGGTTGAGCAAGTACTGGGGGTGTTTGTAGCCAGGAGCATTTGGAAGGAGAGCATTTTCAGTGGCAGCATCCAAATGGGAAGGGGACAAAGGCTTCAAGGAAGAGCTAGTTTCTGATATGAGGTGCTCAAGAGTAGAAAAAACACTGGCCTCGGAATCTGAAGAACTCTGCTACTGTTAAAGCGATCCCTTTTTTGTCACAGTGTAATTGGAAAAGGACTGCGGCCATCTAAATCCCAGCTCTGGTTTTACTAATCCCATGACCCTGGGGCTGAGAACCTGAACCCACCAAGGTCTGGGGAAGGGCAGTGCCAGCCTCTGAAGAAGTCCAGAGATCTAATCTGCATGGTCACTCCTGACATGGGTGGGGAGAAGTAGAAAAGGGGGGCTCCATCAAGTCACTTCCCATCTCTTGACCCCAGTTTCTCCCTTTGCCAAATAAAAGGGTTCAATTAGATGAACCTTGAGGTCCCTTCCAGCCCTGACACTCTAGAGTCCTGTTTCTCTTCATAAATTCCTTGGAATGTCAGACAGGAAAAGGAAGCCCTCCAAAGTCAGTGAAGTCTGGATTCAAAATCTTCCTCTGATGTTTATCATTGACAGGACCTTAGCTAGATAGTAAAGTGGACAGAGTGTGTTGGACTTGGAATCTGGAAGACCTGGATTTGAATCCTGACTCAGACATAAAATGGCCTTGGCTTAACCTCTCTCAACTCAGTTTCCTTATCTGTAAAAAGGAGATAACAAGTAATACCCACCTTCCAGGGCTGTTATTTGGATCAAATGAGATAATATTTGTAAAGTACTTTGCAATCTTTAAAGCACTATATAAAGCCACCACCACCACCACCACCACCATCATCATCATCATCATCATCATCATCATCATCATCATCATCATCATCATCATCTATCTAATAATACTTTTAAGATTTGCAAAGTATGACTTTGTGTTGTGTAACTTTGGGCAAGTCACTTAATCCCAATTGCCCTCCAAAAAGCATTAAAAAAAGACTTGCAAAGTGCTTTACATATGCTATTTTCTTTGGTCCTTACAACAACCCTGTGAGGTGGGGGCTATTATTATCCCCATTTTACAGATGAGGAAACCAAGGCTGAGAAAAGTTGTCTTATCCAGGGCCACACAGTTAATAAGTATCTGAGGCTGTTAGGTCTTCCTGATTCTAAATCTGGATCTCTATTTCCTCATCTGTAAGGAAGTCCCTAGGTAACTGGAACAGGTGGCTTCTCTAGGCCCTCCCAGCTTGAACTCTAGAATTCTATGATGTTGTAACCCTTTGATACTAAAGGTCTGCTTATTGACAGTAAAGGTTTGCTTCAGGCAAACTGGACTAAATAATACCCACAATCCTTTCTTGCTCTAACACTCTATGGTTCTATGATGCTGGTAAGTATTGTTCAGTCATTTTTGGTCTTGTCCCTATTTAGAGTTTTCTCAGCAAAGATACTGGAGTGGTTTGCCATTTCCCTCTCCAGCTCATTTTTACAGATGATGAAACTGAGGCAGATGGTGATGTGACTTGCACAGGGTCACACAGCTAGTGAGTGTCTGAGGCCACATTTGAGCTCAAGAAGATGAGTCTCCCTGACTCCAGGCCTGGCACTCTATCCACTTGTACCACCCAAAGTTAATCAGCATAGGAAGGTTCAGGTAAGAACACCCCTGCTCCTCCCAGCAGCAGGGAGCATCTAGCTTCTGACTCCCATCTCATAGATGGGCAAGGGCCGGGGCCCTCAGGCTAGGATCCCTTGACAAATAAATACGTATTGAATGAGGAACAGAGAGATGAGACACCACAGAAAGGGACAAGAAGGCAGATCAGGCTCCAGAGAAAGCCCTCAGAGATTGAGTGAGCACATGAACCTTGCCAAAGTGGCAGAGATGGCATTCAAAGCCCAGGCTTCTCACCCATGACCTTGTGCTCCTTCTTCCCATATCCCATGATGATAAGTGCCCAATGAGGGAGACACACAATAAGAGAGAAATGAGCCCCATGGAGGCAAGACATGGTTATCCAGCCTTTGTGCATCTGAAAACTGCCATCCAATGATGGGAGGCCACTGGACTTGACACAGCCCATCCAACTTTTGCATAGCTCTAATTGGGTTTTTTTTTTTTTGTTGGTTTGTTGGTTTGTTTTGTTTTTGCTTTTTGGAGGGGGGAAGGTAGGGCAATTGGGGTTAAGTGGCTTGCCCAAGGTCATATGGCTAGTTTTGTGTTAAGTGTCTGAGGCTGAATTTGAACTCAGGTCCTTCTGACTCCTTCTGCACCACCTAGCCACCCCCTCCCCTCTCTAATTGAATTTAAGATGTTTTATTGCTATCTCCTGTTTTGACTGTTTTTCCTTACATCATGATGATCTCCCATGCCTCTCCTAGCCCCTCTGGATGAAAGCCCCTGTGCATCAATCAGGGAAGAGGGCATTCCTTTCTGTCTTTGAATTTCCTCACCTCTTACTTTATGGAGGAAATTGATCCATCCATGGTGAGTCCCCTATTCTCTTCAGATTAAAAACCCATAGATGACATCTCCACTCAGTCGGGAGGTAGCCCTTTGCCAAGGCCAACCTTTCTACCTATGCCCTTGATCCCACTCTCACCCTTATTCTCCAACAAATTACAACCTCAATCATCCCTCCTCTCTAATCTGCACCTTCTCCCTATCTGTTAGTTCCTAGTCTATTGCCTTCAAATATGCCCAAGCATCCCACATCCTTAAGAAAACCCTTCCCCTTGGGCGATTGTACCATTTCTCCTTTCTCAGCGAAACTCTTGGAAAAAGCTGTCTATACTCAATGCCTCTGTTTCCTTTCCTCCTGATTTTCCATCTCCCAGTCTTTGCACTGGTTGTCAACCATGCCTAGTATATACTTCCTCCTCTCCTCTGCCTCACAGTATCTCTTGCCTCTTTCAAGACAAACTTCAAGCATCACCTTTTACAGGAAGCCTTTCCTGATCTCCTGCTAGTGCCCTGCCTAATTACTTTGTATCTATTCTCTTCACATTTATTTTATATATACTAACAGATGTACTTAGTACTTAATAGACTGCAAATTCCTCTGAGTAGGGATTATTCCATTTTTTGTCTTTATATCACCAGTTCCTTAGCAATTAGCCAGTCAATCAACAAACATTTATTAAGCCCCTACCATGTGCCAAACACTGTGCTACTCAGCACCTGGGGTTCCCAACAGCCTGCTCCTTTGAACCCAAATGCATAAAATCTGGGAAGCAGGGTAGCTCCGGTGATCTCTTCCTCTCAGAATGGAGCTGAAGAAAGGAAACTGATTGGGAATCCACAGACCTGGGGTTCATCCCTGCCCTGCTCATTAGTCAGACCACTCTGGGCAAGTCACTTCCAGGGGTAATTTCTTCCTTCTCTATAAAAAGAGGGGGTTAGACTAGAACAGAAGTTACTAACCCTTTCTGTGTCCTGGGCCCCTCTGGCATCACATCCTTAAATAATTGAAGGAAATGATCCATTTCAGTTAGAGGTTGGTGAACTTCATAAATCCCTTGAAATCCAAGTTCACAAACCTCTGAAAATCGATGACATGAACCACATGAGCCCCTGGATGAGATGACCTCCAGGGCTCCTGCCATCCAGAGCTCTCCCAAACTTGTCCTACAGCAGCCCACAGCCCTGGGCAGGACCTAAGGAGTTGGAGGCACAGGTCTCACTACCTATGGACCTCCCTGGGCCTCCGTTTCATTTATAAAATGAGGGGTTTCTCAAGTTGTTTCCAGGGCAGACATTCTCCTAAGCTAGGCTGGCAGCTCTCAGCTATCAGAATGAAAGGATTTCCTGAAGCCAGAGGTTAGCGCTGCCAGTCCCAGAGGAGAGGTGGGAAGGGAAAAGATATACTTGACCTAGAAACCCACAAGGAGCTGACTCTTTCCATCCCAGCAGGAGCTGAATGTAAGAGCCAGACCTGGGAATGGGGATGGGAGCCTATCTCTGAGCCAATCCCTTGTCACCTCTGAAGGGTCTAGCACCTGGGGTGAGATCTCCCCATATGAGAATAATATTGATGATACCTGACATTTATATGGCAAGTTAGGGTTTACAGAGTGCTTTACATAGGTTATCTCATTTAACCTTGTCTTGGGCCCCATCTGAAGAGCTAAGGAGGGAGCCAGGAGGGCTATTACCTTTATTTGCAGAGAAGAGAGGATTCTGTAGCCCTGCTTTAGCAAAAGCCTCAGCTTGCCTTGGGCAGTTCCAGCTCTGTGACCGGGCTCAGATATGTAGACAAGTTCATGCAGGACCTGAGCCTCTGAGGCAGAGGCCAAGATACTATGACAGGAAAGGCTGATGGGACTCTGGAGGAACCAGGCTCTTCTGCAGGGGAATTATCAGAGGGGTCCTCCCCAGCAGGGTTTACCAAGCACACACCCACAAGACTGTGCCTCAGTTTCCTCATCTGTCAACGAGATAGAATGATACCTGTCCTATGACCTTGCTGAGTTCTAAGATGAGTGTAAAGTTTCTTTTGAAAGCACAAATGCAAGGTCTGAAGTCCATCCTCTTCCCCCAATTCCTGACATCTAGGCGAGCTCACTCCTAAATCATCCCTGCTGGTGGCACTCATTTGTTTTTGGAAAGGTGATCCCCTAAACCCCTAATTTCTACCCAAGGAAGACCTGTGCAGTGGGGCTAAACTGACCAATTAATCCACAAGGTGCCTGGCACTATGATAGATTCCGGGGGTGACAAAGACAGCTGAAACTGTCCCCTCCTTCAAATAATTTTTGTTCTATTGGCTGACTTTCTTAGAGAGGGAGGGTTGTTTAGTGGAAACAGAGAGGAATCTGAAGTTCTAGCTTTGCATGACCCTAGGAAATTCACTTCAATTTTCAGAGCTTTGGTTTTCTTACCCATAAAATTTGTGTACTATTAGAACATCAGCTACCCACCTTACAGGGTTGGAAAAACCTGGAAGAGCTGTCCAAATGTGAATGCCTATAATAATCATTATTCCACTGAAGAGCAGAAATGATGGAAAGAAGCTGGGGGGAAGGACTGCCAGACAGTGGCAGTCCCAATCTTCTAGCCGCTTCACCCTCTGCAGAACACAGTCCCCAAGTATTGGTTAGCTAGATCCCTCTGATAATGAACGAGGGAGAAAGAGGGCATGGCATATTCCAGAAACCATAGGCCTCCACTAGCCATCAAATTGTTTAGTGCTAAATGAGTGACTGAATGAACGAACTAGAGGGCAAAGGAGGGGGGTGGGGGAGGTAGGTATTGGTTTTCTAATTCTTTTTTTTTTTTAAAGCAATTGGAGTTAAGTAATTTGCTCAAGGTTACACGGCTAGTCATTATTTTATGCGTGGGTGCTCGTTTTCTGAGGCCGGACCTGATCTCGGGTCATCCCAACTCCGAGGCCGGCGCTCTTACTCACTGCGCCACCTAGCCGCCCCTTTAGGGCAATTGGGGTTAAGTAACTTGCCCAAGGTTACACGGCTAGGTTTTTGTTTGTGTGGATTAAGTGTCGGAGGCTGGCTCCGAACTCAGGTTCTGACTCCAGGGCCGGCGCTCTATTCACTACGCCACCTAGCCGCCCCGGGTTTTCTAATTCTTGAGTCATCACAAGCCCATAGCTGTCTGGATAGATGCCACTGTCTTTCCAAAATGGTCCTTTCCCTGAACAAACTGACTACTTTCAAAGAGGCAGCTGGCCAAGGTGGATGGAGAAAATCAGTAGCTACTCTGGTGATAGAAAAGGCATATTCTGGCCTTCCTATCAGCTGGGCAAGTAGTCTTGGGGTCCCTTGACCTTCTCTCTGGGCAGTCAGGAGCCTAAGCCAGAGGGAGGCAGCCTCAGATAAGCATCAAATGTGCATTGATAGGATAATAGACCTTTTAAGCAGGAAGTTGATTCCTTTACAGATAAGGAAGCTGGGGCCCCAGAGGTAAAATTATTTCCCCCAAGGTCTCAGAAGCTGCTCCCTGGAAGGCCTCTGGACTCTCAACAAAGTTCTTTCAATTACTCCAGGTGGTTTCTTTCTTGGGGGAGGGTGGGGGGGGTGGGGGGGAGTGGGGATAGGTATCATCCAAGGGCCTAGGGATGCTTGTAGGCCATTAGTGAGTCCAATATTCACTGGACTCTGGCAGCTCCCCAAACTTTAACCTGCTCTACCTGGGTGGTGTACCACCCTCAAGGAGCAGGCAAGATTGGGGGGGGTGAGAAGAAGAAGGGGGAGGGGGTCATCTCAAGGCTCCAGCTGTGTTTGTGTGAAAGGCTCAGGAAATGGTGCTGCACAGATTCTTTTGTGTAGCAAAATAATTATAATCAACGCCCGCCACAGCAAATGAGCTTGGCACTCATCAACCCGCTGCTGTAATCAGCAGCCAGCAGCTTCCCCCTAGTACTCCCCTGAGTCTAAAATGACATCAGCTGTCAACTGGGGGCTGATAATAGGGCAAACCCCCCCCCCCAACCCAAAGACTCACACAATGGGGGTATCCTTGGTAGCCTGGGGATGGGGAGGGGGCTGATAATCAGGCCTAAACCCCTGATGTGGCAACCAGTGACCATCTCTAGCTCACATAATCATAGATTTAGAGCTGGAAGAGTGGCCATCTGGTCCAATTTCCTCATTTTACAGATGAGGAAACTGAGGCCTAGACACTTCCTTCCCCACAGTGACTCCTAGAGGGAATGGGAGTTCATTGGCATTCATGACCCTGGGAAGCCCCCTGAAGTTCCTAGATAATCCTTAAAATGGAGAGACAAAGAATGGGAAAAGGGGGAACTGTCTCCATGCTGGAAGTCACATCCCCTCTAGGGGTTCAGGTTTTGGACTGCTCCTATCTCAGCTCTCCATGAGGCCCGGGACCCCATTTGCTCTTGAACTCCTGCCATATACACCCACACTTTAACCCCCAGGTCCTCATCACTTACTTGCTGATTCACTGACAGCTTGCCCCCCCCCTTCAAAAAGATCTTCCTTTATTTTCTCTCAAGGACCATGAACCATAAAGAGCAGAAGTAAAACTTCCCTAATTGTTTTAATTGCTTTTCTAATTTGGAAATTAAACAGCAAAGAAGGAGCCTGGAGAGAAGAACAATTACCCTGGAATTGGGCTGCTGAGGATGGGCCATGGCTTTCTAATGTCAGAAGAGGCGGGAGGAAAATCAGATGCTGAGCTTGGCTGCCATGGAATGACCTACCCTCACTAATGCTGCCACCTTCCACCTTCCCCTTTACCCAGAAACCTTTGTATGCCAGGCCCAAGCTCTCCTACCTGATGGAGCTAGCGGTACCATCTAGACCCATCCAAAGCCCCTGTGCAGCTCTTCTCCTTTTCTCTTAGCCCTCAGAATTTCCTTCCCAAGAGCCTGTGGGGGACAATATGGTCCTCACTCCCCAGCCCAGTAAAGGGCCCTTCATCACAGCACCAATGATTTGCCATCTCTCGGTATAAGCATGTCCACACAGCTCAGGAGAGGAACAGGGTTTAAGTGGGAGACAAATGGCTTCTACTCCATCTACCCCAAACTTTCTCTCACTCTCCTAAAAGGTAACTCTTATTCCCTAGGGCTGCTTTTCAGTTATTCACCCTGTACTTTAGCAACTTTGGCCAAGCATGAGAAAAGAACCTTGCCCTAGATACTGGGTGGTGATTGTGTGTGATTGATTGTGTGTGTGTGTGTGTGTGTGAGAGAGAGAGAGAGAGAGAGAGAGAGAGAGAGAAAAAAGAGAGAGAGAGAGAGAGAGAGAGAGAGAGAGAGAGAGAGAGAGGGAGGGAGAGGGAGGGAGGGAGAGAGGGAAGGAGGGGGAGAGAGAGAGAGAGAGAGAGAGAGAGAGAGAGAGAGAGAGAGAGAGAGAGAGAGAGAGGATACATACCCTGAAGGAGCTTAATTAGGTAGGCAGGACAAACACTGATTTATTCCTTTTTTTAAAATTTATCTTATTTTTATGAAGACCTGTCCCTTTTCCCCCTCCCACTTCCCCTCTTTAGAAAACCAAAACCTTTGTTTCAAACACGTATAGCAAAACATTCCTGCATTGGCTATGTCCAAAAATATACATATATACATACATATACACATATATACACACATACGCAAATGTATGTATATGTATATTTTGTGTCTGTCTGTCTGCACGCTGAGTCTATCTGGAGGTAGGGAGCATGTTTCATCATCAGTCCTCTGGAATTGTGGTTGGTCATTATGTTGATGGGAGTTCCTAAGTTTTTCACAGTTTGATTGTTTTTATAATATTGTTATTATTGTGTAAGTCGTTTTCCTGGTTCTGCTCACTTCACTCTATCAGTCTGTACAAGTCTTCCCAGGTTTCTCTGAAATCCTCCCCTTCATTGTTTATTACAGTATAATACTGCTGCATCACATTCACACACCTTAGCTTGTTCAGTCATTCCTCTCCACTCAGTTTCCAGTTCTTTGCCACCACAGAAAATACAGCTATAACTTTTCTTATATATGGTCCTTTCCTTCTTTCTTTGATTTCTTTGGGACACAGAGTTTAAAGACCCCAAATCGCTTTAGGGGATAGATGAGGAAGTAGTATTGTTAACACTGGGTATGTACAGTTTAATAGCCTTCTGGGCATAATTCATAGATTGGTTTTGAAAGCACAAGTCTGACCACATCATTCCCCTGTTAGAGAGGTTTCACTGACTCCCTATTGCCTCCAGGGCAAATACAAACCCTTCTATCTGACCTTTAAAGCCTTTCCAATCTGCCCCCACCTTATCTTTCCAGGCTGACTATATCCAATTCTCCCTCATGCATGCCACAATTCACTGAAAGTAGATGACATTCTAGATTCTATCTCAGCTTTTGCATCCAGACTGTTCTCCATTGGTAGAATGCTCTCCTTAGAACTTGAAGATCACGCTTCCTCACTTCTCTTAGCACCCCACCCCATTCATGAATTCCTTTGGACAAACTGGCCCTCCTCAGGCTCATATTCATAAGTTTACTGAGGGCTAATGGTAATGGTTCTAGCTTTGCATCTAATACACACAATACTCTTAGGAAGGACTTGCTGAAAGGATTTGAAATGGGATGAATCCATAGAAACATCACTGTCAGAAACACAAACGTGTAGATATCCACTAACTTGAGCAGTGAAAATGTAAGAATACACGGTCAGCAACAGCTAGCCTAAGACATCTACCCAAGTCCAGAGAAACTGGGACAGGTGAGATAGATGGAAGATGGTGCTGGTTACTGGTGTGTTTGGGCCTAGGGAGGTTTGACTTAGCTATCTCAGAGGAGAACATGGTGGGTTCCCCTCATATGGACACCACAACTGGGTCATCCATGTCACACCCACTAACTGTGGGCACTGTGGTGGATTGTACCAGAGGGTGCTTGTACTGGCTCAAGGCTCTTTAGAGCCAATGGCTAGATTTACAAGCTGGAAATTGACAAATGCTACAAATGAGAGTTTGATCTACGGTTTTGTTGATAGATTGTCTAGGCTTAACAAAGTGATAGAAAAAATGTTAGTAATTCAGGTTAAACTTCTAAAAGTTCAAAGTATACACTGGAACACAGTAGGTGCTATATAAATGCTATTTCCTTCCTTTCCCCAATAAAAGTGTGCCGTGTGTACAATTTTCCCCACCTGGAGAGCTGGGTGTTAAACATTTACATGGTATTCCCCAAGGCTCTGCTGTGTAACTTCTCTCCTCCTATTCCCTTGGGTTCAATAATCATGTCTGTGCAGAAACTCCCAGATCTATAGAGCCAATCCTAGTCCCACATTGCCCCTGGACATCTTGAACACAACGTGGCCCACAGTGCCACATAGATGCCATGTCCAAGGGCCACACTCTCCACATCCTCAAAAACACTTGAGTGAGAGATAGCAAGTCCTAGAATAAGAATATATATCACATTATATCATTCTATATTCTCCTATATATAGGGCATATGTGTGTGTTATATCATATGGGATTTTAGGACTTAAAACCTCCTTTTACAGATGAGGAACCTGAAGCTCAGAGGGATTAAGGAGGTATAGAAGAGTAAAAGAAGGGTTTAATGAAAAAGTTACAGACTTGGATTGGAATTAGACACATACACACAGATACACACATAAAACATATATCCACATATAGAGATATATGTGCACACATACGAAATATAGAATACACACATACATACACACAAAATAGAGAATACACACACTCATCCACACAGGGCTATGCTGGTAGCTGTGCCCCAGACCTCAGTGACCCAGCCAGACCCCACCATGCCAAAGGATGGAGAGAGAAGCTCCCTTCAGTCCTCCTCTTCCAGGACCTCCAACTGGGGGTGGGGAAGCTTCCTCTGGAACCAGGGAAGGGGGCAGCTGAGAAACCGAGGAAAGCAGCCAAAGGGCCATCTTCTGGGAAGTACACAGGAGCCTTGGGCACTGACCTGAGCAGGAAAACCTGGTGGCCCTGGGTCCCCCCTCCCCCAGCCATTCAATGGTTCCAGCTGTGCAGACCATGAGGCTGCCAAGACATCACTGGATTTTAAATCGGAAGGGACTTTGGGGATTGAGCATCTCCTCTGAAGGAGGATGAGAAGCATCTCAGTTGGCAAATGCTTTAATGCCCTGCCCAGTTCACAGTGACTAAGAGAGCTGACATCAGACCCAAGTCATCTAGTTCTTAATGTTCTTCTCACTCCATCATGAGACCTCCCTGAAGAGGGAATCTGTTCAGGCCACCATGCCCACAGGCAGGCAGGCCAGTCTGCCAGGGGGCAGCACAGCTAACACCTGTGGCACCCTCTTTCCTCAGATAGTTTGCATAGCAGACAGAGACACAGAGGTGATGGTCCTCTTTCCATCTGATTTTTTGGTCCCAGCCTGTGATTTCACTGGTGGAGGAAACCCCCTCTATTAAAGCTTATCAGTGTATACAGTGAGAGAGAGATACCTGTGGCAGAGAAATCAGACAAATAGTCCAAGGTCACAGAGCTGGTAAGAGAAGTGGGACTAGTCTATAGCTGGCTTTCCAGCCATTATGCCATAATGCTTCCCATTTTACAGATGAAGAAACTGAGACCCAAACTGTTTAATGACCTGCCAGCTGCCTCCTTCACACAGGGAGTTAATGACAAAGCCCAGACTAGAACCCAGGTGTTCTAACTCCTGGCCCCACACTCAACAATAAATGTTTATGATGCCCTTTGTCCATGCCTAGCCCTGCAGGGGATGAGTTGTGTGTGGGCATCCTTCTGGTGAGACAATTCCGCATTTAACTACATGACCCAAACCATGAAGACCATGGGTGTGGTGTGTAAGAACAAGAAAAGAACTGGCTGATCCTGGTACCTTGTGGAGGATTCGAAGTCAGAGGCCAGCAGTTCACAGGGTGTTGTAGAAAGAGCACCCCCTTTAGAACCAGGGGCCCTGAGTTGGAATCCTGCATTTGCTAATTACTACAACAGTGATGATGATGGTGGTGGTGATGGCGATGATGGTGATGGTGATGATTGGCATTTATGTGGTATTTGAAGGACTACGGCTCCCATGATCACCCTTCTAGGAGATGAGGCTCAGGGAGAGTTTGTGGCTTGCTCATTATCCCCCAGGATTCGCACCCAGGTCTCTGTAACTGTCTTTTTCACTGTCCCACACAGCCTTTTTCCCTCTGAGCCTCAGTTTCCTCATCTGTAAGATGGTGTTCTAAATCCTATGATCCCAATACAAAGAGTTCCAGCTTACACAAGAGGGTGGTCCCTCCCTGCTGTAGTTCAATCATTTTCAGTCATGTCCGACTCTTCTTGGGGTTCTCTTGGCAGAGATAAGGAAGGGACTTGCCATTTCCTTCTCCAGCTCATTTGACAAATGAGGAAACTGAAGCAAACAGGGTGAAGTGACTTGCCCAGGGTCACACAGCTAGGAAGTGTCTGAGGCAGGGTTTGAACTCATGAAGATGAGTCTTCCTGACTCCAGGCCCCGTGCTCTATGGTGCCACCTACATGCCTACTGTCTATTCTGCCTACTATGAGTCATTTATCCTCTCCAGATCTCAGTTTTTCCTATCTGGAAAATGGAGATAACCACCTGCCGTTGTCTATCCAATAGAGTTATAAAGATATAATAGCAGATTAAATATAGTAGTAGTAGATGTATGCAGATATATCCATCCCCAAAGTGCATTGAGACAAATAAATACAGTAATAGTAGGGGACAAATATCGAATAAAGATATAATAGAACAAGTACTTTCTCCACCACCCTGTGGTGAGACAGGTAGTACAATGTTATCCCCATTTTGCAGGTGAGGAAACTGAGGGAAAGAGACAAGGGGCATTCCCAGAGCCACACAGTTATTAAGCATCAGAGAAGGGAGCAGAGCTCAGGGCCTCCCGACCCCACATCTGACACTCTTTTCACTCTGTCTCAAGGGGAAATTTTAAGGACTATCACTGTCCTCCTGCTTTTCCTTGAGACTGTCACAAGTTTGTGCCAGTGGGAGGAGGTGGGTCAGTGGCCAGTGGGAGGAAGTAGGTCAGCAACCGGTGGAACAAGGTGGGTCAGTAGCTAGGTGTCTGGGATGGAGAAGGCCCAGCCCCAGTCCTTACCACCTGAACCTTCTAGCTCTGCCCCACATGGTCTCAAGAACCTTTATGGTTCTTGAGGGTTTCCCCCAACCCTCCCTGGAGAGGATGCCTGCTTAAGTATAGAGCTCCTGGGGTTGGGGTAGTGCTAGGCTGGCCTACAGACATCTGTTCTGACTTGAGAAACACACCAAGTCCATGTACACACATCCTAGATAATGCATCCCTGCCAGACCCCTATCTCCACACATGGCTGGGAGGCTCTCTTGGTGCTGGGCCTCTGCCAGCCCCTCCTCCGGCCCAATGTTTTGGAAAGACATCAATGTTTTTTTCCCCCTAGTACCAAGGATTGGAGTCTCCACACTAGAGGTGCTGACGGAAGCTGTCACAACACAGATCATAGGCGGCCCTCCCTAGGCCCTCCCCTAGCAAACCGACAGGGTGGGTGCTGAGAACATGTTCCTTCTGGGAGGATGACGTCTCTCTCTCTAGGGTGTGGATGGCACACGGTGGGACTATCACCAGGCGAGTGGGGCAGAGGGTTTTGGACGTTGGCATGACCTCTATCCTGTTTCTCCACCCCCCCCCGCCCATCTCAGGTGTTGGCTGCTGTTCTCTCCCTCATTCTTCTCTGCCCTTCTTTCTGATCTAAGCTGTATCTTGAGGGCCCAGTGCTCTACACAGTTCCTGGAACAAATTAGGTGTTTAATAAATGTTGACTGAATTGAATTGAATCACATTACATTTATTCCTCTGTTTATCTCCTCCGTCCTGGAAAAAAAAAATCTATCCAGCCCTGATTACTCTCTGCCTTTCTCTGCTTAAGCCAGACCTCAATCCCTCAGGAAAAGGCAGAAGGAGACCTCTGTTCTAGCACTATTACTGTATCTCTTGGGTCTCAGTTATCTCATCTATCTAATGGGAACACTGCCTCAAAGACTGGATGAGATCACATACATGAAAATCTCTGTAAAGCACTTTACGGTGTTTTAGACATTGCTATGATTATTACTAAAAACAAAAAAACAAATTCTATGTCTCAAGGAAAAGCAGGACAATGATAATCCTTCAAATTTCCCCAGAAGAGAGTGCTACAGATTTGGAGTCAAGAGAACATGAACTCATATCCCAGCTCTGACACTTACTGACTGTGTGGCCCTGGGAGGGTCACTTGCAGCCTTCTCATGCACAATAGTAGCCTCAGGCTTGCCCTCCAAGTTAATGGTAAGAGATTAGGTCCCCAGAGCTTTCTCAACAGGGCACCCTTGCCTCCGGCCAGCCTTACCTAGGAGTTATGCACCTCCCTCCAGCATCTCATCAGCAAAACGGGGCTGATATTTACACCATGTGTGTCACAGCCAGGTTGGGAAGCAAGTGCTTTATCTATTATAAATGTGGGCCATCATCCATTAACAAATTCATTATGACCTCTACAACTCTGCTGGGCAGACAAGGGAAGGAGGCCTCTTCTCCATTTTACAAATGAGAGGGATAGAGAGTGAACAGAGGAGAGCTGGCTATTTTATGGGCCCTCAAAGGGAAGAAAGGCAGAGACCCACCCCATCCCCAGCAAAGGAACTGGCCCCTCCTTGCCAACATCTGATGGATTGGTGGATACAGCTCTAGGCCTGGAGTCAGTAAGACCTGAGTTCAAATCTAGCCTCCAACATACTATTTGTGTGACCCAGTCACTTAACCCTGACTGATGAAAGAGAAAAAGAGAGAGGAAAAGGAAGGAAGGAAGGAAAGAAGGAAGAAAGAGAGAAAGAAAGAAAGAAAGAAAGAAAGAAAGAAAGAAAGAAAGAAAGAAAGAAAGAAAGAAAAAGAAAGAAAGAAAAAGAAAAAAGGAAGGAAGAAAGAGAAAGAAAGAAAGAAAGAGAGAAAGAAAGAAAGAAAAAGAAAAAAGGAAGGAAGAGAAAGAAAGAAAGAAAAGAAAAGAAAGAGAAAGAAAGGCAGGCACTCCCCAGTGGATCGAGAGGGAGGACACCACAGTGAGGCTGGGGCAGGGTCTGGCCCCCCTCCAGAGCAGGACGCAGGTTCCAAGTGCTGTCTGGGTTTGCTACCTGCCTCATTGTCTTACTCTGGGCCTCCTGCAGCAGCCTCCAAGCTGATTCCCCTAGGTCAGTGTGAGCCAAGGGGAAGATGGATGCCAATCAAAGCTAATGCAATTTTGGGCTACATTCATAAAAGCCAAGCATCCCAAACAAGGGGATAACACTGTGCCCCAGGCAGAGGCCATATGGAGGACTGTATTCATTATGTGAGCCCACACTGCATCTACCAGCAGACAGAAGAGGCAGGAACACCTAGGTAGCTGTAGAAGGGACATCAGAAGTCACTGACTGCAACCCTCCTCATTTTAGGAAGCTAAGGATCAGAGATGGGAAATGAGGTAGAATTCCAAGCTGGTTTTCTGGACTCTAGGGAAGCATTCTATCCACTGAAGCATGGGACCTCTCTCAAGGCAGCATGTGTGGAAGCTGCCTCCTCAGCTGCTTGGAGTTACCAGATATGGCTGAAAGTTTCAGAAACTGTTTCTCCAGATGCAGGTTGCCTGGGTAACAGTTGTCAGAGAACACACTGTGGGCTGAACTCCCAGGGCCTTCCTCTATCCTTGGTCACCCATAGCTCTTCAGTGGGGCTGGCCTAAGGCAAGGGCACCCTGTTGGGGAAGTTGGTGGCACCTGTCTCTTACCATTAAAGGAGAGGATGGGCGTGAGGCTTTTATTGTTAATGAGAAGGCAGCAGTGGGGGAGGGGGCCAGGGAGCAGCAATTTCCGTCTTTCCCCGGCAAACTTCCATTTTCCCTGAGGAGAATTGGGTCTCAAGCTCTGTTCAGGTTGTTTCTTTCCAACAATTGGCCCTCGAGGCAGCGGGAGTGTGGGGACAGCTCCAATGAGCATTTGGATCAATTCAAAATCAGAAGTGGAGTATTCTGTTCTCCCCTCCTTCTCCAGGATCTGGGCTGTTATTTCTCGCTCTAATTCTCATTTCCCTAAGGCTAGGTCAGCAGTCCAGATTCTTCCAGTCTGATGGATGCAGTCCAGGGTAAGCTAGGAAGCAAGCATGGCCAGAGGCAAAGGGGGCAGCAGCAGCTTTCTAGGTGGGGTGAGAGTTTACAGCAGCCTTGAACCACCAAAGGCTCAGACATAAAAGTTTCTGGGAGCTCCCTTCCCAAAGGGAGGCTAGGGCACACTGGAGTCCTGGGGCATTGCTGACCCTAACCCCAACAGCCCTCAGGCCTACCACCAAATATCCAGGCCACATTCAAGAGAGTCAGAAAACTAGAATGTGAAAGTGGGTTCTCTCTTAAATGAAGCCTTTCTGAATTCCCATGTCCCAATCTCTTCCTGCCCCCCAAATCCTGGTGGGAGAAATGACCTTCCTCTTCAGAACTCACACAGAACTTTATTTCCCACTTTTCCAAATTTGTTCTTATAT
Source organism: Gymnobelideus leadbeateri (assembly GCA_011680675.1). NCBI lineage: Eukaryota > Metazoa > Chordata > Mammalia > Diprotodontia > Petauridae > Gymnobelideus > Gymnobelideus leadbeateri. The sequence goes on from WOXC01006249.1 coordinate 370,477, forward strand.
TTCCATGTTATAAGTGTGCACTACAATTACATGCTTGTGTTTTACCCTTCTTATTATAAGCTCCATAAAAGCAGGGTCTGAGTTTGATCTAGATTTTGTTTCTCCTAATCAATTAACAAAAATTGATGAAGCATCTAGTTGTGCACCAGTCACTGGAGAAATGAGGAGAAGAATGCAACAGCCCTAGTCCCCAAAGAGCTTTTAGAGTCTAACCTTAATAACAACAGTAATGATAGCTAGATAGATAACAGTAATGACATCACATTAATGTAATAGCTAACATTTACTGGTGTAGTTGTTCAGTCATTTAAGTGGTATCCTACTGTGACCCAGCTGGGGATTTCTTGGCAAAGATACCAGAGTGGTTTGCCATTTCTTTCTCCAGCTCAATTTACAGTTGAGGAAACTGAGGCAAACAGGGCTAAGTGACTTGCCTAGGGTCACACAGCTAGGAAGTATCTGAGGCAGGATTTTGAATTCAGGTCTTTCCTGACCCCAAGGTGACACATACGCATACACACACACACATATAATATATATTACATACACAGCTATACATATACACACATCTGTGATACATACATACATAATCCCATTTGATCCTCCCAACAAACCTGTGAAAAAGGTGCTAGGGTTGTCACTGTTTTACAGATGAGAAAACCGAGGTGCAAAGGTATTAAGTGGCTTTCAGGTGTCATACAACAAACAGAGGTCAGCAAAAGAGCATGAAGTGAATAGAGCACCGGCCCTGCAATCAGGAGGACCTGAGATCAAATCCAGCCTGGGACACTTAACACTTCCTAGCCGTGTGACCTTGAGCAAGTCACTTAACCCCAGCTGCCCTGCCCTCTCCCCTCTAAAACAAAAGAACAAGAACCGGGATCTCTGCTAATCCCAAACACTCCTTTCAGTATCCCACACTGCCTCCCTCTCAGTGCCTAGCACAGTGAGTCCAGTCGGTGTTAAATACGTTAGTTATTGCTGTAGGCTCAGTTCTCTGCTACTTGCTTCTTAGTCTCCAAATCAACAAGCCTTTATCTGGCATCCGGAGGGTATTCTATCTGTCCAAATCCTCCCCTAAGCCTTTATGGTGCAGGGCAAGTAAGTTCAGCCCCATTTTACATGAGGGAACCACAGCTCATGAGGTGAAGCAGGCTTGTTCAAAATAATGCAGGTAATTAAGAGTCTATGGTGGGACTGCTCCTGCTCTGTTGGGTGCCAGCCTCTCCAGGGCTGGGACTCCTCCTCAGAAGGCCTATACATGATGACTTTTACAGCACCCTGAAGCTTGCAAAGCACTCTCCAGCATTATCTAGAATGATATCTCGTTGCTTGTGATGAATACACTAAAAACATGTCAGCTAACTGATCTATCATGGACCTGCGATAAAGATGCCTGGCTTTCTCTGCTAGTCCTAAGCCCCAAATGATCCCATCCTGTTTTGAAAGACAGATGGACAGAGAAACAGAAAAACATGAAAAGAGAGAGAGAGAGAAACTCTCTGAAAAGACCCTAACTCTGTGCATTGGATATGTCTGTGTACATGTACACTATGGCTTCCCCCACCCTGGCCCAAAATGGCCTTAGTCATACTCAGGAATCCTCTTCCTTCGCCACCTCTTCTGTTACTAGGTAACTTAGCCACCCCCTTGCCCTGCTCCCTCCTCACCCCGCAGCAGACATCAGCTCCTGCTCCCTGCTGGGCTCCTGAAAGGGTCTTTTCTTCCCCCTGCCCCCATCCCCCAGAGTCAGGGCCAGCCAGCCTGAAGGAATCTGAGATGACAAGTCAGAGTTTCAGGCTCCCCCCATTCCCCTCCAGGGCTCCTTCCTCCTCCTACCCTCTCCTAGGTCCCCTCTCTAGACATAGAACACATTCCAGTAAAGGGGGATCCTCCCAGGGACAGAAGAGCCAGGAGCTCATCCCCAGAAGTCTGGGACAAACAACACAGAGGGAGACGCCTGGTCCTCTGCTTTGCCAATACTGTGTCCCATCTGAATGGGAGCTCCCTCAGGGCAGGGGCCAGCTTGCTTTTCTATGCACATCCCTAGCACTTATCACAGTGCTGGTCTACAAGAAGGTACCTCGTCAATTTTTTAATCAGTCTTTCATTCAAACTGACCCCTGGCCACCCCACTGTTAAAATGCATTCTGACATCTCCCTGGAAAGAACACAAGGGAGAGGGAGGGAGAGATGGGTGATGGGAATAAGGGGCCAGGGTCAAAGAAAGGTTAGAGTAACCGAGGGTGCAGGGAGAGGAGCTCTCCCAGAGAACAGGGCTTGGGCCCCAGAGCCAGCCTGACCAAAACAGAAAATCCTTTAGGGGAAGGAGGAAAAATGTGTCCAAGGACGCGGAACAAACCTCTGCATCTTGTCTCCTTTGCAGAGACCATCTTCTGGCCTCCTCTTAGACTCTCACTTGGCCCAGAGATAATTTACACACACACACACACACACACACACACACACACACACACACACACACACACACACACACTTTTCCAGGAGCAGGAGAGCCAGGACAGCCTTGAAGACAGAGGGCCTAGTTGGCCCTGTGACATCATTCATTCATTCATTCCTGGAATAAATATTTACTGATCTCCGGCTGGAGGTTAGGGACATGTCCCAAACACCCCTAGCTTCTCTTAACAACTCTTTATGGGTCTGTCATCTGTGACTTGCCCTAAGCCCTCCTTGAGGCTGTTTATGTTTTCAGTCTGGGAGGGGAATCAATGGTTTAGTCCTCACCATATGCAACTTTTTAAAAAATGTCCTAACCTCACCCCTGGAGCTTCAAGGGAGTACTGAGGTATCTTAAGTCTAGGGCGGTGGGTGTTGGTGACCAAGTCTACATAACTCCTCTCTACATGCTGCTTGGCACAAGCATTTGGTGTCTACTGTGTGCCCGGCATTGGAACAAAACCAAAGCAATCTTAGGCCTTAAAGAGCTTACATTCTACCAACATTAATGAACACAGGCAGAGAAGTAAGACTTTTGGTCAGTCACTTTTCAGTCATGTCCAACTCTTTATGACCTTTATGGCCCCATTTGGGGTTTTCTTGGCAAAGATACTGGGGTGGCTTGCCTTTTCCTTCTCCAGCTCATTTTACAGATGAGGAAACTGAGGCAAACAGGGTTAAATGACTTGCCCAGGGTCACACAGCTAGTAAATGTCCAAGGCCATATTTGAACTCGTCTTTCTGACTCCAGTCAATCATTCAATATTTATTAAGCACCTACTAGGTGCTGGTGTTACAAAGACAAAAATGAAAAAGTCTTTCCTCCTCTATCAGGACACAACATAGATATACAGAAAATAGAGGGGGTAAGGATTGGATTTGTGACTTCAATGGGAACAGAGAACAATTCCTCTACCAGCTGACTCTAGAGAGGGGTGGCCAAACTCAAATAGAAACTAATCTAGACATAAGGATCCCTGCTGGCTACATAGTGACTTAGTTTTAAAACGGAATGGAATCTATGTTCTATTGTATTTCGATCTATTTTGTTAAGTATTCCCAAATACACTTTAATCTGGTTCTCTGGAGTGCTGGGGGCCATCTCTACCTTAGAACTCTGAGAAGTTCAGGGGAGCTGCCCAGCCCATCTGCATCCTCAGGAGCAGGACCCTACAGACATCTCATGCCACCTCTCTGACACAAAACACATACATGAAAATTGGGGACATGAGAAGGGAGGTACTGGCTGGTGAAAGGATCCTGAGAGAGATATGTGGCTTGAGCAGAGGGAAGGAAAGAAGGAATTCCAAGGGTGAACAGGGAGAGTGTTAGAGGCAAGGTAAAGGGTGAGAGGTGAAGGATGGGAGGCCATGTATGAAGAACATCAAGAAGTCTGTTTGGTTGCCTGAGGAATGCAGGAAGAGGAATAATTAATGGAAATGCAGGCTGGGGTCTGGGCTCTGGGCTCAAAGGTCTTTAAATGCCAAGCAGAGGAATTTGTATTTGATACCTGTATCCCAACAGGTATCAAATGAGTCAGGTCCCCAGCAAGAAGGAGCATTAATAAGAGCAGGAGGGGATGGGCGGTGTTGGTCCTGCTCAGTCCACACAATTGACTGGAGTGTGAATGCACAAGAGCTAGGGAATGGAAAAGTCCCAGCCCTCAGTGTGTTGGTTACCTGGCACCCTCAGCACAGGCGGGAGGGACTGCATTCCACGGCTTCCAGGAATGAGTGGGGAGACTCTGTGGGGAAGGGGGCCACCTGAATGTGGATTCCATTGTTCTGTACCTGCTCCCATGGCTCTGACCCTGCCCCAAGGCTCCTGTCAGCCCCCAAATGATTCTGCACCCACTGCAATTTGTCTGTCACATCAGGACCAGGAGGCATGTCTGAGCCCTGTACAATGTCTTGGCTGCTTACTAAGCCCTCATCAAGCTCGGAAAAACACTGCTGAGAAGGAAGAAAGGAAAAACAACATACCCTGCCCACAAATATCCCTTCCCCATGCAGTATCAACAAGTTATCTGAGGTCAGTCAACTGATGGGTTGATTCAGGGAAGCAATTCTGGCCAAGCACTCCTGCTAAGGCTCTGGAATGACATCTCTTGTTGACTCTGAAAAAGTCCTCTTACAACCCCTCCCCACCTTCCCAGGCTTGTTAATTTATTCCTTTCTACCTTTTCTACAAGCCAACACTGCTTCTTGACCTAGATGCTACCAACCCCATGGTTCTATAATGGCTGACCCCATGCCTGGAATGCTCCACTCCTCCCCTCCTTCCCTGACTTCTTTCAAAACTCAGCTCAAATTCGACCTTCTGCAAGAGGCCTTTGAGGCTTCCTCCTCCCTTCCTCTAAGGTTAGCTTTCATTTACACTTAAATCCAATCCACAGTGAAAGTCAAGACAACGCCTTCCTAATGTTATTGGTCTTCTTCAAGAAAAGAAGACAAACCCCACTACCATCTTATTCTGGATGGACTTAGTTACTCATGTGTTTTCAGGTAGGTACCTGGTACAGTAGAGTGTGCTGGGCTTGGAATTAAGAACACTTGAGTTCAAATCTGACCTGAGATACTTTCTAGCTGGGTGACCCTAGGCAAATCACTTCATCTGTTTGCCTCAGTTTCCTTAACTGTAAAATGGGGAGAGATGATAAAATCACTCACCTCACAGAGTTGTGAGAACCAATGAGATAACATTTGTTTAAAAAAAAAAAGCATTCAGCACAGTGGCTGGCACATAGTAGGCATTATAGAAATGCCTATTTCTTCCCTTCTCTCCCATTAAAATGTGACCTCCTTAAGAGCAGGTATTTTTTCTTTCTTTGCATCCCTATGACTTAATTCGGTGCCTGGCTGATAAGAAGTGTTTAATAAATGCTTGAGGCAGGTATGTGGAACAGTAGATAGACTTCCAAAGCTGGAGTCAGGAAGACCTGAGTTCAATTCCTAGCTGTGTGACCCTGTACAAATCACTTGCCCTCTGTTTGCCTCAGTTTCCTCATCTGTAAAATGATCTGGAGAAGGAAATGGCAAACCATTCCAGTATCTTTGCCAAGAAAACTCTAAACAGGGTCATGAAGAGTCAGACATGACTGAAAAATGACTAAAACAAAATAAAACTACATATATATGTATATGTGTATACATATATGTGTGTATATGTGCACACACACATACAGAGACAGAGAAAGAGAGAGAGGGAGAACAATTGTATGAGTTCACTGTCCTTTTAAGGTATTGCCCTTTTATAATGGAGTAATTTGTTGTTGAGTTAATCAGTACCCCTTCACTTAGCTCTAAAAGAAAGTCATTTTCTGTCTCAGAGCTCTAAGATAATTATGGCTCATCTTGAATTGATAAAGAAAGGTGTAAGAACTGTTCTCTGATGGGACAAAGGTAGTTTATCTGATTATTGACATGGGATGAGAATTTGATTACTAGACATAAGCTAAGGTGATGTTATTCCCAGAGAGCACTCATTATGTGAATCCAGATCAATAAGACAGATCAATGAAAGGACAGATCTCAGAAGTGAATCTACTAAGTTTAAAGCTGGAAATGATAGCTACTACAGTTTCTGTGGAAAAGCCGGTCCAGCTGGGCAAAGGAACAGTTTGGATGCAGTAGTCAGAGAAGCTACCCAGAGGACTGACTGACTAGTTTGAGATGTGGTGGATCATCTCAGCTTAGTACTAAAGCAGTCTCTGCTCAACACAAAAATCAAGGAACTCAAGGAACTTTCATGAATCAAAGTGTGCAGTTCCAGAGTTGTCACTTACCCTGAATACATAGGTTTTCCTCACTCATGTACCTCACTGGCACATTTCAGTAAGTATGCAGCCATTCTCTCCCACAAACACTAAGTATATTGATGGGAGAGTATGACCTAGGCTTACGTATGAATTGTAATGTATTTATTATTCATCCATTTGCTTCAATATATGAATATATGATATTATTTGTTTTCTTTTACTGCTAAGTAAATAGCTCAGTTTCAAATTAAAACCACATCATTGTAAATAGATGGTTTATATAAATGGAAATACATCAGTGGAGGCTCAACTGAGAACTAAAGTGATGAGTAGGGAAAGACTATTCTCTTATAACAGGGTTACCTCTAGAACCCAGGGAGAATTTAAATATAATTTCTTGGTGGTCCTTCTCTGGAAAACTAGACCTGCAAAGTTTGAGTGCAACTTAAGATGAGCAAACCAGCCCAGGTCTCTGAATGCTCAAGTGAGAGGTATAAGGTTCTACCTTTTACAAACATACATATACACATATGTAAGCTATATAGCCCCTCAAAATATAAGATAACCTTAATGAGGAGGGCACTAGCAATTAGGGAATCAGGAAACACCAGCAACAGTTGGTGGCCCTTGAGCTGAGTCTTGAAGGAAGCAGATAATTCTTACATTTTTATATCTTATTAGTCATTTGTATCTGAGATCAGGTTTTGATGGAATAGAAGAAGGGAGAGGAGAAGGATGATAGAGATAAGGCCCTTGGGGTTGGTGAGTGTTCCAGAAGAAAACCTTTCCCAGTAGGACTTGAATGGGGTTCCTGATGACACACTCCCTGCCAGCCTCCTGTGCTGCTACCCAAAACCTGTCACAATGAGAGATTCATCCAAATATGGCATTGTAAGCCTGGTTTATTCATAAGTAACAGTTTCCCCAAATTCCATTATTCCCAAACTAGAAGCAATGTGATTACTACACAGGCTGAAATTCTACAGATGTAAATGGATGAAGCGATTCTTTTAGGACTTCCTGGGCTTTGGAGCGTTGGAAATAATTAAGACATTTCTCCTCATTGAAAGGATCCAATGGAAACAACTCTCTCCCTCCGTGAAATGGTGTCTATGGGCCTTCTATGCTTGTTCTCCATGCCCAAAAAGCTCTCCTTTCTTATTTACTTCCAGATACAGTTCAAGCATCACTGTCCTTCCCCTACCCCCAATTTCAAGTGTCCCTATTCTCTAAACTGCCTATATTTTTACTATATGTACCTATAGAGGTGCCTGTAGTCTCCCCTAATATGATTTAATTTCCTTGAGCGTAGAAATTATTTCATTCTTTATATCTGCATCCCCAGTGCCTGGTACATAGTTAGTATCTAAAAATGCTTGTTGATTGACTGAGAGGCAATGTGTTGTACTATATTAAGGGGAGTGCTAAACTTGGGAGTCTGCAGAACCCTGGACTGGAATCTGAGCTCTGACACTTGCCAAACTATAAGCCAGTTAACCTTTTTCAGCCTCAATTATACCTCAATTATGCTATTCAATTCTACCACAGAGCCACTATAAAGGACAAGTCTTATAAAAACCCTTAAAATAGTCTATAAATGCAAGTTATTTACTAGGGCAAACAAAAACAAAAGGAAAATTGGTGCATACTCACCTTGGTGAGATCTGACTTTAGGGGACTCGGAAGATTAATTCCAGCAAAATGGAGACCATAAGGTCCTTGATGGGAGGATTGATTTTGGGGTTTTTGCCTTTTTGTATAGTGCTTGGCACATGGTAGGGCTTTAAAAATGTCTGTTGAGTTTAGTTGAATCTTTGTCTCTTCCCTTGGATGGTTGAGTGAAGATGAAGATTGGGATTACTGCCCTAATAATCTGTGTAATTTTACCTCAAATATCCATGTATGCCTTCTCATTAGAAGCAAAGTGGGGATGCTTATCAACTGGGGAACAGCATCATAGTATTACTATGTCCTGAGGAATGGTGAGTGTGAGGAATTCAGAAAAATTTGGGAGGATTTATATGAACTGATACAGAATAAAGTACAAAGAACCAGGAGAATGATTTACACAATGAGCAAAACAACATAAAGGAAAATACCTTTAATGCAATGATTAATCATGACTTCATTGAGCTGTTGACTTCACTGAACTGCTGACTTCACAGAACCAGCCTGCTGGGGGGTTATAAGCACAGAATGAGGCATATATTGTTGGACATGACCCTTGTGTTGGTTTATTTTGCTTAGATGGGGGGGAGTCAATAAGAAGTGATAAAATGAGATTTTTTAAAAAAGCATCAGAAACATATATATGTATATATATACATATATATGTATATATGTGTACATACACAGGACAACTCAGGTCACTAGCCCAGGGAAAGAATACTTTGAGAGCTCAGGTAAATGAGGGGAAGGGGAGGAACTCGTCAGGTTGAGTCAAATTTAGTTTAATTCAGCAAGCACTCATTAAACACCTACTAGTGCCTCCCTGTCCCAGAAGCTAGGAATTCAAAGACAAAAACTCAATAGTCCCTCCAGAGGATACAACATATACACAGACAAGTAAATATAAGATATATATGAAATAAATACAAATTGGTGGCTCAGTAGGTAAAGTCCTAGGTTTGGAGTTGAGAAAAGCTGGATTCAAATCCAGTCTCAGACACTTACTAACGGTATGACCCAATCAAGTTACTTAATCTCTTTTTCACTCAGTTTCCTCAACTGTAAAATAAGCTGGAGAGGAAAGGGCAAACACTCCAGTATCTTTGCCAAGAAAACCTCAAATGGAGTCATGGAGAGTGAGACATGACTGAAACCACTGAACAACAACAACAGAAACAACAGAAACCAAGTCACAAAGGAACTAAGCTCCTGTGATGGGGGAAGGGAGTCCCAGTACTGCCAAAGAAACACTGGGTCTTCACAGCATAACAGCTGAGAGGAGGAGCTGGAAGCAAGGAAGGGTGGAGGTGGGACTTCTAGGCATTTTGACAAAGCAAATAATAGGCAAATAACATGCAAATTAATGCAAAATCATGCACAAATTAGACTTTTAACATGCCAGCAACTTAAGGATTTCTGTACTAGGGCTTCTGAACTGCCAGTCAGGGAAGACAAGACAATGGGACACAATCGGCAAAACCACATCCGACCAAACCACTAAGGAGAAAGTAAGGAGAAAGAGAAGCCACAGAGGGTGACCCTGAGGAGGGCAGAAGAACAAAGGCCATTCTATAGACATTTATTAAGTGCCTACCCAGGGTCTATAGGGTGCTAGCACTGGAGAACAGAAAGGCAAAAAAAGAAACAATCCCTGCCCTCAGAAAGCTAGGATTCAATGGAGGAAACAATGTACATACAAACAAGCTTAAACAAGGTAGAGACCACTGTCCTGGAAGGAAGGAAAGGTGGGGGAGACAAGAGATCAAGAAAGGTTTCCATAGATCTAGAGCAGGGTATTGAAGGAAACAAGGGATCTGATCAGGTAGAGGTAAGAAGGGCACAAGGGATCTGATGAGGCAGAGGACACAGCCAGCACAAAGGCAAGGAGATGGAGATGGCAAATAGTGAGTGAGGAAAAGGAAGAAGAAAGGATAGTAATACAGATGAAGTCGGGAAAGGTAGTCCAGGTCTGAAGGTCTATAAATGCCACAGAGAACTGGTAACAGAGAGGGAAACAATGTATACACAGATAAGTAAATGCAAAATATTTACAAAGGTAACATGAAGGGATAATAATAACAAATGTATCTGGGTATTTGAAAAAGCCTTCTACACTAGCTACCTTCAGTTCCATCCCTCTTACTCCCTCCTCAATCCTCTGCAATCCAGCTTCTGACATCATCATTTCAAAGTTACTAATGATCTTTAAAAAAAAAAAATCAACTTTAGGGGCGGCTAGGTGGCCAAGTGAATAGAGCACCGGCCCTAGAGTCAGGAGGACCTGAGTTCAAATACAGTCTATGACACTTAATACTTACTGGCTGTGTGACCTTGGGCAAGTCCAATTGCCTTGCCCCCTCCAAAAAGAAAAAAAATCAACTATCAATATTTTTGCTTTCCTATTGCTTTATCTTTCTATTACCTTGCCTCATTATTATACTGAAAAAATGGCAGCCATTCACTGAGAGCTCTCTCTTCGTCTCCCATTGCTCTGACACTTGGCCCAAGCCCTCCTTATCCACCCCCCTTGACAAGGCAAAAGTGATCCCTTCTCTCCTGTTTGTCCAGCAGATCGCCTCTCTTTTCTCCCATCTTTAATCTCTCCCAGTCTATTGGCTACTTTCTCACCACCTACACACATCCCCTGGACCTTCCCATCCTCCAAAATCCTCACCTGATTCATCCGGTGCCCTCTTAGCTAACATCCTTCATCTCTCCTCCCTTTGGAGGATAAATTCTTTGAGAAAGCAATCTAGAAATGAGATTTTTACTTCCTTTCTCCTCACTCTCCTTAATTTTCTATACAATCCGCTTTCTACCTCATCATTCAACTGAAACTGCTCTCTTCAAAGGTACTTAATGACCGCTTAATTGCCAAATGCAATGGCCTTTTCACAGTCCTCATCCTTCTTGACCTCTCTGAAGCCTCTGACACTGTCCATCAATCACCCACTTCTCCATGCTCTCTTCTCTCTAGATTTCTGTGACCCAGCTCTTTCCTGGTTCTCCTCAGACCTTTCCTTCTCAGTCTCCTTCACTGGATCTTCATGGAAACCATGCTCACTAATGGGCTGTATTCCCCATGGGTCTGTCTTGGGCTCTCTTCTCCCTCAATGCTATTTCATTTGGGGATCTCATCAGCCCCCATGCATTCAGTTCTATGCTGACAATTCTCAGATCTACTTACACAGGCCTAACCTTTCCCTGACCTCCAGACTTGAATCTCCAACTACCTACTGGACATGTTAGACTGGATGTCCTATACACTGTTTAAACTTAACATGTCTCAAAACTGAACGCATTATCCTTCCTCTCTTAAAGTTACCTAAACAATGACTATAGCCTCTGAGGAGGCTGGTGCTATATTTGTTTCAGGGAGAAAAGGAATATGGGGGGAAGGCCAGTCTCCTTATTTCCCCTCTCCCACATACTCAGCTATATAGGGACACTGGTTCCTTTGCTATTCTTTACATAAGAGACTTGTTTCTCAACTCTGGGCAGACACACTTGAGGATTTCCAGCATACCTTCAATTCTCTATCTGGGGGCACCCTTCAAATCTCAGTAGAAATCCTACCTTCTACAGGAAGCCTTCCCCAATCCACCTTAATGGTGCTGCATTCTTCCTGAAGATCATCTCCCATGCATTCTGTATGTATCTTGTTTGTTTCCAATTATTTGCATGTTGTCTCCCCTATTAATTAGATTGTGATCTCCTCCAGGGCACAGACTGTCTTTTGCCTTTCTTTGTACCCCTAGCACTTAGCATAGTGTCTGGCACACAAAGCTTGCTGACTGATCTATATTTCCTGTTGCCTCTCCCTTCCCACCATCTCCCATAAAGCCATCCCTTATAATAAAGAAGAAAAAAGTTGAGTAAAGCTAACCAATGTGCCAAAAGAGACGGACTTTTAAGCAGCACTCCCCACCTGTGGTCCCCTCTGCATAGAAAGGAGGAAGGTGGCTTCTCAAGCCTCTTCTCTGGGACCAGGTTGGTTCATTATCATTTCAAGGCATTCAGGTTCAATCGTTTTGTTGCTCTTTCTTTTTCGGTGGCTGTAGTCACTGTTTATGTTGTTTTCCCATCCCATCCTGCCTCAGATCATCTAAGTCAGTCCATGCTTCTCCATATTTTTAAATTATCTCCTTATAATACAATAATATAATATTATATTCACATGCCCCAATTTGTTTATTCCTCAATCAGTGGGTATATTTTGGAGGATAGAAGGCCTCTCTTTTTGTCATTAATCTCCTTGAGGTACACACTTCTGCTTAGCAGTGGAATTTCTGAGTCAAAGTATAGACTAAAATTTTCATCTCACTCTGAGATATCTGGCCTTGTTGAGTGTCTTCCCCTTCTAGATACTTACTCCTCTCTAGGATTTTGTGAGATTGCTTTCTGGATTCTCTTCCTCCCAAACTGTTCCTTCTCAGTTTCCTCTGCTGGATTTTCATCCATACTGTACCCACTGTGAACATCCCCCATAGGCTCTCTCTTGTTAACCTCATTAGTTCCCAGGGATTCAATGCTCATTTCCATGCTTGTAGGTGACTCCGGGAATGTACAGAACATTTCATATAGAAAATTAGGGCCCCTGAATTCTTGCTCTTGCAGTGCCCATGGCCCAGGCAGCAGAATTATAGCCTGTGCTTGCTGTACCAGGAAATGGTGTGAACCTAGCTAGGGCAATGCCTTCATCTTCCTCAGCTGTCTGGAGAGACCTATGCACATGCCACAAAGAGTTGTCTGAATAAAAACTACTACCTTAATTAATCACTAAAGCCTCCACCTATATTCATTGAGTGATGCAAGATGCACCCTATTGATGGGGAAGGGTCTAATTCTTCAGCTAGAGACCTCCCTAACAACTCTGAAGTTATTGTGGATTATTCTGTATAAGTCTATTTCATAGATATTTTAATATGTACCGGTTTACTCCCCCAATAAAATAATTCAGAGACCTTTTTTTTTTAACCTTGTACCCAGCGCCAAGCACAGCTCTCAGGCACATAACAGTCCTTAATAACGGTTGTTGATTGATTGATTAATTGATTGAAGAATGCAGTTCTCCTAATTCAAGTATGAATGATATGGCAAACTACGGAGAGGAAGCTTTCCATTTATTCATGGATTTTTTTGGAGGGGGAAGGAAGGGCAATTAGAGTTAAGTGACTTTCCCAAGGTCACATGGATAGTAAATTCAAGGCAGGATTTGAACTCAGGTCCTCCAGACTTCAGAGCTGGTGTTCTATTCACTGTGCCACCTAGCCACCCTCTGTTCATGGATTTCTAAAGAGTTGAGAAGAGGCTTTAAATATACACTAGTTCAAACCTCTCATCTTCTGTCTAGATGAGGAAACTGAGGCCCAGAGAAAGAGAAGGGACTCGTCTAAATTCAACCAGAACTGCCTCTGAGACAGCAGGTGACCAAGTAATCTCAGAGAGGATTTAAAGTGGAAGGAGGGAGCTTTGAGATCCTCTCTCTCTGGGCCTAGGGTAAGTGCAGACAGTTTTCACAGACTTTCTTCACTGGGTTCAGACCACCCCACGAGCGGTCACACAATCCAGCCCTGTCAATACTGTGAGTTCAGAGACTAATTGAATTTCTTCCCTTCCTCCCCATCCCCTAGTACATTAGCCCCTGACAAGTCCCTAATGGAGCATATAAAAACAACCCCAACTTCCCTCTCCCTTTTAAAATACATAAACTCAAGGTAGCAGCCCACAGAGAGACAGGCTAAGAAGAGAGGAAGGTCCCATCCTTCACCTATTCAAACATTCCAGGAATCCTCGGGAGGGTGAATGATAACAAGTTAGAATACCGTTTTTAATTGCTTTAGGGCAGTCTGAAATACTAATAATGACCACAAAGTATAGTCTAATTTCACGTGCCCTGAAATGAGCCCCCATGAGTGGCAAACCTAGACCAAAGCCTAATGAAATTCAGCTATACAGGGGAGACAGTGCTGCTCCTTTGGCGACAATCTGATTCCATTCAACAAACATTTCTCAAGCACCTATGACACAAAACCCAGGCAGTCTTCCCTGGACTTGGGAATTCCTAGAGCCACACACTGCCATTCTCTTCCTTAAGCAAAATAAACAGCTGAGGAAGGGGATCAGCAGGCACTGCCTGGGTCAGTTGCTATTCTCATCATTCAACAAACCTTTATTGCAAAGCTCAAGGCCTGCTGGCTGTGGGGGATACAAAGATGAGTATAAGGAGAAGGCCCCCCCACCCCTCCCTGTGAGTTTACACTCTTTCCCTACTGCTTGGGAGGTTGAGGCTGGCTGATCCTTTGAGTTTGGGAGTTCTGAAATGCCGCAGGCTGGATCAGGTATTTTCACTAAGTCTGGCATCAGTGTGGGGGGAGAGGCACCAGGCTGCCCAAAGAGGGATGAACCAGTTCAGATGGGAAAACATAACTTGAACACTTTCCATGCCAATCATTATGGGATTGGGATTGGGTCACGAGTGGTGGCTGCACTTCTAGCCTAGAGGAGATAGGGAGATCCAGGCATCATCATCATCAATGATGTTTAATCTAACCTACAATAATGGCCAGAAAAAAAATCTGCCATCCTTCAATTCCCACCCCCTGCCCTAGCCTTGAGGCCTTCCTCTTCTCCACATTCACAGGGCGGTCAAAATAAAAACAACAACCAAAATTTAAAAGGCACTTTAAAGTTAGCAGATCCCTTTATATGTCACAACATTTCATCTTCACAACAGCCCCACAAGCTAGTAAGTGTCTGAAACCAGGTCTTCCTGGCCTCCAAGTCTGGTTGGTGCTCAATCCACTCCACCATTTTGCTGCCCCTAGCTTGCATATGTCAGTGCAGCACTGAAGTTCTATTCTGATGGGCACCACTATGCTGGAAAGGCTTTGAGTATGGGCTCCACGATGGACTGACTACAGATACAGACTACAACTTAGTCTGTTGTCCAAAAACTAATCAAGCAGTTAACAAGGATTTATTACAGAAAGGCAAAAACATGATTCCTGCCTTCAAAGAGCTTATATTCTAGAAGGTGACAAAATATGTATGTAACTCTGTACAAACAATATGTACAGGGTAAGTGGGAGGTAATCCTGCAGGCACTAACCTAGATGAGTAATTAGTCGTTCATCACCAGTTTGGCTGCAGGGTAATTATTTTTTCCCAGCTACAGCTAGCTACTCATAAAGACTATCTTCTACATTAAGAAGGGAGGTGTGTGAAGGGAGTACCAACACCAACAAAATCAGAACCTTAAATTATGTCTTTGAATTCTCTGGATAACTATTTTAAAGGTTAACTTAATTCATACGTAAGACTAGTGAATGAATGAAAACGTATTTATTAAGGCTATGTGCCAAATGGATAGAAACAGGAATAGCCAAGCTAGACTCTTCTTGCAAGGAGTTCATATTCTGATTGAGGGAAATAACACATAAGAGGAAATTCAGTTACAGGATGGACAGCAAATCCCATAAGTCTAAAGAGCACAGTGGAGGGGCAGATGGCAAGGTCCAGGGGCCTTAGGTTAAGTCAATATGGCAGTATGGGGTTTGCAGGGTACAGAACCAGGGCAGGTGGTAAGGCCCAGTTGTTGACTCCCATCACTATAAAGCTAAAAAGAACTTTTAAATTACTTGGAAATCATATTAATATCCTGAATAAGGTAACACAATCATGAGAGAAGTCAGTCACCTTTTCCTGAAATCTCTCCCAACTATGAGATAAACACTGTCATTTTTTGAGTTTAAGTATTACCAACACTGCAAACACTATTATGCCTCTACCCACAATTCACTGAAGTCCTAAATGTTATCGTTATCATACCAGACTTAATTGCCCCTCCCAAGCAAAGTTAGAGCTTTACAGTCTAAACAAATGTTTAAGCTTTACAGCAATCAGCTCATCCCAAGGTTGCCCTTGGCTGGGTCACTGACTTGCTAAGTCCATCCCACAGTTTAGGATACTAGCACATCAATCAATCCACAAACATTGGCTGAGAACACCTACTCTATGCCAGGTACTTTGTCAGCTGCTTTGGAGAACTCAAGGAAAGTCTAAGTCACCAGGTTGCCCTGGATCTGTCACTCAGCTTAGACCCTCAAGGGGTCAGAAGTTTATCTGTAATCTTCAGACAGGGCACTCTCATTTGGAATACACTAGAGAGAGGCTTTTATCTACAAATAAATTCATTTCACTGAGAACTATTTTCTGTTTTCATCTGATGAATCTTAAAACTATCTTCTACACCTCATGAGAGCTCATTTACACCCAAGCACAATGAAACAGAAAGATGGAAATGTTCCTCACTGAGGAATCCCAGCCCTCAATCAAGTATCAGTTATGTGATGGTAGTGTCATGAAGACAGGCTATTGGAATTGAAAATTAAAAAAAAAACTAAAAAAATGTTAAAATATTCAAGTAAAAAATACTTTTAAAAGTGACTTAATTTTTCATACCCCTTGACCCAGCGACACTACTGCTGGGCATTTACCCCTAGGTGGTTAAAGATAAAAAATATAAAAATATTCATGGAAATTTTTTGTAGTAGCAAAAAAAACTAGTGGCAAAGGAAGTGTTCATGACATTGTGATACATGAATGTAGGGGAGAAGAGAAGGGAATAAGCATTTTTATATAGCACCTACTATGCTCCACACAGTGCTAAGAGCTTTTTACAAATATTATTTTACTTTATCCTTACAAGGTGCTATTAACCTCCCCATTTTATAGATAAGGAAACAGAAGTGAAATGACTTACTGGGGTCACACATCTAGTAAGTGTCTGAGGCTGGAGTTGAACTCAGATCTTCTTGACTCCAGCCCCAGAATTTCATTGTGCCCTATGTAAGGAGTGCAAAGAACTGGTTTTAACTGATTGCAAATGAAAATAGTGCCAAGAAAATAATAGCAAAACGTAAACGAAAACAATGCCACAAGACTTCAGAATTCAGGTCAACATGATAAAAATTTTTACTTGTAGGGACAGCTCCCTCCTCTTGATTAAGGGGGTGGGGAGAACTAAAGGTGTGAGAGGAGGCATACACTGTCAGATATAATCCACGTGTCCATCTGCTTTGCTTCTTTGTTACAAGGGACAATTTTATTGGTGCAGGATTTAGGGAAGTTTCATTGATGCTTAAAAAATTTTTTTTCACAAAAAACATTTAGAAAAAAAGAAAAGAAGGTCTAGGCCTGAAAAGATTGCATCAATCAAGAGAAGCACCTATGTGCCAAGTACTGGGGACAGACATAAAGAGAGAATTCTTGTCTCAAGAAACTTACTTCCTAAGCCAGTAAGAACACCAGTACAAACTAAAAATATAACCCATTAGGAAAGGCTTGTAAGATGTTAGGACCACGTTCAGAAGGAA
>WOXC01006250.1:0-79938 GCA_011680675.1 Gymnobelideus leadbeateri
CCCAGAGAGAGATGCCAAGGAGATTCTCTCCCCATCAGGGCTCATTGTCATCTGCCAGTCTCTTCTCAGGATTCATGTTTAGTTTGTCCCTTAGAGGAGTTCTTCCAGGGGTAGTGCCAGCAACTGCTGGAGGAGTCATCCCTTCTCCTCCATGAGAAGCAGTCCTGATTGTGGTGGCCCAGACTGTGTTTGGTGTCTGAATGATCTGTCCTGGAGGAGGCAACCCCAGAGAAGTCGCTCTCATGCAGTGGGGTATTCACCCCACCTTTCAGTGGGGTGTCCACATCTGTCAGAGCCATGGAATTCTGTGCTTCCTACAGAATTCCTTCCTGGGCAGCTGGAGTTGAGGGTGTCTTCAGAACCATACTTATTGTTGGTAACATGATACTCAGACAAAAGAGTCTTGGAAGCATAAATCATGGGCTCCCAGTTTCTAAGTTTAACCACCACTCCTCACACTCCAGAATGTGCAAGTTAAATAGCATTACCTCCCAAGTCCAGTGGCTGCAGAGGTCCCTGCAGCATCCTCTTGGGAATGCTGGAGCTGCTCAGGGACTGTTCCCACAACTGCTGCAGGTAGCATCCCAGGGACCAAAACCTCTAACCCCTGGGGCTCCTTCACATCTTCAGCAGTTGCTGGGACTGCCATGTGTGAAATTTATCATGGGCTGTCTGCAGCATCTCTTCTGTGTGACTTAACAAATGTGTGCTTAAATGCTGTCTCTGAATCTTTGCTTGGAATGGGCAGAGCTTAGCAGCTTGAAATCGTTCCAAATTACTCTTCATCCTCACTAGCTTTTCCTGTCGGGATGGGGTGTTAACTGGAAAGCAGGACCAGAAATGCCTCAGCAGGTTCCCCAGGGCCACATTCAAGTGTTTGAGTTCTGACTGAATGTCCTTTGGCACCATCTGGTTTATGGATTGCAGTGATCTTCCCTGCATAAGTGCTCCTCCAGGGCACAGGGCTGGGATGGCACTACTCGCAGCACCACTTGAAAGAGCCTGAGTTAGTTTAGGTTTGTCAGTTTCCATCTCTTGCTTAATACTCTGAAAACAGTCGATAAGATCCTGACTTGTTGCATATTGGAGGGCCTGACTTGGAGTTGGGCCATGATGATACCTGTCTGACTTCTTCAGGCTTAGTGCAATTGTTTTGTTGCTATTGATTTCCCCCAAGTCTTCATACTCAATGGATTCCTGTAACTTCTTCTTTCTGACTGGTGGCTGAGAGAGGTCTGAATCCAGAGAGTTCCCATCTGTGCTGCTGTTTTCAAAGTTGTGATCATTTTGTACTTGACGTTTCCTGAGACCTGCTGCCAGGACCATAGCACTATGATAGTTAAATCTCTTGATGATTGCAGTATTGCTGGTCTCCTTAATGGATTTGGAAGAGTTGGAAGTAGATGGTCCAGGGGAAACCCCATAGCCCTCACCCAATGATTTATCCTCCAGTGCTGTCAAATCTAGGAGTGGGTTTCTCACTCCCAAGGATACCATTTTTTTGGAAATTCTTTTCATCCACTTTGGCACATTCTGCAAAGAGATCTTTTGACCCTGTGTTAAGCTGATCCCTATGGAAGTAATAGGATTGAAACAATCTGGCCCAGAACTCTTTTTCTGTCATGTTATGTGGGACCTTTTCTTCCTATTTCATTTTTCTGCTGGGTAGGTCCTAAATATGGACTCCATGGTATCAGAAGTTAAGTGATATATTAGGCTATTACAACCATCTGTTTGGGGGCACACATCAGACAGAAATGCTACAGAAATGCCCACATCTTGCTTGCGACTGAATGCAGCAGGGCTCTGTACAGGATTCAGGCTGAGATGATTGTCCCAGAATTCCTCAGCACCCATCATCCCACTCACAACCAGGACTTTATACAGCTGAAGCCAACCAGGAACTTCTTGCAGTTTCTGCCTTTCTCTTCCAGTTCTTTACAGGCTTTCTTCTTGAATTTGGGCAGCAGCTGCTTGAAGGAGGTCTTTCACAGCATCTCGGTCCTTTACAGCTCTCTTTTCATGGGCAAAATGGAAGTTGGTTGTGTCTCCTGCATGTAGGACCAGCTGAAGCTGGATTTTAGCTCTTCCTTCTGGACTGATTTTCTGGCATCGAATGTCCGAGTACATATGGCTGACTGTAAAGCTCTCTTTGCCTTCAGGTGCCCAAGCAATCCTTTGTGCCAGGAGGTACAGAGCCCCATCCTGCTTCTTCTGCCTCACCTTCTTGACCATCAGTAAAACTTCTTCTGATGAAGGTGCCATGCTGGCTGCAAAGTGTGAGCAGGAGCCCTGGCTGATGGGGCAAGCTTCTTTTTGCTCCTCCCTTCACTGGTGCTGCCTGGCTGCACCCTGGTCAGGGTTTGAGGAAGGGGGCAAAAAGTTGGTTCTCTTCTCTGCTGCTCTTTAAGTCACCACCCAGACAGAGGGAGGAGGGCAGGAGCTGAGGGAGAAGCCAGGAGGCAGCAGTCTGTTGGGCTCAGGAATCTGTGCATGTTCCACTTCTCCTGCCCCCTTTTTATCTACCCCACCCCCAGGGCAGGGAAGCTCCCAGGGGAGGAGGAAGGAGGGTGGGGGTGGGACAGACAGGTGTGAACCTGGCCAGGATTCACAGGTTAGGAGGCCCTTTGACCTTTGTTGATGAGTGTGAGGAAGCACTGAGCAAGAAGGCCAGTAGAACATGGGCTGCCCAGACACCAGGAAGCTAGATCTGAGTTTGGTATCCAGATTCTTGGTCATCACCTTCAATTTTCTCTCCCTTTGAAAGAGCCCCTGTGGGTCTCATTTATGCACAAAGTTGCTTGTTTTGACTCCATGACTATTAAAACAAGTTGGGAAAGATGCTCCAATCATTTAAAGTTTAAATATATTTTATATACTACTGTATTTACAAAAATACAAATTAAATACAAGCATGAAGAAGTCATACTTTTATGTCAGTCTCTTTTTCGTGATAGTGTGTTACATATAAAAACATTTTCAGTTCTTTGGTATTTGGGAAAAGATCAATCCTGGATTGAATCACTATTGGCAAAGGGCTCTACTAAGTTTATTTCATCATTAAACCTTTTACACATTTAAGTGCCATTTCCCAATTTGGGATGTTCTAAAGCTGGCAGTACTGCTCCTAATCTATTAATGGTCAGTCAACACTAGGGCCCTACTATGTGTCAGGCACTATGCTAAGCTGGGGCAAAAATAGGACAAAAGGTAAAAATGTTTCAGAATAGCATGAAGAGGTGAGAACTGAGATACCTTGAGCTGATCTTCTTGAAATGTAACTAATCCCAAAATTTCAGTTCTGGTGCTTAGAACTTCAAGACTGTTTCTGTTAGTGTGGCCTTGATCAAAGTTAAGGTTATCTGAACTGGAAGAAAGGATAGGGCAGAGGGTTGATGGAGGCTGGGTGGTGTGGACTGCAGATATGAGGACTAGTTTCCTACCATCCCAGGAAATTCTGGGGGCACAGATCCTTGGAGGGGAATCATCACTTTAGAAGCCAATGCAAGCCTGCTGGAATATCTGCAAACTTCTTCTCCTCATGTAAGATTGTCTCTGCTGATAGAGGTGACAAGATGCTATGATAATTCAGAAAAGTATACTTAGTTATAATCTTAATTTTCAAATGATACAATAACACAAACGATTGTTAAGGCTGTGTATATTTGCTGTTTAATGTACAAAATACGACATTCATCTTTGAGTGTTTTCTTAAAAGTCTCTGCTCTTGAAGATCATCAATAGTTGGAAAGATACTTAAATCATTGAAACTTTAAATATGTTTTACACAATACTATATGTACAAAAATACAAGTTAAATATAAACATAAAGCAGTCATAATTTTATGACTGTTTTTTGTGATATTGTTCAACATAACAAATTTTACAGTTCTTTGCATCATTAAATCTTTTACACAGTTAAGTGCCATTTCCCCATTTGGCATATTCTAAAGAGTGACAGAAAAGAAAGTAAAATAGGGCAGTATCTTCACAAACCAATGAATCATTTGACTGCAATGTATCATAAAACACACAAAAGTTTGCTTGTATTGGACACAGAGTAAGTCTGTGCTAGGTCATTCTATGGCAGTCTCACTATTTTATGGTGCTCTCACACAGGGAGATAAGATGGGGTCTTATGTATAGAAGGTTGTGGGAGGAATCTAGGGCTGCTCTAGAGGAGGAGTCTGGGGAGGGTCTTATGAGGAGTTAATGAGGTCAATGAGTGATTAAAGTTAGGGGGGCCACCTGGGGACTATAGACAATGGTGGCCCAGACTGGTTCAAAAGTGGACTCATATTTTGATAGGCTCAAGGTTGGGGGGGGGGTCTAATAACTGAGGTTGGAAAGTTGTCTAGTAACTTAACAGAGGTTTGGGCTCAGCCATAATGTAAAACTTATTGCCTCATGCAGATGCCTCATCAAATGAGAGGATTTAATCAGAGTTCAAGAGCCTGTACCTCAAGGACTCAAGGAGAGCCCATAGCTCATTATAGGGACTGAGGGTAGAGGGGAAGAACCCAGTGGAGTTCTCCTCCTCTCAGAATCTGAGGGTGTTCCACTCCTCCAGGCCCCTTTTATACCCCTTCTTCCCATAATGCCATTCAGGTTGCATCATGTCTTCACATGTAAGAAATGCATCTATAGAATTCAGGGGCTCTTATTAAACCCTAAATGAAGTTCCAAAGGTTGATATTCTTCCATGTGAATGTTGCTAGGGAAGGTCTACTTCAAAAGAATTTGACCACTCAAGCCTTCTTTCACTCAGTAGTGAGGGGTGTGGGTGTGTGGTCCTAAAGTGAAGAGTTTTATTTTGGAGAGGGGCCTGTAGAGTGGGACATATCTGAAGATAGCTGCTGAGTAGATGGATGATGATGATTGATGGACTGATTTGATTGGAGGAGGAGGACGATGATGATGATGATGATGATGATGAAGATAGCTGAAGATGACTTGTTACCCCAAAACCAAATGTAGTAAAGTTGCTGAAGCAATAGAGTTGATTGAGGAAGGGTGGGAGGAAGTATGACCCTGGGTCAAAGCAGTTTCTCAACAGGTAATTCAATTTGGCCAGGAGCCTTCAGCAGCCCAGTGGTTCCAGGGCCAGAATGGGGGGCTTGGGAGAAAGTGAGTGTAGGCCTGGGCTGTGTGATTATCAGTGTGGTCCTGTTCACCTGCTGGGCTGGCAAGGCAGCCTGGGCCCGGGCCTTGACCACATGGGAGCACAGAAGAGGGCCTAGAGAACCAAAGTCTGTCCTAAAAGCATCCTGATGATCTGGTGGTGGCCTCAGCTTTGCCAGCACTGGGGCACAGTGTTTCAAAAGGAGGCTCTGCACGTGGCCAGCCTCAGTGTGGTCAGTGCTGCTCAGCACTGGGCCTTCTAGGACTCTCTGAATCTGCTCACCTTCTTCCTGAAGCCTGGGTAGGATCAGAGTTTGAATGACATCATGTCCAAGTTCTGCCAGGCCAGCAATAGAGCCATAGCGGGTGGGCCAGGGAGTCTTCTCAGCTAGCCAGGTCTTGGTGAAGGTCTTGGTGACCCGGGACTGGATGTTGTTGCTAGTTGTAGTGAAACGTTTGCAGATCTGAGCTACCAGGCCAGCTGCAAAATCCCTGAGCACCCAGTGGTTCTCTACCTGTGGTCTGAGGCACAGTTGGTGGGTCACAACACAAGTCATCACAGCAGGCAGCAGCTCATGGATGTATTTCTCCAGGTGCAGAGTGGGATTACCCAGCAGAGCCTTCACCATCCTCATCAGGTAGACTTCCATGGCAGAGGGGATGTGACCCTGGCAGGTCAACATACTCACAGTGCCCAGTAATCAACCTCAGGACTAGGATTTAGTGTTACTGGAACAGCTGTGAAATGAGGGGACTCAATTAGATGACCTTGAGATTCCTTGGAGCTTAGTGAAGTCAGGGGACTCTTTCAAAGGAAGAGAAAATCAAAGAGGATGGCCGAGTTAGTGGATACTGGGCCCAAAATAGCTTCCTGGTGTCTGACCAGCTGAGGTCCTACTGGCCTTCTGAGGCACAGCTTCCTTAGAACCATCAACAAATGTAAAAGGCATAGAATGCATCAATCACTTTCTGTAAAACAAAGAAAACAAAAAAACCCAACAAACCACTCAACTGGCTACTCAGAAATCTGGTTGAGCCTCACTGACTTCAAGGAAAAGAGGGAAAAGCCCTTATTAGCAGCCTGGCACAAAGGCTAATCTGAAGACTTTTTGTAAACTCCAGAACTTTCTTGCCAGAACCTTAATGCAAGAGGACTTGGAATAGGAGAGGATGTTAGAGAAATTATGGGTTTTCTCATGCTTCCATTTTACTGATGGTGAAAATGAGTGCCAGAGATGAACACCCAGGAACTGACAAGGAACAGACATCCTTATAATGAAGACAAAACACGAACAACTTCATCAAAGTCATGTTTTATTTTCGGATTAATGGACAAAAGGCAATGAAATTTATCCTCAAATATTTTCTAGATAGTCTATGCTCATTAAATCGTGAACAATTGGACAGACAAAAATCACTGAAATTTCAAACATATCTTACTCATTACTGTTTTTACAGAAATACAAATTAAATAGAAACACAAAGCAATCATGATAATTTTATGTCAGTCTCTTTTATGTGCTATTACATGTAAAAATATTTTTCAATTTTCTGTAATTTGTGAAGATTAAGACCAGATTGAATCATACTGTATTGGCCAAAGTCCCTAAAAAGCCTCTTGTTGGGGGTATATGTGCAGTTCCCCTGGAGGCATGAGACCCAGAGCATGCTGGCTCTACGGTAACACTGTGGAGGTAAATCAGACATTCTGTGAGACAGCTCTGTTGCAGGAAGGGAGCTCCATGACCTTCTGACTTGTTGCCAACCAATAGGGTCTTCAAGGGAAGAGTAGCCTTGAGATTTCAGGGAGGTTTGGGGAGGTTTGGGACATCCTGCCCAGTACTCGGAACCTGATACAGAGTACTTGGCTGTGACATAAGAAGCCTTTGGGAACAAGGACAATGTTGAACTCCCCAAGATAGTAGCTTATGATGGCTATACAATTATACACTATATACTCTGAACTCTTAGTTGATCAGGTAGTAGTTAGGATGTAATCACATAAGAAGCTGCTGAATAAAGTCTTGCTACTTTTTGACTCTCCTGGCTTGGAACTCTGTTCTTGGGGAATGTAGCTGGACTACGACCAGGTATACACTGAAGGCCTGAATAAGGTAAGACGTGGCTGCCCCTGACTTTGGAGTCAGATCAGCCTCCTTGAGCATTAAATCTTTTACAGAGTAAAGTGCCATTAACAATTTGAGATCTTCTAAAGACTGGCTAAAAATAAAATAAAACAGGGCTGCATTTCCATAAATTTCTTAGTTTAGATGAAAGGACTCTGGAGAGCCTGAATTCACTGACCCTGCTCTGATGAGTTACTTTTAGTCCTAAAAGAGTTTAGAAGTACTTAGAGGTGCAAAGAGAATGTAAAAATGGGAAACCTTGTCTGTCCTGCTCTATTCAGTGTTTTGGGCTGTAACTAGCTAATAATCCTCAAGTATTCTCTTGCCCCTCTTCTTCATAGTGAGCAGCAGCAACAGTAGCATCAGCAGAAGCATCATCTTCATCAGGCATCTCCAAATTTCCCAGGATCCCCTGCCTGACATGCAGAGATACTGCTCACAGAAAACAGAGCTTGAATTGTTTCCCACCTTTTAGGAGTTCTCACCCATTAAATTGGTGCTGAGAACCAAATGAGAAGAGAGGAGGAAGCCCTGTGGCAGGAATGGAGTCATATCCATACCATGTCTTCCTTCCCAGCCTAGAGACTCATCTTAGAAATGAGAGAAAAGTGAGACTAGAGCCTTCAATGAAATGAATAGTGGTGAAAGAGTATTTCTTTCTGAAGTTTCTACTTGAATATTCTACCGAGATTCTCACTGTGTGGGGAAGAGACAAACCCCCAAGACTAAACTGCTCTTAAATAGCCATTCCCATCCTGTCTTAGCAACCACACTAGCACACAAGGTGGGCTGCTGGGACAGGATCTTGACTTGCTTTTCTAAGGAAAGACATCTTCAAAGGGTTTAGAATTAGACTTTAATTCAACAGTGCAGAACAAGCAGAGAAAGATAAAGAAATTAGCCCCAAGACTGAGGAGTGACCCAATAGGGTCTAGTGATTCCATGGTTCTCTCATTAGAATGTCCTTCTTTCCTTCCAGGGTCTTCTTGTAGCATTTTGGTTTGTTCTTCCACTTCTTTATCAGCTTTCCTCTTCAATTTGGGCAGCAGCTGCTGAAGAAGGTCTTTCCCAGCATCCAGGTCTTTGACAGCTCTGCTTCCACTGGCAAAATTGCTTTTGTCCCCTGCCTTTTATTTATTTATTTGCTTGTTTATTTATTTATTTGTTCATTTATTTATTTCACTCATGACTGAATGGGAAAAATGAAAAGGAGTTTGTTGTGAAAAAACAAAGCTAAATAACTTTAAGAAAATCCTTGCACAGAAGGTAGGAAATGCTCTGACAGAGTCAAACCCCTCTGCACTCAGGTTCAATATATCAGTACTCCCTCCTCTCTGAACCATGTTTTCTAATATGAATTGGTGAGTTTCAGACCTCCCCTGGCATGATATGCTGTCACAGAAGCCCCTCCATCTGTTTCATGAAGGCTTCATACACTTCATCCTTGGTTTGTACTGAACCAGGAAGAGAAGGGCCAGGTTTAGGGACTGCTTTGGAAAGGGGTAAAGTGGAACCTCCTGACTTTCTTTGGAGAGCAGCAGTAGCTCCTTTGTTTTCTCGTAGAACCCTCAGAGCAGTGGGCACAAATCTGGTCACTTCTGCCTTGGGATTGGTGATCTGTGGCTTGGCACTGATGGTTGCTGTGCCTTTTTTCTCACTGGTGGCTGCACTGTTGTCATCCCCTTTGGGTTTCTGAATCAAATTAGGTGGGGCACTTAAAACCCCTGGATACAGCAAGAGAGCTGGTGGAAAGAGCCCAGGTCGGGCAGGCCCAAGGGGAGGCACCAAAGGTGGGTCCATCATAGCAGGAAGAGGTGGGGGTATGCCTGGGGGTGCTGGGGGAGGTAGTCTCAATGGTGGTCCTCTTGGAGGAGGACCAGGAGGTGGAACAGGAGCAATAAGCTGGGGTAAAGGCCTTCTAAGCCCTGGCATTCCAGGTGGTCTGAAGAATGGAGGAGCTCCTAGAGGTGGACCAGGAGGAAGGGCAGTGGGGAGCCCAGGTGGTTGTAATGGTAGAGCAGGTGGTGGTCCTGGCATGGGAAGGGCCTGTATTTGAGCAGGAGGAATAGGCTGTGGAGGTGGTTTTCTTTCAGAAGCAGGAGATGATGATGGCCCATTAAGGAGAAATTCTTCTCTGTGCTGCTGCTGTGTTGTGTCCTCAGGATTCTTCTCAGTATCCTCTGAAAACTGCTCCACTTCTGGTCCCTTTTCAGGAGTTTCTTGACTTGCCATTCTAAGCATCATAAGGTGAAGAGGTGTTAATTCCCTGCTGCTTCTGTTTTCCTTTGGTGCTTTCCCAGGAACATCAGCAAATCCTACCCTGAGACCTGCCTTTCTGTCCTCCTTGTTCTCTCTCTCTTCATCATCACCATGCATGAACTATCCTTCCCTGGCAGCATCTGACCTGTCAGTGCCATTGCCACCACTGCCATCATCATGCTTGTCTTGGCCCATGTCTTCAGGATAACGTCCATCTTTGCTGGTACTGGAAGCAGCATCACCATGACCTGGATGAGCAAGTTCTGGACTGGATAAAACATCCTCCTCTTGCCCACAAGGGACAACTTCTAGTGCAAAGCCCACTTTCTGGCCATACAGCTGCAGAACTTGGGAAGAAGGTGGCCCAGGGGGTGGGCCAGGAGGCTTTCTTCCAGGAGGCACAGGAGGAACACCAAGGCCAGGGAGAGGAAGTCTAGAAATGTCCCTGGGGGGAGGTCCATAGGCAGAGGGTGGCTGTGCACCTGGCAGTGGGATGTTTGGGATCAAGGTGTGGGAAGGAGCAGGGGCCAGATGTGGCAGTGGGATGCTTTCCACATCAACATGCTCAGCTCTCTTTACAGCATCAAAGTAGTGCCTGAGCTGGGCCCTCTTCTGTTCACCTTCCACCTGGAGCTGGCAGAGTTCTCTGTACTTATCTGGGTTTTCCTTTTTGTAGAGGAGGAGGAGTCTCTCAAAAGTTTCCTGCAGTTTTTTCTTCTTCTTATCTAGCACCTTCTCACTTAGCTGTGGCTGCTGGACTGGGTTGAACAGCATCTCATCCAATGTCTCCAAGTCCCAGATGATCTCTTTGGGATCCTTCATCTTTAGTGCTGTAGCTCTGACCATCATTCGCTGTTTCTTATTCTTTTTTAATTCCGTCTTCAGGGCTTCTTTCCGAGCCTGGTCTGCAGGGTTCCAGAACTTCCCACTGTTGGTGGATGATGTGGATCTTCTCCCCATTTCGGGATAGTCTGTAGAGCCTGAAATACCCAGCCAATAGGATCCAGAGGATGGAAATAGGAATAGGGAGAGAAATGAGAACAAGTAATAAAAATACAATAAAAATATAAAATAATTGTCTTAAAGGAGGTGCCTTCACCTGTTAGGTCACCCTTTTATCAAAACATCTCTACAGATTCTTTTGATCTCACCTTAGAGTTTTGCCTTTAGGTTCTGGGGTATCAGAAAAGTCAGGGGACTTTTTCAGGGTCACAGAGGCAGAAACTTGATCTCTTCTTCAGGATTCCAGGTACCTTCTTCAGGATTCCAGGTACCCTCTTCAGGGACCACTGACCTCTAAGGAGGTACTTTTTGGTTGTGGTTCAAAAGGATGTGGAGGTCAGGGTAGAGGTGGACCTCTGCTAAGGAAGTCCATTGGTAGAAATCTTTACCAGAACAATGTAGCGCAAAGTTCCAGCAATCACACAAAGACTCACAATCTCAGGCCCTTCCTGCTTGCCAAAGCTGTCATATTGGAGGAAAAAAGGAATCAATGATTTCTTTCACAAGGCATGCAGTACCCAAACTAACAAGATCCAGAACTGTGAGAACCCCAGAATCTCAAATCCTGGTCTCTGTACAGTAATACACCATTATAGGTGCATAGGATAGGATTTTATATATATATATATATATATATATATATATATATATATATATATATATATGTGTGTGTGTGTGTGTGTGTGTGTGTGTGTGTGTGTGTATACACATATATATGCATATATACACACATATGTACACATATACGCATATATACATATATACACATACACACACATATACATATACATACATATACACACACATATATATACACACACACACGCATATATATATATATATATATCTTTAGGAGATATATACCCATATACACCTATTCTTATATATGTTTGCATATATAATATGTACACATATATACACATATATGTATGAGTGTGTGTGTATGTATGTGTGTATATATATATGTACACACATAAATATATATATATGTATATATATGTACACATATAAAAAGATAGGGCTGAAGGTTGTACCTCTAAATTCCCCACCTTCACTTAAATTTCTTGGAATGTTGGGTGGGGTCTTCAGAAGACTGAGGAGCTAATTCATTCTCTCTCCTCAGTCCCCTTTAGCACTTTCCACTGCCCCTCTAATAGAATGGTAGAACCAGGAACACAAAAGCTTCCATCCAGATAGAGAACTGAGCTGATCTCTTTGTCTTTGATTTCTCCCCTGGCCAGGCCACTCTGAGGCATCTGTCTTTCTTCCTAACTGTATCCCCAGCTTAGCACAGTGCCTGACACACAGTAGGGCCTTCCTATTTATTGACTATTGATAGATGAGCAAACAGCAGGAATGCCAGGGTTCCTCCATCTCCTCTGCCCCAGCTTCTTCTAATGGGCAAGGAGGCAAAAGAAAGCACAGAGGCTAACTTCGGGGGCTCTCTCAAAGGAAGAGAACATTGAAGGGGATGGATGTCCAAGAGTTTGGATACTCTGCCCAAAATCCAGTCTCCTGGCTTCTGAGCCTCCCAGGTCCTACTGGCCTTCTGATTGAGTGCTTCCTTCCCCTCCTCAACAAATGTCAAAGGGCCTCCTGAGATGTGAGTCCTAACCAAGTTCACACCTATCTGCCCCTTGCCCCTCCCACCCTCCTCCCCTCAGAGGTCCCCACCCTGGGGCTGGGTTAGATAAAAGGGGCCTGGAGGAGTGGAACACACTCAGAGTCCTGAGCCTAGCAGACCAAATGCTCTGCTCTTCCCCTCCTCTCTCTGGGTGGTACAGGGAAGAGAACCCCATTTTACTTCTTCCCCTCAGCCCTGACTTGGGCTGAGCCAGGCAGCACCAGGGAAGAGAGGAGCAGAAGAGTTCAAAGAACCTCCTCTCACCCCATGTACCCCTCCTCAAGATCTGACCTGGGGCTTCTGGTCACAGCTTCCAGGCAGCATGGCACCTTCACAAGAAGACGTTTTACTGATGGTCATGAAGGTGAGGCAGAAGCAGCAGGATGGGGCTCTTTACCTCCTGGCACAAAGGATAGCTTGGGCACCTGAAGGCAAAGACAGCTTTACAGTCAGCCATATGTACTCTGACATTCAATGCCCCAAAATCTGCCCAGAAGAAGCTCAAAAGCATCTTTAGCTGGTCCTGCATGCAGGAGACACAATCAGCTTCCAATTTGTCAATGAAAGCAGAGCTGCCAATGACCTGGATGCTGTGAAACACCTCCTTCAGCAGCTGCTGAAGGCTGATGAAGAACTGGAAGAGAAAACCAGAATGCTGCAAGACCACCTTGCAAGAAGACAAAAACATTCTAATGAGAGTACCATGGAATCCCAATGGGGAGAGAGAGAAAGACATTATGATGGCAGAAGGAACAGAAAATCTCCTTCACCAGGCAGAAGGAGAACAAAAAAGAACAACAGCCCAGAGCTCATCTGCTCAGGGTTAGCCCCCAGCAAGGAAGAAGAAAGACAACATGGGGCCTCTCCTCACTCCCACAGGTGGTGCTTATATTCTTCCAACAAAGCTCAGGAGGATGCAGGAAAAGATTACAGACAAAAACAGCTTAGCAAACCAAAGGATGAGCTGGGAAGCCTTGAAGAAGTCAATCAATGGTCTTATCAATAAAGTAAACATTGCTAACATTGGGATGATCATTCAAGAACTCCTTCAAGAAAATATAGTCAGGGGAAGGGGATTGCTGTCTCAATCTCTTTTGCAAGCACAAAGGGCATCTTCAATCTTTTACCCAGGTTTATGCAGCCCTGGTGGCAGTTATCAACTCCAAGTTCTCAAACATTGGGGAACTGATCCTAAAGAGGCTAATTCTCAGTTTTCAAAAAGCCTACAGAACAAATAACAAGCACCTGTGTGTGTAACTGCTTTGAAATTTGTTGCCCACCTGCTTAACCAGAAAGTGGCCCATGAGGTTTTGTGTCCAGAGATGCTCACCTTACTCCTTGAAAGACCAACAGATGACAATGTAGAAGCAGCAATCGGATTTCTTAAAGAGTTTGGCCTAAAAGTAACAGAAGTATCACCCAGGGGAGTGAATGCCATCTTTGAACGTCTGTGAAACATTCTTCACGAATTGGAAATTGACACACGAGTTCAGTATATGATTGAAGTGATATTTGCCATCAGAAAGGACAGATTCAAGGATCACTCTGTTATCCTAGAAGGACTTGATCTAGTGGAAGAAGAAGACCAGTTCACTCACATGCTTGCCCTGGAAAAGGACTACAATCCAGAGGACTTACTTAATGTCTTCAAGCTGGAACCAAATTTTATGGAAAATGAAGAGAAATACAAAACTCTTCAGAAAGACATTCTTGATGAAGATGACAGTGATTCAAACACAGACCAAGATGCTGGAAGTAGTGAAGAAGAGGAGGGGGAAGATGAAGAAGGGCCAAAAGTGACTATCCGAGACCAAACAGAAATCCACCTGGTGTTATTCTGTCTGACCATTTACCTTGCTGTTCAGTCACGTTTAGATTTTGAAGAATGTGCTCACATAGTGCTGAAAATCGACTTGCCTTACAGCCAAACAAAAGAACTGTGCTACATGATCCTTGACTGCTGTGCCCAGCAGAGGACATATGAGAAATTCTTTGGCTTGTTGGCAGTGTGTTTCTGCATGCTGAAAAAGGAATACATGGAGTCTTTCTGGGGTATCTTCAAGGAGCAATAGGACAGCACACATCAATTGGAAACAAATAAATTGAGGAATGTGGCCAGGATGTTTGCTCATCTCCTCTATACTGATCCACTTCCATGGAGAGTTCTTGAATGTATAAGCCAGAGTGACAAAACTACTCCATCTTCCAGCAGAATTTTTCTCAAAATATTTTTTCAAGAACTTGGTGAATACATGGGACTTGCTAAACTCAATGCAAGATTGAAGGACGAAACACTGCAGCCATTCTTAGAAGGATTGCTGCCCAGAGAGAATCGAAGAAACACTCATTTGCCATCAACTTCTTTAAGTGCATAGGTCTAGGAGGCTTACCAGATGGATTACGAGAACATCTAGAAAGCTCATCCAAGATTGTCAGAGGAAAGACATGGGATGCTGAGACTCTGACTGAAGAAGTCTGTCCCAGCTTTTTAAGTCTTTGGCCAATTGTGTCCTATCAATATTGGCTGAAAATGCTGCTGCTCAGTGTACAAAGAACTAAACCAGGGAGTAAAATCACACCTAATGGCTTGTGCCTTACCTCCTTAATTCTTCTCCTTTCATTCACTCTAGTCAAAAGACCCAGATGCCCTTTGCCCCAGACCACTGCTATCAGCAAGCTTTGGGAACTACACAAGTGAATGTGTAGGGAAGGCATTCTGTATGTAGCCCATAGACAAATATGGGCTGTTTGGTAGAAGGCCCCTGTAGGAGAGAGCTGCCATGTTCTAAAGTCATGCCATGGGACTCAGGATTCAGGTGCTCTTATGCCATTTTGAGACCCATTGACAAGTTAGATATTCAACAAGGTCTTCACAGTCACACCAAATTAGGAGTCTAATGTTGACTTTTTATGTTTATTTTGTTTCCTTTGCCTAGGCATGTTGCCTCTTAATTACTTGACTTTTGGGCTTTTTGCCACAGTAGGACTCTGCCACCAGACAGGGGAGCTTCCATGGAACTTCTGTTTCTACTCCACCATCTTGGCTCCGCCCATTCTTTGTGTTTTGTTTGAAAAAGACTTAGATGCTGGTTTCCTTCTTCTGGTAGAATGAAGTAGTTGGTTATGTTCCTCAGAACATTTGCCTTCTTTCTGTGTCTTTTCAATTGTAATTTGATTTGAATGGTTCCATCATCTACATTTTTTTATGTATAAACACTGTCTTCCCAAGGATTTTTTTTTCATTTTTAAACAAATGCTTTATTAATTTCTGTTTTACATCATTCATTTCCGCCAGATTTTGAGTTACAATCATTTTCCCCCCATTATTCCCCTACCCAACCTCCCAGAATAGTAATCCCACAAGATTACTTGACTTTGGGGCTTATTGCCACACTATGGCTTTAGGGCCAGCTAGAGGAATTTTCGTCCCGAACGTGTGGGGGGCAACTTCCGTTTCTGGCAAGCTGTAAACCCACCCACGACTTTCACCCTAGATCACAATCCAGATCCAGGGAGGTTAAAGCAAGAGCGATTACCCCCCAAGACTGATCGCTGGATCTCCCTACAAATTTGCAGGCTGGGAGCGGGAGCTGCCTCTGAAAATTACAAAATGGCGTTTGTCCTCAGCGGCTTCTAGCCCCCAGGGGAGGGAGCCCACGCATTCCCTAATACCAGTCCCAAAGTCCATAGGACACTAACCTCTTACTTTGTCCTAGGCAAGTCTATGTTGATAATTCTGGAGTCGCCACAGCTCCTGGTGTTCTGGGGTTCCTCCAGCTGGCTGCTGGCCCTGCCGCCCTGGGGCTAAAACCTCGGCTCATGCGGACCTGGGCTCGGCTCGGCTCGGCTCCTGCGCTCTGCGCGCTGCACGCTGCCAGGTCCCAGACCACTGCACTGGTCCTTCCTGCAGGGCTGCTGGGCTGTCCTCAGCGGGAGGTTAGCTTCTCTGTGTCGTCCTGTGGGTGCTGGGGCTCCAGAAGTTGTTCAGAGTCCCCTTTTACATCGTTTGGGGGGAATCTGGGGGGAGAGTGGCTTGGATGAGCTGTTTCTACTCCGCCATCTTGGCTCCGCCCCATCATCCTTCCTTTTTGGCGCCCGGGTTCACTCCCTCTTCCCGCTGCTCCTTCCCGACCCTTCTCCTCTCACCATTCCAGCTGGACTGTCTTCCCAAGGATTTTTAGAGGTTAATTTATTAAGACAATCATCATTCTTTTAGTAATATCATGTTCACTAAGGTTTTTTTTTTAATTTTGTCCTTTCAAAATAGTATTTTTTGTTGTTGTTTTTAAAGAGCTCTTAAATGTGTTTACCGTGAGTAAGTTCTTGAATAAAAATCATCCATTAAAAATAAAGATATAGGGGCGGCTAGGTGGTGCAGTGAATAGAGCGCCGGCCCTGGAATCAGAAGGACCTGAGTTCGGAGCCGGCCTCTGACACTTAATCCACACAAATAAAAACCTAGCCGTGTAACCTTGGGCAAGTTACTTAACCCCAATTGCCCTAAAGGGGCGACTAGGTGGCGCAGTGAGTAAGAGCGCCACCGGCCTCGGAGTTTGGATGACCCGAGATCAGATCCGGCCTCAGAAAATGAGCACCCACGCATAAATCAAATGACTAGCCGTGTAACCTTGAGCAAGTTACTTAACCCCAATTGCTTAATAAAAAAATAAATAAAGATATAGGGGGAGGAGCCAAGATGGCAGAAAGGAAGCAGTAACCTCGATGAGCTCTTTGGGTCACTAAGTCTCAACGGGTGAATCTGAGTAGATTCCGCAGTGACAGAGCCCACTGGAAGACAGAGCAAATAAAATCAGGTCTAACTAATTGGAAAAATATCAATTGCTCATGGCTGGGTTGAGCTAATATACTAAAAATGATAAATTTACCCAAACTGAATTATGTATTTAGTGCAATACCAATCAATTTACCAAAAAAAAAAACTACTTTCTAGAGTTAGACAAACTGCTAACAACATTTATTTGGAAGAACAAACGGTCTAGAATACCAAGGGAATTAATGAAAAGAAATGCTAGGGAAGGTGGACTAGCTATAACAGATTTTCATCTGTATTATACTGCAGCAGTCATCAAAACTCTTTGTTACTGGCTGAGGAGTAGAGTCGTGGATCAACGGAACAGTTTGGGTGCACGAGATCTAGCAGTTAATGAGTATAGTAATCTATTGTTTGATAAAGCAAAAGACCCCAGTTTTTGGGATAAGAATGCACTATTTGACAAAAACTGCTGGGAAAACTGGAATATAGTATGGCAGAAACTGGGCATAGACCATTATCTAACACCATATACCAAAATCAAGTCTAAATGGGTGTATGATCTAGGTATAAAGGATGATACTGTAAGCAATCTGGGAAAGCAAGGAATAGTTTACCTGTCAGATTTGTGGAGAGGGAAAGACTTTAGGACCAAACAATAATCTGAGAGCATTATAAAATGTAAAATGGATAATTTTGATTACATTAAATTGAAAAGCTTCTGTACAAATGAAGCCAATGTAATCAAGATCAAGAGGGAGGTGGGAAGTCGGGAAACAATTTTTACAACCTATGTCTCTGACAAAGGACTCATTTCTAAAATATACAGAGAATTGAGTCAAATCTATAAGAATAGAAGTCATTCCCCAATTGATAAGTGATCAAAGGACATGAAAGTCCAGTTTTCAAAGAAAGAAATTAAAGATATCTATAAGCATATGAAAAATGTTCTAAATCACTTGATTAGAGAAATGCAAATCAAAACAACTCTGAGTTACCAGAACTCTTCAGTCAGATTGGCTAAGATGACAAAACAAGAAAATGACAAATGCTGGAGAGGATGAGGGCAAATTGGAACACTAATGCATTGCTGATGGAGTTGTGAACTTATCCAACCATTCTGGAGAGCAATCTGGAATTATGCCCAAATGGCTATAAATAATTTCATACCCTTTGACCCAACAATACCACTTCTAGGGTTATATCCCAAAGAGATCATAGAAGTGGGAGGAAGACCCATTTGTACAAAAATATTTATAGCAGCTCTTTTCATGGTTGCAAAGAATTGGAAATGAAAGGGGTGCCCATCAATTGGGGAATGGCTAAACAAGTTGTGGTATATGAATGTAATGGAATATTATTGTGCCATAAGAAACGAGGAGGAGACGGTTTTCATATTTACCTGGAGAGGCTTATACAAACTGATGCTGAGTGAGAAGAGTAGAACGAGAAGAAATTTGTATATGCTCACAGACGCAACATATGTGTAATGACCAACTATGACAAACTCGACTCTTCTCAGCAATGCAGTCAATCTTGAAAGACTCATGATGGAGAGAGATGTGACATCCAGAGAAATAACTAGAAAGAACTGAGCTTGGATCTTGATGAAAGCAAACTAATTGATTTTTTTTCTTTTCATTGTTTGGTTTTATTTCTTCTTTACCATTTTTCATCCCATCTAGTACAATACACCTTTGTAACTTGACCAATGTCTAATATGAAAGTATTTGCAGATCCTTTACTGTAATATATGCTGTTGTGGGGGGTAGGGAGGGGGGAAAGGAAATTTGAAACTCAAGGAGCTATGGAATTGAATATTGTAAACTAAAAATAAACAAATAAAACAAAAAAGAAAGTGAGATGACTCTCAGAAGATAGTTGTCAATAATTGTGACTGGGCATGAAATATGGCAATGTGACTCTTCCAAGCTGAGAACCATTTGTCCATGCATTGGTAGTGAGACGGGTGGGAGGGAAATATAAGCAGTCTTTTACAATATATCTACTATGGTAATGTTTTGCATAGCTATACTTGTACAACACATACTGAATTGCTTACCTTCTCAGAGGGAGCGGGTGACACGGGAGGAAGGGAATGGATCTGAAAATCAAAGTTTTAAAATTAAATTTTTCATAAGATGTCCAGGCATTGGGACTCAGAGATTCACCTTGCCCTAATGGCAAAGTCGAAGGGGATAGGGGAGAAGATATGGGAGAGAGCAGATTGGATGAGGGGATATCTAGTTGGACTGCTATTCTGGGGTGGTGGGTAGGGAAAAAATGGGGGGGGGAATGTAACTCATAATCTGGTGGAAATGGATGATGTAAACCAGAAGTTAACAACGCATTTGTTTAATTAAAAAAAGAAAAGAAAAGAAAAAAGAGAAATCCTAGGGAGATGAATTTATGTCCAAAGAGCAGGGAGAGAAGCCAACACCTGCTTAAGTGTGGCTTTCTCTACCTTTTGATTTCAGGCTCCTCCAGAGGTGTATTCTTTGTTAGTCTCTCAACTAACACTGTCAAAAATCTGAGATCTCCTTGGCTGCAGCAAGAAATGTGAATCCTCTGCCATAGGCTGTTGCCTCAAAACTCTGTCTTTATACTTATTCTCTGTTGTGGCTTTATAAGTACCATGGCTCTGATCCTTTTGGTTGGAGATCTCTAGAGCTGTGCTCAAAAAGTCTGCATTGGATTTTTCTTCTTTGAGGCTGACTTCAGGAGGTCATTTTCATTGGTTTTGTGAGTGGTCCATAACTTTGCTTGGAAATGGGGGCTTTGCTTCATGTTCCCAGATTTTCTCACACCTGACAAGATAGTTTAATATGCAGGGCCCATATAAAAGGAGGATTAAAAGTGATCTCAGAGTAGAGGAAGACAAAGAAAGAAACCAAGAGCCTCCTTGAGTTCAATAGTTTTATCATGAAAGACTTGGGGAGGACCTTTAAGTAATTAATTCCAAAACAGTGCATACCAATAAGTTGCTTAAAATAAAACATGTATGTACCACAGGACACACAGAATTTAAGTCAAACTGATTTTTCCATTAATGGAAAACTATTCCATAAGGTACCTTCTCTAAGGAAGTTGCACTGAAATTCTTTTCCCCAAACGGAGGACATGTTTGCTTTAGTTTCAATAGTTAAATAGAATAACAGCTACAGGGCTCTCAATCAGTTGTACCAATACCCAATTATTCCTACATCATCTTTCAACATGTAAGTTTCTTATTCGATACAGATGTATATCTAGTAAGTGGCAGATGTCCCAAACTCCAAGAAATTCCAGCTAAAATCCACTTTGATTACATTTACATGTACATATATAGACATACACATATATTTGTGGTCATCCCCTTCCTGCTCCTGGATGTCCACAACAAAGGAGAAAACCACGTGTTTCTCTCCTTCATTGGACTTAGTGTTTCTTCACTGTATTCCTTCTGTCTTTTCAGAAGTGGCATCTGTACAATCCATACAAGTTTGTTTTGAAGAACTGAACTCACTACAGGGACAGTTCTTCATCAATGTTTTTTAGAGGGTGATCCAAGAATCCTAAGAGGCAGAGATGATTAGAAGACACAGTATGGGGTAGTGGTGCTTTTTCTAGTGCTATGCTATGAGGCTGCAGGAATTCTGCAGAATTTTGGATGCTGCTGCAAATGAAAAATCAGTTTAACAAATTCTACTTAACCATCACATGTAGAGTTATCCCTTCCACATTATGACTTTGCTCTTTGCAGTTTTGAAATCATAGGTTGGCATAAGAAACTGGGAATTTGGCGGGGGTGGGTGTGTTAAAAGCTGCAGATGCCACAGAAAACATTTAGAACCTGAGCAGTGAATAAAATACATAGTATTGTGTATCAGCACATTTTATCTTTTAATACCATGATAAATCAGACTTCTTCTCTGGTATGAAGGGAGGGCCAGAATTTTTTTCATGGATTTTCTTAGATCATGGAGGCACTGTGCCCTTAACACCCATCATGTGGAAGGGATGGCTATATTATGAGTGGGTGGAGGGAAGGGAATATTTATATTTATTAAATATCTATATTTATAAATA
Organism: Gymnobelideus leadbeateri; assembly: GCA_011680675.1. Classification (NCBI taxonomy): domain Eukaryota; kingdom Metazoa; phylum Chordata; class Mammalia; order Diprotodontia; family Petauridae; genus Gymnobelideus; species Gymnobelideus leadbeateri. The sequence continues at coordinate 20,972 of WOXC01006250.1, forward strand.
TCTACTATGTGTCATGTAGCATGCTAAGTACTTTGCAAGTCCTCTCGACTGGTCTTCACAGCTACCCTGGGATGTGAGTGCTATTTTCCTCCTTTAATAGTTGAGAAAAGTCCCTGTTGATAGGATAGGAACAACATCTGTGCCTTACCTTGAATAGGGAGCCACCTCTGTGGGGAGAGTCCCTTTCTTGGTACAGGTCAGCACCTTCGTTTTGGAGTTGCTTAGAGACTTGTCAGGGGCAAGCTTTGCATTGGGAAGTTGGCATTGGGAAAGTCTGCTTGAGTCCCATGTGCCTGGCATCCTAGAGAGAAATGCTAAGGGTTGTGTTCTCCATGATTATGAGAGTCACTAACCCTTACCTCTGCTTCTCTGTGGGCATGTTGCAAAGTCATTGTCAAGGGTGTATCTGTGAATTTGCTGAATCATGAATCGAATCTGAGCTCTCACCTGTTCGGCCAAAGTCAGTTTTCTTCTCAAAACGTGCTATTCTGGTAAGCTTTAGTTGCCTTCCCTTTGGTATAAATGGTAGGCAGGGACAAGTGTGCTTGGATATTAATGCTGCTGCTGTGTAGAATTTTTACACAGAAATGGCAAAACTAATATACAAGAACAGTTCACATACAACAAAGGGACAAGGTGTCTGCCCCTCTCCCACAGTTCAGAAGCTGTTACAAACCCAGGGTTTTTAGGGACATACATAGGAGTTTGCTTACCTCTCCTGAGTTGATTCTCTTTCCCAGTCTGCTAGGAGCAGGCAAAAGGAGGACTCAAATCAACACTCAGTCAATACATTTATTAAACACCTACTATGTGTCAGGCACTATGCTAAGCCAGAGTACTTATTTCCTAAATAATCCTTTCATCTTAGCCTGGCTTTTTTCTTCCATGATTTCCCTTTCATTGTCTCTTACTTCCAGAAGACAAAAGTAGTTTTGAAGGATATCAAGTTGTTTTCAAGAGACATTGAAGAGCATTTAAATAAAAAAAAGTGCTTCTTGATTACTGGGTAATATCCATTCTGCTGAATTGAAGGCTCTAATAGATTATTCTTTCCACAAAAAAGATGAGCAATGACCCCTCCAGATGAGTTATTCCCTTCATCAAAAAGGGGGACTTTCTCTAGAAGTAGAATCCTATCTGCCTTCAGACTTCTATTTCCCCCAAGTAACACAATGTACTCTACACCCCCCCCCCCTTTCAGATCTATTCCTTGCCCACTCTTGTGGTCTCTGTTTTCATTGTGTTGCTGAGATTCTCTGAAGGCATCTGAAGCTTTCATGGCTATCCCTAGCAGATCTTCCAGTTCCAGAGGAGATACAATTCTCCCTTGCTGAATTTTATCCTTATAGAAGATGAGGGTTTTTTTTGTAGACTTGAGCAAATGTATCAGAGACAAAGGCATTCTGTGGACTTCTCTTTGCTTTCAATTTTTTCAGTAACTGAGGTCATATTGCCTTTATATTGATTTGGAAAGTGAATATTGGTTGTTAAGGTCTTTCTGTTTTAGTATGGGTGACCCTGTGTTATTTATGAATTGGGATCACCCCTGATTTCTTTATGAATTCAAGATCTGTGGACTTAAATGCTGTTATCTCACTAGTTATTTAACTTTAAAAGGGGCATCAAAGATAAAGCATTAAAATTTTATAATCAGGGGGCCGGAGCCAAGATGGCGGAGTAGAAACAGCTCATCCAAGCCACTCTGCCCCCACATTCCCCCCAAACGATGTAAAAGGGGACTCTGAACAACTTCTGGAGCCCCAGCACCCACAGAACGACACAGAGAAGCTAACCTCCCGCTGAGGACAGCCCAGCAGCCCTGCAGGAAGGACCTGCGCAGTGGTCTGGGACCTGGCAGCGTGCAGTGCGCAGAGCTCAGGAGCCGAGCCGAGCCCAGGTCCGCATGAGCCGAGGTTTTAGCCCCAGGGCGGCAGGGCCAGCAGCCAGCTGGAGGAACCCCAGAACACCAGGAGCTGTGGCGACTCCAGAATTATCAACATAGACTTGCCTAGGACAAAGTAAGAGGTTAATGTCCTATGGACTTTGGGACTGGTATTAGGGAATGCGTGGGCTCCCTCCCCTGGGGGCTAGAAGCCACTGAGGAGACACGCCATTTTGTAGTTTTCAGAGGCAGCTCCAGCTCCTGGCCTGAGAATTTGTAGGGAGATCCAGCCATCAGTCTTGGGGGGTAATCACTCTTGCTTTAACCTCCCTGGATCTGGATTGTGATCTAGGGTGGAAGTCATGGGTGGGTTTACAGCTTGCCAGAAACGGAAGTTGCCCCCCACATGTTCGGGACGAAAATTCCTCTATCTGGCCTTAAAGCCATAGTGTGGCAACAAGACCAAAAGTCAAGCAATTAAGTGGCAACATGCCAAGGCAAAGGAAATAGAAAAATGCAACCCTAGACTCCTATTTTGGGGGCATAGAGCGGGAAAAGGACTGTGAGGTCAGAAGTCCTGCTCCAAAAGCCCCAGGGGAAACCATGAGCGAGTTGCAGGCCATAGAGGACCTTAAGAAGGACTTTAAAAATCAAATAAGAGAAATGGAAGAAAAATTGGAAAGAGAAATGAGAAGGATGCAGGAAAAGTATGAAATGTGGGTCAACAGCCTGACTGAGGAAAACAACACCTTAAAAAATAGACTAACTCAAATGGCAAAGGAGGCCCAAAAGGGCAATGAGGAGAAGAATGCCTTAAAAAGTCGAATTTGCCAGATGGAAAAAGAATCTCAAAAGTTCACTGAGGAGATTCATTCCTTCAGAGTTAGACTGAGCAAATGGAAGCTAATGACTTTATGAGAAATCAAGATGCTGTTAAGCAGATACAAACAAATGAAATATTAGAAGGCAATGTGAAATATCTCATGGGAAAAACCACTGACCTGGAAAATAGATCCAGGAGAGACAATTTAAAAATTATTGGACTACCTGAAAGCCGTGATCAAGGAAAGAACCTAGAAATCACCCTTCAAGAAATTCTCAAGGAAAACTGCCCTGATGTTTTAGATCCAGAGGGCAAAATAGAGGTTGAAAGAATCCACCTATCACCTCCTGAAAAAGATCCCACAATGAAAACTCCCAGGAATATTATAGCCAGGTTCCAGAACCCCCAGATCAAGGAGAAAATACTACAAGCAGCCAGGAAGAAACAATTTCAATATTGTGGAAACACAATCAGAATAGCCCAGGACCTGGCAGCTTCTACACTGAGGGATCGAAGGGCATGGAATATGATATTCCAAAGGGCAAAAGACCTGGGAATGAACCCAAGGGTCACCTACCCAGCAAAACTGAGTATTTTGTTTCAGGGGAAAATATGGTCATTCAGTGAATAGAGGACTTTCAAGCATTCTTGAGGAAAAAAACCAGAATTGAACAGAAAATTTGACATCCAGACACAAGAAGGAAGAGATGCCTGAGAAGGTAATCAGGGAAAAGAAATCAAAAGGAACTTATCAAAGTTGAACTATTTACATTCCTATATGGAAAGCAATAACTGTGACTGATGATATCTTTCTCACTATGAAAATAATGGAAGAAGGGGGTGTGGTCATATGAATACATATGTGAATGTGTGTGTATATGGTTACAGTTATATGGATAGAGGGCATAGGTTGAATTTGTTGGGAAGGGAGAATACTCAAGGGATGAAATTATGAGGTGAGAGAGGAAAGTGGCAAGAGGAGATGGGGGGAGACAGGGTAGGGTAAACTATCCCATGTAGAAGAAGCAAGGGGAAGTGGTTGCAAAGGAGGGGGAGAATAAGGAAGGTTAAAAAGGCAAAACCACATTCACATTGAATTTGGTTCAGGGAGAAAATGACATACATACTAAATGGGATATCTCAACCTGCAGCAGGATAGGGGGAAGGGGGATGAGAGGAGGGATGATGGATGGGAGGGCATCCTTAGGGGGAGGGGAGGTTGGAAGTACCCAGTATAGAAGAGGGACAGGATCATGTAGGGAATGGACCAGGTGGGGGGTGGAATGAGTGGGAGGGAATTATAAGCAGCCTTGTACAATATATCTACTATGATAACGTTTTGCATAGCTAGACATGTACAACATATACTGAATTACTTATCTCCCAAGAGGGAATGGGTGACAAGGGAGGAAGGAAATGGATCTGAAATTCGAGGTCGTAACATTAAATGTTTCAAATATATATAAATACTATTATTAATACTCTTTTGCTTGTAATAGGAGATAAGATGTGCAGGCATTGGGATGCAAAGACTCACCTTCCTCTAATGGAAAAGTCGATGGGGGTATGGGAGAAGGTATGGGAGAGAGCAGATTGGAGGAAGCGTTATCTTGTGGGATTACTGTTCCGGGAGGTTGGGTAGGGGAATAATGGGGGGAAAAATGATTGTAACTCAAAATCTGGCGGAAATGAATGATGTAAAACAGAAGTTAATAAAGCATTTGTTTAAAAAAAAATTATAATCTGAGGGCAGGTAAGGAGAAGGTAGTGTTTGCACAATCCTGAATTCTAGGGTAATCTGCCACTACATTTGGATTTTTTCTCAATAAAACTGAAGCCTCTTTCTTGGTCAGTTAGCTCAGAGCCCAATCTTTAGCTTTTTAGTTATTTAAACTGAAGAAAACTTTCTCCATAGGTAGTTCATTTTTAATCACTATATTTACAAATCTATTATCTCCAAAGTCAGTAGTAACATGATTTATTAATGATAAATAACAATAGCATAAATATTCTTAATTACTATTACTGTTATAACATCTCATTTGAGAGTTACAACTAGACATGTCTCTAACAATCACTTAGATAATTTAAGGTACCAAGAGTCTCCTCAGAATTATCTTTCTCTACAAGATAAAAATGAAAACAATTTTTAAAAAGGCATCTTCACTGTTTCTCACTTATTTTCGCCTAGTTATAACAAAAGTCTCTTCAACCCAACAAACTCCCATTTCCTCAGTATTTCGTGTGCCTTTTATAGTTAACAATTATAGGCTCTGTAGGAGAGACTTTTAAAACTACAGATCCAGGTCCCAGGATTTCCTTGGGTTTGGAAGTCCATTTCTACTCCTCCCCCATTCATGCTCCAGAGGTCATAAACTTCAAGAATGAAAAGTTCTTTCAAACAGGTATTTGTGTGCTTGTTTAGTAGCATTTTATATTTATTTTTTAAGAGTTTGCCTATGGCCTTTTCTGTCAAAATGCCATTTGGGAGCAGGCCTGTCCTAGCCTGGGAATGAGTGAATTATGTCATGAAAACATGGGAATGAAGCACAACTGGCTAGTATTTTTTTCTTAGCCAACCTTGTCTTTTTGAAAGCAGTTCAGGTTAGTTTGTCATTTTTTTTAAGAATCAGGGTTTCTAGGCTCAGCCCCTTGAAGAGAAGGGGCATGGAGAAAGCCCCCCTGAAGACTTCTGGATCCATAGCAGTGGATACTTACATAGCCCTTCATGTTTTGCAAAGTGCTTTACATGTATTGTCTCATTTGATCTTCAGTAACCCTGGGAGATAGGTGTGTTTGTGATTTGTATTCTACAGGTGAAGAAAAGGTGGGTCCGAGGTTAAGTGACTCATCTGAGGCAATACTTGAATTCTGGTCTTCCTGAGTTCAAGTCCAGTACCCTATTTTCTATGGCTCAAACCTGCCAAGGGTGTTAACTACTGTGGAGATTCTCTCCTCCCACCAAAAGAAAACCCCAAGCAAAATAAGACATTCTCAGAAGGATCATGATAGCCCTATGGCCCCAGGAGCAGGACTCTGAGATTTCCTATTAACCCACCTTTAGGTGTTGAGTTAGGGATCTCAAGGTAGACTTGCCTTAGTATGGGTCAATCCCTTCCTTTGCCATTGTGGCTCTTATATTCATGGATCATCTAATCAGATGGTACAATCCAGGCACCAGGTTTCAGATAAGTTTATGGAAAAAAAACAAGTCAGTTTCTACCTCTTTGAGGGCATTTTCCCCACCCCTGGAGATAAAAGGAGATTTTTGAGTTGTTAAGCCTCCTCTCTTGCCAGTGCCTGGGAGCATAGAGTAGTAACTACTTAGAAACAAGGTGCTACCCATCTCATAGTATAGACTTGGTAGGGCTCGACCTGGGACTCATTAGTTCCAGGTGCTGACTCTGCCAGGCAAGGCTAAGACTGCTAATGGCTCAGTAGAGCTTTCCCTTGGGGCTATTGGAGTGCTCCTAATGAAAAGGTAGAAGTGGAAATTCACAGCCCTGTTCTTTCTGTGGAGCTGGATTCAGAAGTGGAGAACAAGCCTATAGTAGGTATGCAGGAATAACTATTTCTTTAGGCTTTGCATGTCCTTCTGAAAGAGAACAGTAACTTAAACCTCTACCTCCCATGCTAACTTCTCTTTCCCTGAGAATTCCATGACACTCTTCTTGGGTGCCACATCTTTCCCATCCCATCATCGGATGTCATTGACAGTAGTTTGGTGTTGTCTTAAGAACATTTAGGAAAAAAATGCAAATAGCAATATTTAGTTAAGTGAGTGTATACTCTGAGGGAAGCCACCTGTGCACGACTTGAATAGCTCATCAAATGATGAGCCAATGTTCCTTTAAGGCTCCTTCAAACATGTGTCTGTGGGACTTGTGGAGCTCTGACACAGAAAGCCGTGCCTGGCCTCAGACTATCCAGGTTCTGGTTTTCTTTTGCCAACTAGAGGATTCCTTATTTCACCCATAATCTCCTTGGGCAGTGCCATGATGATGGCCCCAGCCCACTTACTTGAAATAACTTTTGGTGAATTTTTTTTCTACTAGGAAGAAATATGAAACTAAATAGGTAGTGGAGAATTTAATTTCAATGAATTAAGTATGAGTGGCTGCTAAACATGATGAGGGGCATGCATTGATGTTAAGCAGTGGGTCCATAATGAAATAAATAACTGCTAAAAGCCTATCAAAAGTGGTCAAGGCCTGAGATTCAGGGTAATAATTGGGTTGTCATCAAGGCTCAGATTGGAACTAGGGAAGTCTGGACAAGATAAGAACAGGGAAGCACCAGTGGACGATGTTCTAAGTTTATCCTTAATATGATGAGGAGACAAAAGTATGGAGAGCAAGATGGAGCATCTAATGTGGAAATTTTTTTGTTCTCTGGATGTTGAAAGGTTGTTAATGACTGATAGATTAAGGGTTAACTAGATGAGGTGATGTCTTGCTAGCATTGGCAGTATAATACAAGGCAGCCAAGCTATGCTGAGAATAGTCTATTTAAAGTAGAGATGGTTTTTTTCCCCCCATGCGTTTAAGACAAAGTAGAGATGATGATATAGTCTTTTAGTAGCCTTTAGGCAATGCTTTCTGTGACTCTGCTTCAAAACATTTATCCTGTGATTCCTCCACTAGCTAACTGATCCTTCATTACCTTCCAGGCCTTGTAAGTTAGGAGGGATTTTTGTGTATGGTGAATGCTGGGTACCAACTTCACCACCCTGAACTATGTAACTTTGGTTAGGATGACTGCTTTGTAAACAAGAATTTAATATGTTGAATATGCTATTTACATATAAAAACATTTTCAGTTCTTTGGTATTTGGGAAAAGATCAATCCTGGATTGAATCACTATTGGCAAAGGGCTCTACTAAGTTTATTTCATCATTAAACCTTTTACACATTTAAGTGCCATTTCCCAATTTGGGATGTTCTAAAGCTGGCAGTACTGCTCCTAATCTATTAATGGTCAGTCAACACTAGGGCCCTACTATGTGTCAGGCACTATGCTAAGCTGGGGCAAAAATAGGACAAAAGGTAAAAATGTTTCAGAATAGCATGAAGAGGTGAGAACTGAGATACCTTGAGCTGATCTTCTTGAAATGTAACTAATCCCAAAATTTCAGTTCTGGTGCTTAGAACTTCAAGACTGTTTCTGTTAGTGTGGCCTTGATCAAAGTTAAGGTTATCTGAACTGGAAGAAAGGATAGGGCAGAGGGTTGATGGAGGCTGGGTGGTGTGGACTGCAGATATGAGGACTAGTTTCCTACCATCCCAGGAAATTCTGGGGGCACAGATCCTTGGAGGGGAATCATCACTTTAGAAGCCAATGCAAGCCTGCTGGAATATCTGCAAACTTCTTCTCCTCATGTAAGATTGTCTCTGCTGATAGAGGTGACAAGATGCTATGATAATTCAGAAAAGTATACTTAGTTATAATCTTAATTTTCAAATGATACAATAACACAAACGATTGTTAAGGCTGTGTATATTTGCTGTTTAATGTACAAAATACGACATTCATCTTTGAGTGTTTTCTTAAAAGTCTCTGCTCTTGAAGATCATCAATAGTTGGAAAGATACTTAAATCATTGAAACTTTAAATATGTTTTACACAATACTATATGTACAAAAATACAAGTTAAATATAAACATAAAGCAGTCATAATTTTATGACTGTTTTTTGTGATATTGTTCAACATAACAAATTTTACAGTTCTTTGCATCATTAAATCTTTTACACAGTTAAGTGCCATTTCCCCATTTGGCATATTCTAAAGAGTGACAGAAAAGAAAGTAAAATAGGGCAGTATCTTCACAAACCAATGAATCATTTGACTGCAATGTATCATAAAACACACAAAAGTTTGCTTGTATTGGACACAGAGTAAGTCTGTGCTAGGTCATTCTATGGCAGTCTCACTATTTTATGGTGCTCTCACACAGGGAGATAAGATGGGGTCTTATGTATAGAAGGTTGTGGGAGGAATCTAGGGCTGCTCTAGAGGAGGAGTCTGGGGAGGGTCTTATGAGGAGTTAATGAGGTCAATGAGTGATTAAAGTTAGGGGGGCCACCTGGGGACTATAGACAATGGTGGCCCAGACTGGTTCAAAAGTGGACTCATATTTTGATAGGCTCAAGGTTGGGGGGGGGGTCTAATAACTGAGGTTGGAAAGTTGTCTAGTAACTTAACAGAGGTTTGGGCTCAGCCATAATGTAAAACTTATTGCCTCATGCAGATGCCTCATCAAATGAGAGGATTTAATCAGAGTTCAAGAGCCTGTACCTCAAGGACTCAAGGAGAGCCCATAGCTCATTATAGGGACTGAGGGTAGAGGGGAAGAACCCAGTGGAGTTCTCCTCCTCTCAGAATCTGAGGGTGTTCCACTCCTCCAGGCCCCTTTTATACCCCTTCTTCCCATAATGCCATTCAGGTTGCATCATGTCTTCACATGTAAGAAATGCATCTATAGAATTCAGGGGCTCTTATTAAACCCTAAATGAAGTTCCAAAGGTTGATATTCTTCCATGTGAATGTTGCTAGGGAAGGTCTACTTCAAAAGAATTTGACCACTCAAGCCTTCTTTCACTCAGTAGTGAGGGGTGTGGGTGTGTGGTCCTAAAGTGAAGAGTTTTATTTTGGAGAGGGGCCTGTAGAGTGGGACATATCTGAAGATAGCTGCTGAGTAGATGGATGATGATGATTGATGGACTGATTTGATTGGAGGAGGAGGACGATGATGATGATGATGATGATGATGAAGATAGCTGAAGATGACTTGTTACCCCAAAACCAAATGTAGTAAAGTTGCTGAAGCAATAGAGTTGATTGAGGAAGGGTGGGAGGAAGTATGACCCTGGGTCAAAGCAGTTTCTCAACAGGTAATTCAATTTGGCCAGGAGCCTTCAGCAGCCCAGTGGTTCCAGGGCCAGAATGGGGGGCTTGGGAGAAAGTGAGTGTAGGCCTGGGCTGTGTGATTATCAGTGTGGTCCTGTTCACCTGCTGGGCTGGCAAGGCAGCCTGGGCCCGGGCCTTGACCACATGGGAGCACAGAAGAGGGCCTAGAGAACCAAAGTCTGTCCTAAAAGCATCCTGATGATCTGGTGGTGGCCTCAGCTTTGCCAGCACTGGGGCACAGTGTTTCAAAAGGAGGCTCTGCACGTGGCCAGCCTCAGTGTGGTCAGTGCTGCTCAGCACTGGGCCTTCTAGGACTCTCTGAATCTGCTCACCTTCTTCCTGAAGCCTGGGTAGGATCAGAGTTTGAATGACATCATGTCCAAGTTCTGCCAGGCCAGCAATAGAGCCATAGCGGGTGGGCCAGGGAGTCTTCTCAGCTAGCCAGGTCTTGGTGAAGGTCTTGGTGACCCGGGACTGGATGTTGTTGCTAGTTGTAGTGAAACGTTTGCAGATCTGAGCTACCAGGCCAGCTGCAAAATCCCTGAGCACCCAGTGGTTCTCTACCTGTGGTCTGAGGCACAGTTGGTGGGTCACAACACAAGTCATCACAGCAGGCAGCAGCTCATGGATGTATTTCTCCAGGTGCAGAGTGGGATTACCCAGCAGAGCCTTCACCATCCTCATCAGGTAGACTAGGAGGGCCAGGTTATTCTGTGCCACATTCACTCTTATCCCCTCAGAGATGAAAGTGCTGAACCTGGGCAGCATCTGGTCAAGGCCAGGGTCTGTGGCTATGCTCTGGAGGGCTTCTGCTCTCTTGGCCTCACAGGCCCCTACACAGGCCTCAGTCATCAGCTTGTAATACAGCTGCTGCTCCACAGACAGGTCATGGATACTGGGGGGCTTCAGTCTCAGGGGGGCTCCTTCTGGCAGAGGGGCAGCTTTCTTCTCTTTCCCTTTAGCCTCTGCTGACACAGCCCCTTGACCTTTGGCTCTCAGGGCTCCATCCTCTTCCTGGCCTGCCTTTGCAGGCTTCCAGTGCTCTGTGGCTACAGGCTTTTGCTGCTCTTTGGGGGCTGGGGCTGGGTTCTCTGGGATGGCTGGCTGAACCCCCTCAATGCTGAGCCAGTGAGCTTTCAGGTAGACATCAAGGGGAAGGCTGGGTAGGGGAGTGTTGATGATGTCATTCAGATCAACCTCTTTCTCCTCATAGAAATAAAGTTCCTGGCCCGCACCAGAGGCAAGCCTGAATGGGCTGGCTTCCTGGAACTGGAAGCCATACAGAGGCTCCATGCCCTTCAGCTTCAGGGCATAGTCTATGTCACTTGTGGTGAGCTTGCGACGCTTTCCCATGTGCATGAATTTCATGGCATCCTGTCCAATCTCCTTGATGCGATAGCTGATTTCCTCTGCTAAGAGCTGGCAGGCCTCTTCAGACAGCTGAGCCATGCCCATGGATTCTGCCACAGCTTTCATGGACTCTGAGGGCAACACAGTGTTGCTGAGCTTGCATTTCTTTGCTTCTGCCATAGTGAAACGTGCACCAGGGCCGATGCCCTCTCTAGGGGCAGTGCTTTGCCACCTCCCCACCTCTGGGTCTCCCACTCCTTGCTCACTCTGGTTCTTCACCAAATCTCAAGAGCACCTCAGGTGTCTGGAGCTGAGCTGCCAACCCCAAACTCTGCTTCCTGAGGGAGGTTTGATTATAAAGAGATTGGGTGGGCAAGATTTGGAAACTCAGAGCAGAAGGATGGAGGAGAGAGGGGCAGGAATCTGGGTAAGATTTAGAGAGGGGAGGGCAGGAGCCAAGTCAGATGGCAGGAGGCAGCATCTGCTGGGCTCAGGAATCTGAGTGTGTTCCACTCCTCCAAGCCCCTTTTATACTCCCCCCACCACAGGGTGGGAAGCTGGGAGGGGAGGAGTGGGGGGGGGGAGCAAAGTGGAGTGAACCTAGTTAGGATTCACACCTCAGGAGGCCCTTTGACCTTTCTGGAGGAGCATGAGGGTCACTGACTGAGAAGGTTGGAAGGACTTGGGCTGCCTGCCCCCACCTCAGGAAGCTAGATTTGGGCTGAGTGTCCAGATTCTTGGCCACCCTCTTAAGCATTTGTTCACAATCAAAGGAAGAGAAAATTAATCTCAGGGACCCCTTTCAAAGCACTTGTTTTGCCTCCTTGCTCATTAGAAGAAACTGGGCCAGAGGAGATTGATTAAGGCTGGCAGTGCTGCTGCTATTCCATCAGTGTTCAATAAATAGGAGGGTTCTCCTATGTGTCAGCAGGGTGCTAAGCTGGGAATACAGACAGAAAAGACAGAGATGTCCTAACCTGAGCTCCCTCTTTACCTGAGGGCCTTTGGGTTCCTGATGCTACCCTGCTCTCAGAGAAGCAGAGGAAGGTGCTAAGGGGGACTGAGGAGACAGAATTCATTCCCTCCTCAATCTTGTTGAGACACCTTTGATGAGTTATTTCTGTTCCTAACAGAAATTAGGACTTAGAAGTTGAAGGGGAATGTAACACTGGTAAACTCTGCCCTTCCTACTGTCTTCCTTCCCAGCCTAGAGACTTACCCTAGAGATGAGAGAAAAGTGAGAACAGAGCCTTCAATGAAATGAATGGTGCTGAAAGAGTATTTCTTACGTTTGTACTAGAACATTCTACCCTGATTCTCACTGTCTGGGGAAGAGACAAACACTGAAGAGTTAACTACCCTTAAATAGCCATTCCCATCCTGTCTTAGCAACCACACTAGCACACAAAGTGGGTGGCTGGGACAAGTTCCTGAAGACACAGTATAAATATGACTCCATTCCTGCCACAGGGCTTCCTCCTCTCTTGTCATTTGGGTCCCAGCACCTGTGCAATAAGGGACAACTTGTCAATGGTGGGAAACAAGTCAAGCCCTGTTTTCTGTGAGCAAAAACTCATTGATTTCTTTTTTTCCTCCAATATAACAGCTTTGGCATGTAATAGCAATGGTAAAGATGACACAGGTATTCTCAATCACAATTTCAATGAACACTGTTACCTGTTATTTTATTGTATTTCACATTTATTCAATTAAAAAATTAATTCTCATCCACTGATTAAACATTTATGCAGATCATATATTTGCATGGCACATAAACATTTTGTATGACACAGCCACCCTGAATTGGGATGGTTCTAGAATGCATTTAAGGTTTCTGATACTGTGGTTCAGGCAGTCAGAATTGATCTTCTGGCTCCTCCTACAAGTATGCTAGCTGGCTACAAGTAAGGGAATAATAAACAAAGTCTGACATTTGTTGATGCTGTTAACCTTCAGAGGGCCTCCTGAGGTGTGAATCCTAAGCTGGTTCACATCTCTCAGGCCCTGCCCCCTCCCAGCTTCCCACCTTGTGGGTGGGTTGTATAAAAGGGGCCTGGAGGAGTGGAACACACTCAGATTCCTGAGCCCAGCAGGCTGCTGCCTCCTGGCATCTGGCTTGGCTCCTCTCCTCTCTATCCTGGAGGTGATTTGATCAGCAATAGTGCAGAGAACCTCATTTTTCTCTATTCCCAGGCTGGCCAGCCCCATGGAGGAGGGGGTACAGAAACATTCTGTGCACACCCTTGTGTTCAGATCACTGAAGACGACTCATGACATGTTTGTGGCTGATAATGCAAAACCACTTGAGTTTCATGAAGAGAGTCACAAGCTGAAGATGGCTGTCAAACTCCATACAGAATATACTCCTCTATTACACAAGCCTACTTTGGATTGAAATCTCAGAGAGAAAGATGCTCAGGGTGCAGTGAATGCATGTGGCTATAAGCAGGATCCTGCCACTCAAGGACAAGAACTTGAATGTTTAGGAACTGGCACACATGCATATCCACCAGGACCTGGTGTGTCTTTGACTGCAGATACTAAGATTCAGAGGATGCCAATGAAATCTGCTGCACAGTCTTTAGCTGTGGCTCTACCTCCTTCACAATCCAGGACAGATGCAAACCATACTTCATCTGGACTTCCTGAATGTTCACAGTTCCCTGGGTTACCTATGGCTATGATGGAAGCTGGTGGCACCAAGAATGCTACAGTGGTGGCCAGAAGGACACCAGCCACGCCTAAACCACAGTGGCATCCACCATGGAAGCTATATAGAGTCATCAGTGGACATCTAGGGTGGGTAAGGTGTGTGGTAGTGGAACCTGGCAACCAGTGGTTTGCTACTGGTTCTGCTGATAGGACTATAAAGATCTGGGACCTGGCTAGTGGCAAGTTAAAACTTTCCCTGACTGGACATATCAGTCCTGTAAGAGGGGTGACAGTAAGTGCAAGAAGTCCATACCTCTTCTCCTGTGGAGAAGATCAGCAGATGAAGTGCTGGGATCTAGAATACAATAAGGTCGTCAGACATTATGATGGACATCTAAGTGCAGTGTATGGTCTGGATTTACACCCAACCATAGATGTGCTTGTGACTTGCAGCAGAGATGCTACTGTAAGGGTATGGGATGTGAGGACAAAAGTCAGTGTACACACACTGGCAGGGCATACCAATGCAGTGGCTACAGTCAAGTGTCAAGCTGCAGAACCACAGATCATTACAGGCAGCCATGATTCTACGATAAGATTATGGGACTTAGTGGCAGGGAAAACACGTGTCACTCTCACAAACCACAAAAAATCAGTCAGAGCACTGGTTTTGCATCCAAGACATTTCACATTTGACTCTGCTTCTGCAGATAACATCAAAGAGTGGAACTTCCCTGATGGAAACTTCATTCAAAACCTTTCTGGCCATAATGCTATCATCAATGCACTGGCTGTGAATTCAGATGGGGTGCTGGTGTCTGGAGCAGATGATGGCACTATGCATCTCTGGGACTGGAGAACTGCATATAATTTCCAAAGAGTACATGCAGCTGTGCAGCCTGGCTCTTTGGACAGTGAATCAGGAATATTGGCATGTGCATTTGACAATTCCCAAAGTCGATTACTGACTGCAGAAGCTGATAAAACAATTAAAGAATACAGAGAAAATGTGGCAACAACAGAAGAAACTCATCCAATCTTCTGGAAACCAGAAAGAATCAAGAGGAAGACATTTTAAAGTGGCAATATATACATGATTGGGCCAGTGGTTAATTTTGGCATTTATCAATGCATTCAGGCACATTGTGCTTTATATAGATATAACGGTATCTCATAAAACAGATTGGCATAAAATGATCATGATTGCTTTGTATTTCTATTTCATTTGTACTTTTGTACAAATGATATTGTGTAAGATGTGTTTGGAATTTCAGTGATTTCTGTCTTTCCAACTGTTGGTGGTTTTTTGAGCACAGACTTTCAAGAAAATACTTGAGGATGAAATCCATTGCCTTTTGTCCACTAATCAGAAAATAAAACATGACTTTGATGAAGTTGTTTGCTTTTTGTCTTTCTTTTGTTAGGGTCTCTGTACCTTGGCAGTTCATTCTAGTTCATCTCTGTCACATCAGTGAAATGGAGACTTGCATTAAGGTCCTTTGAAGAAAGTGTCCTGGAATCTAGAAAAGGTCTTCAGATTGGCCCTTATCTGGGGCTAATAAGGGGTTTTCCTCTTCTTCATGAAGTCATTGAGGTGCAGCCAGAATTTTGAGCCGCCACTTGGGTGGATTGTTGGTGTTGGTTTTGTTTCTTGCTTTTTTGGAGATGACTGATGCCTTCTAGGCTTCTGACATCTGTGGATGTGTCTGAGGAAGCACTGCCTCAGAGGGCCAGTAGGCCCTCCACTGGTCAGACACCAGGAAGCTAGATTTGGCTCAAGTATCCAGATACTTGGCCATCCTCTTCAATTGCCTTTGAAAGAGTCCCCTGATTTTACTTAATTTCCTCAGCTGTGAAATGAGTGGACTCAGTCCCCAGATTCCTTAGAGTTATGTCCCAGTGACAGTAACTCCTAGTCCTGATGGTTGATTCCTGGGCCCTGCCATTATTTTGTCTTTTACCAGGATCACATCCCCTCTGCCAAGGAAGTGTCTGCTCCACATTTGTTGAAGAACAATTGAGGCAATTAGCTAGTGCCACCCATAGCCTGGCTTATAGCTACTGTGTCAACAGGAGCCTCAGCATGCCCTAGCTCTTCTCTTTCTTACATGTAGCCTATGACTGAGTACCCTTTAGATATATTCCTGGCCAAGGAGAATGGTGGAAAGAAGAAAAAGTAGGATTTCTACAGCCTAAGAAAGTAGTCATTGAGGAAAATAGAGAGATCTTTCAACATTATGGAGATCTTGTTTGTTTTTTTTATAAGATATGTTTCCAAAACATCCCCAAGTATACCTTTGTAATTGATTACAGTCTCTTGTCAGATTCATCTCCTCAGAGAGTTTTGCATGAGGAGAGGAAGATTACAGATACCCCAGGTGGCTTTAATTAGCTTCTAACGTGATGATCATCACCTATGGAAATGTGTCCACACAACTTCCTGGAATGGCAAGAAACCTGTCCTCATATCTGGGGTTCACACCACCCAACCCACTCCTGCTGGCTCTCCATCACTGGGAGCATCAGTTCAAGGCCTCCTCCACCCTCTGCCCTTCCCTTTTCCTCCAGTTCAGACACCCATAATTTTGATCAAAACCACACTAAAAAGAACAGTCTTGAAGTTCTAGGCACCAGAGCTGAAATTCAATCATTAATTGGATTTCAAGAAGGAGCTCAGTTCAGAACGTTTTATTTCTCCCCTGGCCACACTACTGAGGCATATCCAACTTTTCTCCCATTCCTCAGGAATGGCATTGGGAAAAATTCTCATTATTCTACAAGATTCAGTCCCCCTCATCATGAGGAACTCAAAAAAGACAACTCCTAAGAAGTTGTTGAGTGTACCTTCATGGAATGAGTGTATCAGGTACACATTAAGGTGACAGTGGCCAGAGTAGACCATGGAAATTAAGAAAGCCTGGAAATCCCAGAGCCACCTGCTTTCCTGGGTCTGCTAAGATGTGGCCCCAAAGCCTGGAAAGAGTTTCCCTCTCCCTGGCATTTTCTACTGGAGGCCCTATGACTTACAACACAAAACTGATTTAAACTGAGCCTGTGAAAGCCCCAACATGTTGTAGCCTTGGAATGGCCCGTTCAGCTAAGACAGACTGCACTGTGCATCTGACTCTTTGAAACTTTGTGTTGCTTCTTCTTTATACTTTCATAGGATTTAGATCTGAAAGGCACCACAGAAACCAACTAGTCTCACTTTATAGAGGAGGTACAGAATGGTCAGTGAGGGGAAGTGACTGGCCTCAGATCCCATAGCTTGTAGGGAGCAAAGCCAGTATTGGAATCCAATCCCATCTTACTCTACACCATGTTGCCTCCCCTTCCCCCTTCTTGCTCCCTCACTAGATGGCAGATGCCTCCAGTACCCCAATTCCTTCAGTTTCTGACTCAATTTCTCTGTAACCCAGAACCTCATGTGATATTTGCTCTACACATAATTGGTGCTTTCGGCTTCTTTTAGGATTCCGCATGTGAGAGCTTAATTCGTGAATTCAAGGCAGAAATGAGGCCATGAAATTTGGTGAAAAACATTGGCAGAGAGAGGAGATACGTAATAAGTGGAAGGACGGTATCCACCCCAGACCATCAGGAGCAGTAGATCTCTTTAATGTTGCTAAAGACTTTTATGTCAATTCACAACTCAGAAACCAAACCAAAGAAGATCACATTGGCCCTAGGTAACTGGAATCATTCATAGATTCTTCAGCACCACCCCTTGTGGTGAGAATTTAAACATTCAACCTTAATTTGTGCATCCTGAGCAAGCCTGGGTGTAATAGATCCAGTTTTCAGAGGGGAAGGTGTCCCCCACTTTGTGGGACATGCTTGTACTTACTACTGATGAATATATATAAGGCATGGGGGAAAAGGCTAAAATCAGATAGGATGGGAATCATTGGCAGAAGTATCTGTGTCTAGAACTTCATAGTTTTATCATCTTGGGGACGTTGAGTTTTGCTTCCTTTTTATTATCTATTTGTTCAGATGCATCCTGAGGCTAAGAACTCACAAGGCAGATTGACAGTCAACCCACTCTCTTGACTCACAAAAGTGAACCATTCCAAACATTCTATAGTCTAGCAACACCAGCTGGACTCAGTCTAAGAGGGAAGGAAACAGTAGGAACAGGGAGGGAATACCCAATCCCTTTTCCATTTCAGCTAAACCAATTGACCAACCACACCACTGTACAATTATCATCAACAGCTCAGCTTAGGTGCTCCAGTGAACAATCCTTTGGTCAGCCATGGAATCACAGCAAGTTGATCCACATGTGAGACTGCCAACTTCACCCTGCCCTCTACTTTGGCAGGACTAGGAGAGCTTAACTGTAGCTCTGGGGCAAAATATTTTGGCATCTGGGTTCTTAGAAGCCATAGGTTGTGGAGGGTTTCAAGGACCAAGTCAATAAGCATGTTTCCACAACCTTTTAACGCAGATGACATTGGTTTTTGGTAGCCCAGGATGCTGAGGATGAGTGATTTTCCAATGATAATGATTGTTGTTTTGACCTCATTTTTGAAGAGGACCAAGAGCATCACAGGTGATGTCTTGACTGGTTGTCAGTGATGCAGACTTGCACAAAGTTGCCAGCTTTACTCTCTCTTCATATTTAGGGCCTTCAAAGTTACTGACTACTGCTGTAGGGCCAGGGTCCCTCCATCTCTTCTGCCCCAGCTTCTTCCAATGGGCAGGGAAGGAAGACAAACCACTTTAAAGAGCTCCCTGAGGTTAGCCTTTTTGTACAATCAAAGGGAGAGAAAATTGAAAGGGATGGCCAAGAATCTGGATACTCAGCTCCAATCCAGCTTCCCGGTGTCTCACCAACCAAGGTCCTACCTGTCTTCTGAGAGTCAGTGCTTCATGGAACCATCAACAAATGTCAGAGGGCCTCCTGAGATGTGAATTTTAACCAGGTTCACGACACTCCACATCTCTACCCTCTCTCCTCCTTTCTCTAACCCAACTTTCAGCTCAATTTGATATAAAATGAAATAAATTTTATCTCACTGTGCTTAGAGGTTTTTGGTTGGCTTTCCTTTCAGTCCTCTCCAACACTTTTGTGTCCACATTTGCCTTTGTTTGTTTTTTTGGGTGGACAAAGAAGATGGCATAGTTTGCTATTTCCTTCTCCACCCAATTTTATGAATGAGGAAACTGAGGCAAACAGGGTTAAATACCTTGTCCAGGATCACAGAGCAACTAAGTATCTAAGGTTAGATTTGAATTAAAAAAAAAAGTTCTTGAGTACAGACCAGGTATTTTATTTATTTTCCCATCTAACTGCCCTTTTATGCACATCAGAAGTAAAATTAATTTCAAAGGGATACTAAATTTAGTTGGCCAGAATTACCAATACACCTGGATATATGGGCTGTATAGCACACATGCACACACACACACACACACACACACACACACACACACACACACACACACACCTGAGAATGACTATTTAAGGACCTTTAACTCTTGGGGGTGACTTTCAGACACAGTGACATCTGGGTAGAATGTTCAAAGACATGGACAAGCCAAGCATTCCTTTGGTCCAATCCCAGAGCAGTTCCATTGAATTGGGTGAAATTTGCCCCCAACCTCTATAGGAGCCCATAATATAATAAAAGCCTGTAGGCAGGTGGAAAATAGTAGGACTCCCAACCAATGATTGGTCACAAAAAGCTCCAGTCCTTGCATTCCTACTGATTAGGAACAGCTCTGGGAAGCTCAGGAGCAGAGAAGTACTATGTGGACAAGTAGTAGGAATATATTGGAAAATGATTTCACATAGACAGGTAGCATGGTGTCTGAAAATGATCATAGGGCTTTAAATAAAAGTCAGCCTAGGAGGGGAGAGGTTTTAGAAGTACATGGCACATTCACCACCTTCTTTTTCCCTTGGAAGTGCGAAATGGGGAAGTTTCAATAGTCCAAGAAGCAAAAGCAAGAGTGGGAATAGCTAGACCTCTCTGCTAGAGCCTAGGGCATCAGCTGAAGAGCTAGCATTGACTCACCCTCTCACCAGATTCTCTCCCCCAGCAGCTCATCCACTGAAAGCAGGTTCCTGCCTACTGCTAGGAATGAAAAGCATTTCTTTTTCCAAACCCAACTCAGATCATTGAAGCAACCAGTGAAAGGCCCTGGGTCCAAGGTTAGGGTGTGCCTAGAACACACCCACCCCGCCCCCCCTGCAGTCTTGTCTTTTGTAATGTTCTCCACCAGTGCTACCTCATTAAGAGGTCCTGCCCTATCCTCTTCAAAGAGCCCAGCACACCCATCTTTTCTTCTTCTCCCTCACCCCCACCCCTGCCCACACACTTCCAGGCAGAAAGTCTGGTCTCATGACTCTCTGTGTAGTGGAATCATCTTTTAAGTTTTAAGATAGCAGTATTCATCGAATTTGCTGCTTGACAATTTATACAGCAAGCCAAATGGGACTGTGTCCTGCACAGGAGTACATGAAGATTTGACTCAAGAATGTCAATATTGTCCTAGGTCTAGACACTCCTATGTGATTTCTGCCATCGCCACTGCCACTTCCAAAGTCAGGAAAGAATTTTTAATCCAATAGTGAAGGCAGATCTATTTGACCAGGTTTTCGTAGCATTTGGGACTCTAAGCTTGCCATATTTTAGGTTCAAAAATGAGATCTTCCCAGTCACGATGATTGACACAATTGTCTTGTAAGAATGATCCCACCTTCAAAAAACTGACAGAATAAAAGTGTGTGAAACAGAGACCCCAAGTATGCTGAGGCATCTGGCTGAAGGTTTTAAGGTATAACGTGATGCAATAATTTGGGGTACTCTTGAAGGCCTTGAAGCCCTTGGTACAAGACCAAACTCTCAAGTTCATAACCTGGGCTAAGATATGGTCAATAGATGACAGAACCTGTTGTAGGTCATGAGTAAGTGGAAGAAGCTCTATCTACATTGGACACTTTATACCAAGGAGGCAAAGAACTTAAATGTTTTACACATATATCTAATGGCTTTCTGTTTCAAAATGTTGCCTACCTTTAAATAGATAATTAAGTCATTCTGCTAGCAGACAAAAACCTGTCCCATACAGATACACAAATATCTATAACTGAATTATTACACATTTCATGTTCTCCCTCTGATTCAAAAGAGGCCAATATCTGTAGCCACCATGACAGCTTCCATCACTGCTCAAGATTCACAAGTTTTAATAATCACTTATTTCCTCTAAATCCTGCCAACACTAATGCTTGGATATCAAAACACAGTTAGTAAAATAACAGTGTGTAACCTAACTGACCATAGGGAGTCACTAGTCTCCTTTACCTGAAGGAGGCATCTTACCTGGACAGAAGACCAAGCCACAAGGAGGGTTCCACAGATATCCTAATCCTGGTGTTCCCTGGGGAGACAAAGTATAGCCTCTATCCTAAATGCTCATTCTTTGTGGAATAGACCATAAGGCTGCCTCTTCTTCTGTGGAGAAATGAAATAGGGTCCTTCAGTTGTGATCTGTTCACTCCAGAGCATTGTCTAGAGGAAAGGGCCTTCAGATCAGTAGAATGATTATCTAGCCTGTCTGGAAACTCCTCTGGCTCTGCTCTTCCAGAAGGCTGCACGTTTGCCATATCCAAATCAAAGGTAAAGATTCAGTCCAAAAAGATCCTGTGAAGTATCTACTGAGTAATAGTATTTTAATTCAATATTAATAGCATACATTTACCCAAGGATGTAAAAAGCTGGGACCAAGAACTAAAGCAGGGAGTACATTCTGACCTAACCTGGCCCTCCTCGTCTACTGATGAGGATGATGAAGGCTCTGCTGGGTAATGCCACTCTGCACCTGGGGAAATACATCCATGAGCTGCTGCCTGCTGTAATGACTTCTGTTGTGACCTGCCAGCTGTGCCCCAGAACACAGGTAGAGAATCCCTGGGCACTCAGGGATTTTGCAGCTGGCCTGGTAGCTCAGATCTGCAAATGTTTCACTCCAACCAACAACAACATCCAGTCCCGGGTCACCAAGAGCTTCACCAAGAGCTGGCTAGCTGAGAAGATTCCCTGGGCCACCCGCTATGGCTCTATTGCTGGCCTGGCAGAACTTGGACACGATGTCATTCAAACTCTGATCCTACCCAGGCTTCAGCAGGAAGGTAAGCAGATTCAGAGAGTCCTAGAAGGCCCAGTGCTGAGCAGCACTGACCACACTCAGGCTGGTCACAAGCAGAGCCTCCTTTTGAAACACTGTGCCCCAGGGCTGGCAAAGCTGAGGCCACCACCAGATCATCAGGATGCTTTTAGGACAGATTTTGGTTCCCTGGGACCTCTTCTGTGCTCCCATGTGGTCAAGGTTTGGGACCAGGCTGCCCTGCAAGCCAAGCAGGTGAACAGGACCACACTGACCATCACACAATTTTTATTTCCTGAATTAACATGTGGGAGACTTTCTGAAAATTATCACTCCTTAATTTGTACAACCTATGTATCATATGATTTCTGTGGAAACAATAGTCAACCATCCCTTACAACACAGAAACTGTGTGACCACCACCACAATACCATTTTGGTCCAAGACATGGCCAAATGACCTTTCCTTTTATTAATAAAATGCTAGAATTATTAAAAATTAATTACCTAAGAACTATATATTCCCAACTTTTGAAAAGTGACATCATAAGACAATTGCCATGGATGTCCTAGACTATTAATCCTGAAAAAATGTTTCCATAAACATATTCTGACAAATATCATGGATGAATTAATTTGTTTTATTGCTCTTAGAAAATACTAGTTTTTTTTTTTTGGAATTAGCCCAAGAGGTAAACATTAGTCCCATGGATTAAGCATAAAAGTGTCAAGTATGCATTGTCCATCCATGATCAACCATTGGTTGGGAGTCCTACTAGTTTCCTCTTTGCCTTATAGGAGGCCTTATGGAGGTTGGGGGCTAATTCACCCAAGTCAGTGGAGCTGCTCTGGGATTGGACCAAAGGAGTTCTTGGCTTGTCCATGTGTCTGAGATAGAAAACAAGGGAAGGAAGTGAGTAGGTGACTATTCTTGCAGGTAAAGAAATAGGTCTGAGAGGTCTTTCTTTGTAGAAGAGGCAAGGGGAAGTAGTTGCAGGGGAGGGGAAGAACAGGAAGGCAAAAAGACAAAAGCATATTCTCACTGAAGTTGGCTCAAGGAGAGAATCACATACATACTAAATGGAATATCTCACCCTCACTCACCCTCCTGAGTAGGGGAAAGGGGGATGAGAGGGGGGATGATGGAGGGGAGTGCATTCTTGGGGCAGGGGAGAAGTACCCACTATCAAAGAGGGACAGGATCAAAGTTGGGAATGGACCAGGTGGGAGGTGAGATGGGTGGGAGGGAAATATAAGCAGTCTTTTGCAATATATCTACTATGGTAATATTTTGCATAGCTATACATGTACAACACATACTGAATTGCTTATCTTCTCAGAGGGAGTGGGTGATAAGGGAGGAAGGGAATGGATCTGAAAATCGAAGTTTTAAAATTAAATGTTTCATAAGATGTCCAGGCATTGGGGCTCAGAGATTCACATTGCCCTAATGGCAAAGTCGAAGGGGGTATGTGTAGCGGCAAGCACCCCAATATCCCCAGGGTGACTGCCAACACAGGTTCTTAGATCTGCTTTTCAAAAGGAAAGCAACTCAAAATGGGTTAACAAGCTTACTTTAATCAAACAAACACACATTACCTAGTTCAGGGGGAAAAAGGTCAGCACCCCAAACTTCAGAGTTACAGAACTTACAGATCAAACAGACAGGCTTCCAAACTGTCCAACCATTATATCAATACCAAATCACAGTTACCAGAGAGGGAAGCATCAACATCTGGGTTTTCAAAGCCGGGGGGCTCTCAACAACGGCTTCCCAGAGTCTCATCTGGTCAAATCACACAACACTTCTCAAAGTGAGCCCCAAAGCAAAGCCTCTCCTCAGAGCTTATATAGCCTTCTCTTGGCTCAGAGAATGTAACAACCTCCTTGACCCACTGCCCAATCACAAAGTATCAAGGTGTGGGCTTTCCTGAAAAACAAGCCTCCCACCACAGGCTCCAGGTGCACTTAAGCTAGGGGCAGGGAAGATCTTTAAATCTGCATTTCCATTACAGTATGGGAGAAGATATGGGAGAGAGCAGATTGGATGAGGGGATATCTAGTGGGACTGCTATTCTGGGGTGGTGGGCTCTGAAAGAGACAGAGCTCCTGCTAATACTAGGCAAGATGATGTTAATGCTTGGATATAAACACAAAGTTGGTAAAACCAAGTGGTTTATTAAAGCCTATCAATCTTGAGCAGTGACGGAACATGTCATGTTGGCAGCAGATAGTGGCCTCTTTTGAAGGAATATTTAAAATGGAGAGAGAACATGAAATGTATTGTTAGATTCTTTCATATAGATATTAGTATTTCTGAATGGGATAGATAATATTGTGGTAGATTAACATTGGATTAAGATCCTCCTAATCCATAGATCATAAAAATTTTTGGTTGCATCTTTCCCTTTGATTAGGATATGACGTACATGTAGACCTCTGAAAGATCATAACCAGAGGAGGTTCTAGATAGGGTAGATAAAAATTCTACTGATCTGACGGCCCTTTTCTCTACACCGTCCTCTAGAGCCAATAGAGGACAATTCTAGAGAATCTAGGGCTCGATGAGTAAATGACCAATTTCACTTCATTTCTTCCTGATGTAAGAAGAGGCAGTCTGATGTCTTTTCCACAAAGTAGGAGCATTGAGTCTCTACTCTACACCAGGATTAGGATATCTGTGGAACACTCCTTGTGGCCTGGCCTTCTGTCTAGTTCAGATTCTTCCTTCATGAAGAAGATTTGTTACTTCCACTGGTCAGTCGTGTTATATACTGGCAACACTAGGCCGTGTGATGTGAATGCTTGGACATAAAAAGAAAGCTAGTCAAATAAGCAGTCACCAAAGCCTAGGAATCTTGAGCAGCTATGGAACGTGTCATGTTGGCAGCAGATATTAGCCTCTTTTGAAGCAAGTGTTTAAATGGAGGGAGGTAACCTGAAATGCCTTATTAGATTCAGTTATATAGCTATTGGTACACATCTGTATGGGATTTTTTTTTCTCCTAGGAGAATGGCTTAATTTTCTATTTTAAGATAAAGAAGTGCCTCAATTTTGACCACACGATGTTAAAAGTAATTTGTGTTCAATCCTGCACCTGCTTTTGGAGGTATCTGAGAATTCACCAGAAAAAGTACATACTCGGCAAGTCCTTTGTGCTTTGGAACAAGTATTATGTCATAACCTTTTGGAAGGGAAGGATGCTGGCATTTTTCTGCGCCCTTCTCATAGGTTTAATTAGGATTTGATGCTCCAAAAATGCCTCTAAAACAGCCAGTGGCTTCACTGTCACAATCAGGTTGCCAACTTGTGTTTGGGAAAGATCCAAGGGAAAATGAAGCAAAAAGTTTAGGCTCCTTTAATAGTTTACAAGCCATAGTGTAGCAAACATTCCTTTACTTGGTACCTACTATGTATCCCTCTGTCCAGCAGGGGACTCGGCTCAAGTTGAGATAAGAGAAATACTCTGCTTTCATGGAGTTTTCCAGAACATAGAAAAAATCCCTGAGGCCTCTGTGAATGTATCTATATTTTCTTTGCCACTTGGCACCCCAATTTGTGAAAGAGTATTTTATGAGACATTGTTATCTGTGTTGAGTTTCAAATTCCGTGTTCTTAAGGGAGTCCTTCAGCTGGGTGCATAATTTCTCATTTTCTTTTATCAGTCAGAGATAGAAATTCTTTTTAGTGGTGTGTCTTGAATGAACATCCTGAAGACATCTTCAGGAGTTGAGGTGTGCCTAACTGTTTGAGGCTTTTTTTACCTGCAGATGGATTGAATGCCCAAAGGATGAGGAATAGACACTCTGTGGCCCTAAATTTTAGAATCTATCAGATACAGTGATGTATGTGAGTTTGGACGTGCAGAATCATTAGTACACGAGATGTATATTCTATGTTTGTGTTTCCACTAACACTGTCAAATCTATGAGACCTTCTTGACTGAGGCCAGGAACATGAATCCTCTGCCATTAGCTGCCACCTTAAAAATTCATACTTGCTCTTTGCTTCTCTGCTATGGCATTATCAAGACCATGGCTCTGATGCTCTTATTCTGAGATCTCTAGAGCTGTACTCAAAGTCCGGCTCGCTTCTTTCTTCTTTCAGGCTCTCTGACTTCTGCAGGTTATATTCAATGTCTTTTTTTCAGTGGTCCATAACTTTTCTTGTCTATGGAGGCTTTCCTTTATATTCTCAGATGTTCTGATACCAGGGAAGCCTAGGATCCCAAGAGCACACTGAAGAATAAGGTTGATGGCAAGAAATGCTTGAAAGTTGTGAATGTTCAGCCCCATATAGATTAGTCTTTGGAAAATGGAACCCAATTGAAAGATTCCTTACTAAGGAGCACAAAAGGGCTCTACTTGTATGGAGGGTCTGAGCAGGCTCTTTCCTTTCTAGCTCTAGAACAATGATAATAGAGCAATTTCAATTTAGTGTGCTTTCTATTTTCCGTATTACTGTGCACTCAAGTGTTGGCAAGCCCTCAATCCTACCAATCTTTTCTTGTCTCCTCCACACACTTCTTCCACTCTTCTGATAAGCACTCATGCTCTCTAGACAAACTTAAAGGGCAATAGGGCATGGTGGAGAGAGAGCTAGTCTTAGAATCAAGAAGATGGGATCAAGTCGTTCATGATACATAACGAGAGAATCTCAAGAGTTGTTTGGGGGCACTGAGTGGTTAAGTTACAGAACAATTCCCTATCCACTTTTGGTAGGAGAAGTTTCTTCACCTTGAGTTCTCTTTACGAATGAACTCACCAATCCAGTCCAGAAGAAAAATGATCATGAGAATGGATCCATTTTCCTCCCACTTATGTTCATACCATTTACTTCTGTTGAATGAAGCAGGAGCTTGGAAGGGCAAGAGTTTCTTCTGTTGCTGAGACATCTTCTTTGTATACTTTCATGGTTTTATCGCTTCTGCCGTCAGTAATTGACTTTGGGAATTGTCAAATGCACAGGAGAAGAGGTATGGACTTCTTGCACTTACTGTCACCCCTCTTACAGGGCTGATGTGTCCAGTCAGGGAAAGTTTTAACTTGCCACTAGCCAGGTCCCAGACCTGACTATGAGAGGGATTCCTCAGGCTGATTAGATCTTGTAGAATAATGTATGTGATTTGTCCAGTAATGTGCTTCCTGGGGAATGGGGGAAAAGTCAGTGGTTTGTCACTGGTCCCCTGGCCACACTACTTTGGCACATCTGATTGCCAGGTTCCACTGCCATACAGTGTACCCAAACTAGATGTCCACTGATGACTCTATATAGCTTCCATGGTGGATGCCACTGTGGTTTAGGCATGTCTGGTGCCCTTCTGGCCACCACTGTAGCATTCTTGGTGCTGCCAGCTTCCATCATAGCCATAGCTATACTGATAAGAATAATAGTTAAAGTGCGGTTCGCTAAGAATTTGTCACAAGAAATACTCTGCACTAATTTCAGGTCTAAGTTCCCAGGGACTAGAAACATACCCAAGCAATCACTAATTAGAATGCTAAATCATTTACACTAACCTAGGAATACTAATTATTTGAGAGACTCTAAAGCAAACAAATCAGCATAGGGCCCCTGGGTTCCCTAAAGGGAAAAAATAAGGAAAAGGAAAAAAAAAGGCGGGGGGGAGCAGAATCTATGGATGATGCATCACAGACAGGGCCTGGTAAGGCCTAGAAACTACAACACTGTCAAACTGTACTAGGTTCATTGATAAAAGCATTGGACGCCCAGATTTGAATTACCAACCACAGAAACATCTAATGGAAGTTATGGCGTAAAATGGTGTTTAACAGAAGGACTCTCCTCTGCACTAAGTGTCCATTAGCAGCCTCATATTCTATCAATGTTGCCACATTAGCGTCTGGATTGGCAGCTCAGCCAAACTTGAGTCATACCATGGACCCCAGATTCCAAATTAACAAGCACCAGGCAGGTAGGCCCCATCAATGAAACGGCCAGTGATGCATGGAAGCAGTCAGGACTATTACCAAGCACTGAGTGCCTCACAGGTCTTTGGAGTAAAGATTCTATACCCCAAAAGGAAGGCAGTGTCCTTGTGCCCTCTCCTGGGAAAGTCTTTACACAAAGCATCTCAAGGAGCTCATGACATGATGTCCAATGACTTTGCAAAGAGGGGACCATGAGAAGCCAGAGAAGTCAATGCCTATCTGAACCAGGAATACAAGCAAAACTCAGGCCCAAGTACGTGGTCATCATTCAAGCTAATGGTTGGGGTTGGCTCAACTCAACTCCTGCCATCCCCACAAGGATAAAAACTTCAAGTAGATTGTTGGATCTTCATGAGTGAAGGAAAAATGGTAGGTAGCTGCCTAATTTGACTATTGGTTTGCCAGGTATTTAAGTTGAGGCCTTATGCTAAGTACTCAGAGTCTTGTTTTGTTTTACATTGTTTTCCCATTGTGAACTAAAAGCACAAACACCTCAATATACAAACGAGAAAGAGGTTTGGCAGAGGTAGATGGGTCTGGCTAAAACTAAGCCTTCCATAAAGACATCCCCAGGAACCATGAAGAGTGCCAGAGGAAAAGAAGATTAAGTGAAAACAAACACCCCTAAAGCTAAAGGGTTTTCTGTATATTAAGTCATAATCCAAAATCAGTAGGATGACAAATAGCTTATTCAGGTTTCACCATCTACTTGAAATCCAGGAAAAACTCATCCAACCTTCAAGAGGTAGGCAGTACAAGTGTTACCCAAGTGTCCCAGATGAAACTGGATTAGAGAAGTTAGATGATTTGTCCAAGGTTACTGAAATAAGGGGTAGAACTGGTATCCTAACTCCGGTTTGACTCCACATCTAGTGTTCTTTCTGCTATGCCTCCTCTCAGGCTGAGATGTTATGGGAAGCCGCCCTTAGAATTTCCTCAAGGAAGTCTTTGACCACTGGTTTCCACAGTCTGTAGAAAATGGTTTCTCTGCAAATTAGCTTTTTTGGCAGTGCTTTTTTACTTGAAAGAACTAGCTCTCCTTCCAAAGAAATATAATCCAGATGGTAGACCAGACCCTCCCAATTCGAACTCCAAACTTCCCTTAGAATATCCGATAACCTGAATACCTGTTTTAGTAGTCAGTGACCAAGTCAAGGAAAGTTGTCCTAAAACCCCCAGTGCTCACTGAAAAGCAGTGTCAACAGTTTAAAGAAAAATGCAACCAAATTTCTTCCTCTACTCCTGCCTTATTGGCCAGTGAGCCTCATGGACACTTAGCTGCCAAGCTGGGAATGCTAATGTTGACCAGTTACATTTTAAGTTTTACAAGGGGAGGATTGCCCTACCAAAGGTTGGTTGGCTGATTTTCTTTAGGACCCTCAACACCCAGTGCACATAATGAGTGCTAAGTGCTAATCTAGTTGAACCAGTTGTCTCCACCAAATCCTACTGTACTGCTTCACTGGGGCATGAGAGGACTCTGAGGTCTCAAATATGAGGACAGTGATGCAGCCAGTCCTGCTCCTGGAATTCCCTTCCTGTCAGCCTCCAGAGCTGCAGAGAATGTAGAGGAAGCCTGGATTTACCCAAATACTTCACTGATCATCTACTGCTCCCGCTAAAATTATGGATAATGGGTTTGGTGAGCACACCCAAACCCCACTCTTCTTATTTGGGCACCTTCTATCATGTGTCATTCATCCTTCTACAACCCATTTCAATCTCTGCCCTGGAATTACCAGGTTAAGTCATTCACCATGGTTTACATACCGTTACATGTGACCAATTTAAATCCAAGTTTATGGCAAGCCATCCTACCCAGTCGACTAACCATTACTTCATTCTTGGTATTTCTTTAAAACTTTGTTTTGGGGCCAGGGGAGGGATAGGTGCATCTTGGACTCAACCAGAACTGCCTTCACGACTCTTATGGGCTCCTCCCAGGTGTCTGGGGTATATCATATTGATTCAAGATAAAGGTTCAGTCCTATTTGCTCTTTCCCATCTCATTCCTTGCATCCTCGAGGAAACATGATTAACAGAATACATCTTTTAACAGTGACCTAGTCAGACTACTGTATACTATTATGGGGGACTTCTTTATACCCAGAGCCTGGGTCATCCTCTTGCTGAGAATTACCCCCAGTCTCTGGGCAGTTTCAATTAGTCATTAATTGCTATAAACATATGTAGGACTTAGGGGCTAGTTCTACAAATTTTCCTATTAATTAATGACGAAAGGAGACAATGACATCCTCCCATCTATTACCTAGCTATTTGCTCCCCTAAATATATTTCCCCCATATAATGTATTTTCCAAATATTCATCTCTACTTGGAATGGCCCTGCTCTCTAAAAGCCACTAATCTTGCCCATCCCACTGACTCAAGACACACACACACACACACACACACACACACACACACACACACACACACACACACACACACACACCCCTATCAATAAATCAGAACTTTCTTCAAAGGAAGCTACAACCCTTAAAAGTCTTTAATAGTTCAGGGCTTCTCCTCCCGTTAATTTATGTGGCCAGGAAAAGCCAATTCAAGCTTATGTCAAAGGGTAGGGAAGAAGACTTGCTTCTGGGAGACCCAGAAAGTCAGCCCATCCTTTTGAGGTAGCTTAGGAAGTGTTTTTCTACTCTGAAAAAGTGGAGGGCTTCTTTCTTGGTGATTATTATTTCACCTATTCCTCACAGTTTCTAAAGGAGGAGCCAAACTATCAAAGAACATTGACAATTCACTACAACCCATAGCTGAGAAGCTTTTACCTGCTTCATAGTATCCAACAAACTGGGAAAATGTAGATACACTCCCTTTGCAGTTCAAGGGAAACCAGACCTCTCCAGCTGGTTTGGAGAAGGAGAAAGTTCTTCAACACATGGCTTCTTCTCCCCTGCCCTTCCCCCAATATCTCATGAAAATGGGCATTAAGAGTTTATATTTCAAAGTAATACTCTAGGCATTCACCATGCAATTTCCCAATTTAAATGAGCTGAATGAACTTGTCCTAAGTGACTCTCATAACTTAGCCTAAAGTTAACATTTTCTCCTTAGCAAATCTATAGACCTATATGCCCCAGAAAACTACCAAGTCCCCTGCTCCTAAAGTCTCCCCCTTCTCCAGAGCAGCATTCTTATTCTTCAGCAGGTGGTAATGCCTTGTGTGGTGTAGGATTCTTCACTGATAAAGCACCTCTGTCTAGTGGAGTATAGAAGGGTCTTCATCATAGCCCTATCAAGGGCATTGATCTCTCATTCTGGGTGAGGAAGCTGGGGCTTGCTCCAGTTAAGAAGATCCAGGGCACTTTCCATTCTGTTGTACTCACCTAGATTAGATAGATTTTTAATTTTGGTTTCATCAAGCTTATCAACAAACATCTCTATCCAATAGTAGCTAACAGGAGTGGCTCTTTAGAGGGCACACAAATGTGTCACGTGCTCAGGTGAGCCCTGTCCAGGTGCGTCATCAGTCTGGGGAGCCCTGGTTTTAATCGCTTATATATGCCAGGGGTCAGACTTTGACAGACCCTGCCAAGCTGGAACAAGAAAGATCTTAGATGTGATCCAGTGACATTTGCCATCTAAGGACCAATGAAGACTGGAAGTTGTCTCCAGATTAAATACTAAGTGTTCATTTGTTTTTATGGGGGAGTGGGGGGTGGGAAACCAAAGTAACTCAAAGATGGCTGCAACCCCATACCTGCATATACTGTTCATAGGATCCTAGGTTCTGGAAGGGCCCTTAAGAGTCTATTCCCCTCATGACATGTGAGGAAGTAAAGGTTAGTTAGTTTTGTCCACACTGTCACATAGCCAGCAAGTGTCTAAAGGAAGATTTGAAAAAAGATTTGTCCTAACTCTTATCCAGAGCCCTATCTACTTCACTACCCAGCTCCTTGTTGAGGGAAGCAACTATCCATGAACCGACTGCTTTCTTAAGTCATAGAGCCTTAGAATAGAGCTGGAAGGGAATTTGGAGGTCAGCTTGCCCAAACCCCCTTCTTGTACTGATCAGGAAACTAAGGCCCAGAGAAATTAGATGACTTGCCCAAGGTCACACAGGTAGCAAGTGGCAAAAGTGAAATTTGAAGCCAGGTCCGCCAACACCAAATTCTGAGCAGTCCTCACTTAGATATTAAAGTGAACACAAGTCTAAATAATGTTTGGTCTATTCTTTTAAAGAGATAAGCAAATATAAGATTGTAGGTCCAACTTTAGCAAGGTATCCCAACGTTGTCTTAATAGTCTGGGTTAGAAGCCTGCCTCTCTGGTCATCTTTTACCATCAGTAATCCAATACCTTGTCACCTCCACCCTTCTTCCACTCTGCTCCAGTAAACAGCACTGCCTCTTCATGTGACTGAGATGAGAGAAGTAGCCTTTCTTTGGGTAGGTCCTTTTATTCAAAAGGGACTTGCTTGGCATGGGAGGAGCAGGGAGAAGGACAAAAGGATGCAGAGAATTTACATTGGCCCCCACATCACAGCTTGAAATGCCAAAAGCTGTGTTGCTTCCAACAAAGGGGCCCAGGACCACCAAGAACAATCTATAGAACCTGCCTAGACTGACGACAGAGCTCAGAGTTTAGAGAAAGAGGTGAGATCTTTGTCTCTTAAGAAATCATTTCTGTTCCTAGAATCCTGGCAGGGCCTGGCACAAGGATTTGCTAGTCATCTAGGTCTACCTTCTTTCCAGGAATGCTTGAGGGCAGACCTTCAAGGACTGCCCTTTTAAAGTTATGGTTTCAGTTTACCCAAGTAACTTAGGGTGGATTGGTACAATTGCACTGAACTAGAAATCCCCAAGAGTTACGCATTTGCCAGTTTTCACTGAAAATCTCCCACAAAGGTAGGTATTCAATGGGTCAAATCCACGAAGTGGGCCTATTGTCTATTGCCAAGAAAATGATCAGTTACTGAGCAAGTTTGCAGATCATACAAGACAGATTGAGCTTTAAATGTGTACCAACCATGTCTATCCCAACTTCCTTCAATGAAGGACTTGTTCCACATAGATCATTAGTTAGAAAGCAATTTCTGGACTAGGAAGTTAGGCTGAAGAGATCTTAAAGCCTTCTACAGAATATAAAAGTGACCCCCTAAGGAAATGTCAGAAGGATGTATTTTAGCTGAGCTTCTGAAGCAGGGAACATTAATTTTTACGCTTCTAGGGTATAGTGACATCAAGGATACCTGTGCCTTGCCAATCCCACTCAGCCCAAATATGAAGTAGTCCTGGGTTATTAGAAAGCCCTAACCAGTTTTTAAGGAACTTTACAGAAATTCATGCCTATGGAATAGTTTTAAGGTGCTTTATTTGGTGTGAAACAAGCTGTCCAGGTGCAGAGAACAAAATGACTTTGGATTCCCAAGTCATCAATGCTCAAGACTGCTATGAACAAGAAAGGAACAAGATATGTCCCTGGCACTGAGGTTAGGTCCCTTGGGTTCCACATTAGAGCTGTAAGAGAATTGCCTCCCATTCAGAGGAATTATTGGGGTGCTTCCCTACATTCTTTATGAAGTGATGCAGCAAGGGTCCTACAGCTGCCATGCCTGAGGTTTTTCCAAAACAAAAGGTAACACAAAGGAAATGACATGAGGAACCACTGCAGCTACTAGAAAGGGATAATAGGAAAAGTCAGGAAAAGGACTGGGGATAGGCAAAGTCAGTTGAGAGTCCTATCTAGTGCACCATGAAGTGACTGAGGCAATGCAGGTCTGAAACAATCACTCACTGGTATATAGCATTTTTCATGAGCTCCTCAAAGTTCCATTCACTCCAAAGATCATTTAGCAGGTACCTAGCATGCACAAGGCACCTCTAGAGGTGTTGAGGATACAGTGACTAGGCCAAATGCCTATACCTCAGCACTTATAATAATCTAGGAGATAGAAAGGTATGTGGGCAAACATCAAGTACAGCTTGTTCTTACAGAAAAAGCTGAGGCCTAGTGTAGGAGGGAGCACCTGAGTTGAGCCTTGAAAGGACTGAAAGGGGGGAAGGGGGAGGTGGAAGTCTGAGAAGAGAACATTCCAGGTGCAAGAAGCTCTATCCACAAGCAGGAAATAGAACACTGTATAGTACCACATGGCAACCCCACTGATTTAACAGAAACAGTACACAGAGCAATTATTGTGTCATCAGCCTGTAAAGATGGCCTGTAGCCAACTGTGGCTAGCTTTACCTAGTTGAAGTTTGTGTTCTAGGTGGATGAGAGTCACTCAAGCTCTGGAGCAAGAGAAATGGTCAAACCAAAGATGAAGAATATCTGGGCAAACTATGTAGGAGGAATTAGAGGGGAGGTCATTGAAGAAGAGGGAATGAATGATGGCCTGCAAAGTGCTAATGGAAAAAAGGAAAAACAAGATTGAGCAAATTGAGTGGAGGGGGAACATGGTAAGAGGGAATGTCATCTAAGAAATTCAGCACCAACTCAAGACCATCTGTCAAGTCAGAGGTCGTGACATGTTATTAGAAGACTACACATCAATTAGATTTCTGATCCTCAAAATGTTGATATGATTTTTTGAGACCTTCCCCACTGGTTTTCCAAATGCTATTCATGGGATGTTTTGCTAATTGCCTTAAATCCTAGAAAGCTACAGAGCCTCCTCAGCCAGTACCATAACAGTAAGAAATGTCTGTTTAATTACCCCCTCCCAGAAAATGAAATGGGCAGAAGATATAGTGCAGATTACCTACTGTTTAACAAAACTTACAAAGTAATCCAACATATTTCAAGCAAGGGCAGCATGTGGACAATGAGCTTAGGCCCAAAGTTAAGAAAAAGCAATAGTTTTCATTTGAAAAACAATTTTCCTGACCCCAGTAGGTTCACTGCCTCCCAAATCCCTAATATTTTCCTGGTGACACTACACGGTGAGGAATTTCTTGACTACCACTATTTTGGGGAAATGAAGTTTATGCATCAAATGGGGAAGACACAAGGCAGATAACATGATGCAACCAGATGCTGGTTTTAGTTATTAGAACATGCATGACCAGAATAGGGAGATCATACAAGATCATACAACAGCTAGCATTCATATAGTGTTTTTGATTGGCAGGACACTTTACAGCTCTTCTCATTCTATCCTTCCAACAACCCTAGCAGGTAGGTACTGTAATTATCTCTGTTTTACAGATGGGGAAATGGACACAGAGGCCATGTGGTTAGTAAGTGCCTAAGGTCAGATTTGACCTTGGGTCTCCCTGACTCCTAACCCTTTGTGCTATCCCCCTTGTACTACCTATAGTGGTAACCCCCAAATATTAAGACTAATGCACTGGGTAGGTCCTATGGTGAAAATGTACAAGAATCGCAGGTTAAAGGCAGAGGCACGGGGCTCTATATTGGAAGATTACCAATGAAACTGCAAATTTAAAGATGGATTCTTCAGATGTCTTGCCTCTCAAGGCATTATTAACCTTCTAAGATTATCCCAAGGCTTAAATCACTCCCCATACCACCATCCCCCACTATTGTTTTAAGCTTAGAATCCATGTAAAAACTAGATTTTACACATAATTAAAAGCTATGGTTTTGGTTGATTAAAACAGCTAGCATCTATGTAGCACTGTAAGGTTTGCAGAGTGCTTTACCAATAACTCATTCAATCCTTAAAATCCCGGGAGATAGGTGCCATTATTGTCCCCACTTATAAAATGGGGAAACTCAGGCAAAACAAAGGTTAAATGACTTGACCAAGGTCACATAGCTAGTAATTTGCCCAAGTCTTTGAAATCTATTCTTCCTGACTCCAGGTCCAGCATTCTATACATTGTGCTATCAACACTGCCCAAAGTCAAACTTATGTAATAGTATGAAGCAAGATGAAATTGACCAAAAGTACAACACACATGACCACATATAAGTTTCAATTTACTGTCTGACCAATTAGTTTGAGAACTTCATGACAGATAACAGCATCACCTTGTTAGAGGTAGGCTGCACTGGGCATAGACACTTCCAAAGGCCTTTTAAGTGTTTATGATATATTCTGGCTG
The DNA here is from genome assembly GCA_011680675.1 of Gymnobelideus leadbeateri. Taxonomy (NCBI): domain Eukaryota; kingdom Metazoa; phylum Chordata; class Mammalia; order Diprotodontia; family Petauridae; genus Gymnobelideus; species Gymnobelideus leadbeateri. The sequence continues at coordinate 56,685 of WOXC01006250.1, forward strand.
ATGGATACAAGGGTTCTGTCACAAGGACCACAGACTTTGGACAAGCACCTCTTGGTATGCTGGCCAAACCTTTGACTGCAGTCACTTAAAGCTATACTACCCTTCTCCCTTCCCTCCCCTCTCCCCACACCCTGAAAAACAGAGCTCCCTCTATAGCCTATATATACATATATATATATATATATATACACATACATATATGTGTGTGTGTGTGTGTGTGTGTGTGTGTGTGTGTGTGTGTATGTATGTGTAAAGAGAGTTGTCTAGGGACCCTGATAATTTAATGACTTGCACTGATCACCCAGCCACTATGTATTAGAGACAGAACTTCTGATTCCAAAGCTAGCTCTCTCAATGCACTATGCCAGGTTACTGTTCAATTGAGGGAATATTGTCAAAAGAAAAAGAATTTGGACTTTAGCATGATGTCCAAGCCTATGTTCACCTTTTTTCCCCATTTTTAATTTTAGACTTTTCAATACTAAAACTTTTAAATATACAATAGAGAAGAAACAAATATTGAAGCTTTAAAAAAAGCCAAACAAAACAAAAAAGCATGTCATGTGCACGGTAGAAAATCAGGATTCAAAAATCTAGCATGGCTTTTCTTTTTCTAGTAGAAACATAGCATTTGGCCCTCCCCCAGAGAAAGTGGAGGGCCAAGTACTCAACCCCACTTCTGTGATCTTGAGATATCTGCGGTACGTACAACCATGAAGCACAAGAAGACTAAACTAGCGCTGCCTTCTATGACAAGCAATGAAACAAAAATGTTTTAAATGGTTACTATTGCCAGGCATTGTGCTAGGTCGAAGAGACAGATAGGAGAGCAAGCCAGCCCCTGCTCTCAAGGGGGTAGAGGAGGTAGGAGGTTATAAACATACCATGTATGTATACGGGGTGGTAGCCAGAAAGGGGAGTTTATATCTGAGAAGTCAGAAGGAACACAGAACAAGTCATAAGCCAATATGACCATAGCAGTAGAGTACATGGCAGCAGGCCCATGTAGGATCTGTGTTCCAGATAGATGGACATTATACCCCCTAAGAATGGGGTCAATGTAATTTAAGCATTAAAGAGATACCACAGTGGATGAATTCTCTGTAACTATGAAAGATTTGTTGGTATATGGGAGGGGAAGGAAATAAAGATTATTCCTGACATGCTAAGAGATGGATCAATAAGGAAATAGATGGGAGGGGGGAGGAGAAGTAGGAATAGGAGGGAACTTTTGTCTTGCCCCAATGCCTTTCATGATCCCACTATTTAATAAAGGATCGTATTGTCAGGAAAAAAAAAAAACTAAATATCAGACACCATCCATGAGCACAGTTGCTGACAATGAGATCTTGGGGGAAAAAATTGATTGAAGATTCTGAAATCCTAGGGTCAGCGTTTCAAAAAGGGATATATCCCTTCGGGGGATTTCTCTTCCTTTTCCATCAAGGCAAAAACAGAAGAGGAAAACACATGGTTTTTCTTAATTTAGGCATATTTGATGGGCGGTGACTACCAGTAAGGCCCTTAGCCTTAAAGTCTACACCTAACAGGAAGGGGGAGAAAAAGCACTGTGTAAATGGCCAGAAAAAAAGATGTTTCTTCCTGAAGAAACTCAACTCTTGTGCATGATGGGGACACTAGACCTAAAGATAGGGATTGGCTTGATGGTGTGCTTTGCCAGCAAAATGGCTCCAGTAAACACTTTCCTAAAGATCAAATGGCTTTAGAGATACTTGTGACTTCAAGAAGAGATTTGGAATAACTAAACTGCCTCAAGCCAGCAGCTTGGAGTGGTAAGTAGGAACAGAAGTCACCTTCGACAAAGACTATCAACTTAGAAGATTGACACATTGAGCCTCCAGGATTCAAACAGCCCCAAGATCCCACCTACCCTTCTCCCTCCAATTTCTATTTCAAAATAAAGAGGTGACATCAGAGAAGGCACAGAGAAAAGCCAAGCCTTCCAAGTGGCAATTCCTTTCACTAGATAGAATTCTACATTGGCTACAGGCCACAGCTGAGGGAGCCTTAATCAAAAGATTAAAGGAGTCAATATGGGCCTGTCAGCCTTTATATATCCATCATTTGGGTCACTGGGTGCACCTGTCACTCTGCTGAAAGAGGGGCAATAGTTATAAAGACTGTGTTGATAGTTAGGTTGAGCATGATTTATTATGATGAAGAAACAGGCTTGTCCCCACATGGCAGAGGTAAGAGACTGTCATCTTCCATTATAGGAGAAAAGAATTCTGTGAATGAATGTGGCAGTTAACAGTCACAAAGGAATGCTAAGAATATCTGAAGAGGATTAAGTCTTACTCAGGCATTTCACACAGTGGATTAGAAACTCAGTCCCACTGGTTCTTTGGCTAAAAGGGAGGGTTGCCCACTTGAGAGTAGCAGGCCTGACTGTTCACTGCTAAAGGAGCCTTCAGGCTCCTTCAGGACTTGCCCAGAAGTTTTAAGCCCTGAACAGGGAAAGCAAGATGCCTTAGTTACAGGGAGCTGAGCTGCTGACAGTTTAATTCTCCAACTCTTTTTGCTTCTAATGGCATCTCCCTTTCTTTTTCAACCCTCCATATAAGGAAAAAAGTTATTCAAAAGTTTCTGCTAAGACACAGTCATTCCCTGCCCTCCTCTCTCCCTTTCTCCCAGTTCTTTTCTAGGGACAAGAAAGATAAAGGGGCAGGGGAGGAAGGGAAGAAAAGACTTGGACCAAGCTTTTTAAATGTATTTCAATACTGTAATTATTTTATGAAACCTTTCATATAAATCATCAGGTTTGGTTTTGGTCTGGCTAAGAGGCAGTGTTTTGCTACATGGACTAGACATTTTACATTTTCCAACCTCAAGGATCCAGAAGAAAAATCAGTGGGCAGCAGAGGATTTTGTGGCTTTCAAAAAAAAAAAAAAAGTTTTAACATGGATTTATTAAATTGTCTGTTAGCATGGACAAATAAGGGATGGGGCCAAGAAGGTTCAAGTTTGGCATAAGATACATTCTAAGATAGCAGTAAGTAGTTTACTCATTGCTATGACATAAAAATGTTTAGGAACAGATGAGGAAATCAAGTTGGCTCTTGAGCTCAAGGCCAGGTCAGTGCTCTGACTTAAAATCTAGATAGCATGCCACTATTACTGCAGCAGCTGCAGGGGATTTGAAGATAGTTGGAGGCAGTTATGAGGACCTGGGAGATAGAAATGACCTTCCCTTACTCTCCCTACTACCAAAAAAGGACAAAATATAGACTCAAAGAACCAGGCTGTACACATCAAATCAACCCTGCTGCCAGTTCCGTTTCAGTAACCAAACTATTTGGTTGCTTAGGACCAATGCCCTGAGCTTTGTCCAAGTCCTTGGTATCCAAGACCCATATTTCTCACTCTTCAGGTAAACTGCCCTTCTTCCTGTTTCATATCCCAGTTCCCAAGACTTCCTTCTACACTTGAGCTAGTATTAGCCCATCTTCCCGATTTACCCACAGAAGCCTGTGCCCATTACTAGGTTTAGTACAGCTGCTAGCCCTTAGGTGCTTGATAAAAAAATTTACTGACATAGGAACATTAGGCTGAGGCTACCACTTTGCAGGAAGTCAATGTCTGTGTAATAAGAAAAAAGCAGGGATAAGTCACCTTGAGAAGAATTACAGAGTAGACAGATGTTCCAGAAGCAAGGCAGCACTGGAGGAGGAAGGAGAAAATTCCCTGATCTTTTACTACAGGAAAGACTAGCCTTTTCTCAAGCAAATGAGAAATACCTCATCTTTAATTACAAGGCTTTTAAAAATTCTGCCAACACTGGTATGCTGATAATCATTAAATATCATTTTTGGCCAAAGTCTGAATTCATCAGACTGCTTTGCCTTGCTTTAAAAAGGCCTTTTCTTGTGTCAGCAACTCCAGAGCATCCTGAGATCATGAATTCCAAACAGACCCTGCTTTGTCTTTGCTCTGAGCTCTGTGAATATCTCTTCTCATGTCATCAAAGCGGATGAGGCTTACTTTACACCCCTTAAAGATGAGACCCTTAAGTCAAGGCACTAACTTGAGTAACGGGGCTTTTTCTTAGTATTTTTGGACACATACTCTTTTATGGAATGTTAATGGTAAAGAAAACAGATATCCTGGATCATAATTGCAAGTGACACTTTGTCAACTCTCTTATTTTATTGTATTTACCATCTATTCAATTAAGAAAATTCCTCTCACACAATGATTAAACATTTATGGAGATCATAAATTTGTGTGACACAACCATCCTGAATTGGGATGGTTCTAAAATGTATTTAAAGCTTTTGAGTTTTTGGTTCAGTTGTCAGCCTTAGGCTGCCTCCTTGTATGAGTCTACTAGTTTCAAGGGAATCAATGCTCTAACAGTATACCACTATTTTGTTTGTTTCCTTGAACCAAGCTTTTAAGTCGAGGATGCTCACGGTATCTTGATTGCACCTGTGCTACCAGCACCTTTCCCAAGGCAGAGAAAACGAAAGATCCTCAAGTATCTAGTGAAAACGACTCAAATCAGCACCAATATTTACAGCTGCTGCTTGGGGGGGGGGGGTGGAAACACTCAAGTCTCTATAGCTAATCAGGATGGCAACTAGAACCAGAATCTCAAGAATCGAGATCTCACCCGTAACTGAAGCACTGTTCCCTTTTTAAGATCCCAACTAAGATTCTCCTCCAGGACATCTAGTGAGAAAGCCCCCTTCCCCCAATCTTAAGTCAGTCCATTCCACTTTGGGAATGATTCATCTGGTCATGACTTAGAGAACTGACTGTAGTAGTGTCTCATCTTCCAGATTTTGTATTTTGGTTCCCAAGCTTTTTCTCTACTTGCCACAGGTGGCAATAGTACCTAGAGGTACTTCACCCAACATTGTTTGGGGCCAGGCTCAGCTGCACAGGACACAAGCCAAGGAGAAACCATCAGTCAAAGACCTATGGTAATGGAGCCTTGGGGAGAGAAGGCAGGGAGGAGAACAGCCTCTGGGGCTCTGACCAAAAAGCAGGTGACAGTGATGGGGGGGGAGGGAGGGGGGGGTGTTAGCGGGAGAATTGGCTGCGCTAGGCACCTTTCTCTGTTCTGCAGCCCCACAAGGCTGGGCCGGGATCCAACCCCTCCTCCTCTGCCTCCTGCCCCAAGCCCCAGGGGGCAGAGGCCGAGGCCACCAACCTGGCTGCCAAGGTCAGCCAGGAGGCTCCAGAACCTATCAGAGACAGCTAGGATTTCAGTGTAGCCTCGAAGCAGGCGCATCTGGACCCTTTAATACCTCCATTCTCAAGTACCTTCATAGATCCAGATCCCCCAGAGGCATCACTTTGAAGCGATGGGGGGAGGGGCGTCCACTAGGGTGAGTTTCTACAAGTTAATACCACAGCTTTCCCTCTGGGACTTCAGGTTTCCAGCGCCCCTAAAGAGGAGCCAGGGACGCCACGCATGCGCAGTGAGGCCATGGCAGCAGCTACTGGTACTATGCTTAAGATTCCCCACTAGAATCTGCTGGTTTAGTGCAGGCCGGGAAACCTCATGGGACCTGAAGGGCCTGATCTCGGGGCCCCGGGGTAGCAAGGTCATCCTGAAGCAAGGGTGCTGGGTCTTCAAGGACCAGTGACACTGCACATGCAAGACTGAATGGGCCTAGAGCTCGCGCCCCTTTTTCATAAAAAGTAAAAAATACAAAAGAAAGGAAAGACTTGTGTCTGCCACGCACATAGTGGTTTTTGGTAGGAATTAAGAAGAGTCAGGAGAGTTATCATTAGAAGGGGAGGAGGGATATGGGAGAGAGCAGAGTAGAGGAAGCGGTATCTTGTGGGACTGCTCTTCTGGGAGGTTGGGTAGGGGAATAACGGGGAAAATGATTGTAACTCAAAATCTGGCAGAAATGATGTAAAACAGAAGTTAATAAAGAATTTGTTTAAAAAAAACCATTCCTTATTAGGGGTGGGTAGGGGGTAAAAAAAAAAAAAGGAGGGAACAGACAGATCTGCAGAGACACCCCCCACCCCCGAGAGAGCTGCACCCAGGGAAGAGTCTGTCCCCAGGCCCCAGACTTAGAGGGAATGCGGGAAAAGCAAAGAACCTCGAGAACCAGGAGCCATAGCAAAGGGCAGCCCAGGAGAAGGCAGAAGGGGCCGCCTTCCGGGCAGGGCTCCAGCAGGCAGGCTGCCCAGCCTGGGCTGCCCCTCCCCCACATCTTCCAGAGGGATTCAGAGACAGCCTTTAAACAGGCAGACCCTCCTGAGGGCTGCCAGGAGATCACTCCCGCCCTGAGGCAGGGGGACAGTGCAAGAGGGGAAGCAATAAGGGCTGGACCCAGAACCCAAGCCTCTGGGAGCTCCCCTAAAGGTCTGAGAACTTTTCAGCCAAATGCTGGCCCTGGAAGTCTTGCACTGAGTGTTAAATTATCCTTTACATTCCTTTCCACTATTACACCCCCCAAAATATCCGCGTAGTAACACCACCTTGTCCACTTAAACCCTCCCCTTCCTTCCATCTAGCCCTCAGCACAAACAGCTCCCAGCCTCCCCCTCCCTGGCCTCTTTTTATTCCCAGCCTGCCCATCAATCCCCAATTGTCTCCAGCTGGGCCACCCTTTCCCAGGTTGGTTTTTTTTTTTTTTTTAAGTTTCACCTGAGTTCCTAAAGCCCCAGCACCAAGAACTGGGTCTTGTAAAGCTTGGATTTAGGTGGGTTTCAGCAGGTAGATTAAAAAAAAAAAAAGGCAGAGCTGGGTAGCTGTGGATTCCAGCACAAATGGTGGAAAGCCCCAGAATGCACCAGAACTTGGCCCCAGCATTGGGATTCTCTGCCTCAGACTGTCCTGGAGCATTGTGGTTCTCACCTTTGTCCTCCTCACACCTTCCTTTCTGTTTCACTTATCTGTATGTTCCTCCTACCACCCCTCCTCCTCACACATTCCTGGAGGCAGGGTCCCTTGTCGTTTTTCATCTTTGTATATGGCACCTCTCACACAGTTTGGAAAGACCTAATTTCTTATTTCATTGGTAATGAGGGACTCTAGGCTAAGAAACTCTTCCTGCCAAAGAAGATTAGCCCCTGCTTGGCTGTAGATGGTAGCACCCTTGCCCTGACTCAGGAAGAACACTTCCAAAGCTAACTCAGACACTCAGAAACAGTGTAACAATAACAAGGGTAACAACACAGGTAACAAGCCCTGCACACCTGCTCATTTCCCTGGGTCTTGATGTCCTCCCTCTGTAAGATGGAATGGCTGGGCTTGGGGGGCCTCCAGGCTTTCCTTCCAGTTCTCAACCTACAATCCCATGCAATGGAGAATCCTAGGAGACTGAGGAGCTGGAATGAGGTAAGTGCTTAATAAAATATTTGTTAACAGTTTTAGTTCTCTCCCTGGAAGTCCAGGTTCTAGCCTCCCTTTCAACTCAGCTGCACCTTTTAATTTTATCATATATGCAGTTTTTCCAAGATAGCCTGTACTAGAAATAATATCTACTTACAATAATAGAAATGCTTGCATCTAGAAGAGACCTTAGAAACCATGTGGGCATAGATCTAGAAAATGCCTGAGTCTATCAAGTCCAGTTTCCCTCTCCCCCCCATCCCACCCCTTTTACAAATAAGGACACTGAGTCACAAAGAATAATAGTAGCTAATGTTTATGTGGCACCTTCAGGCTTAAAGCACTCTACATATCTGATCCCCCCCCCAACAACCCTTCAAGATAAGTCCTACTATTATATCAATTTTACTTTTTTTTTGGAGGGCAATTGGGGTTAAGTGACTTGCCCAAGGTCACAGAGCTAGTAAGTGCGTCAAGTGTCTGAGGCCAGATTTGAACTCAGGTCCTCCTGACTCCAGGGTTGGTGCTCTATTCACTTGTGCCACCTAGCCACCCTATACCCATTTTACAGATAAGGAAACTGAGATTCAGTGCCTCACCCAAGGTCATATTTGAGACAGGATTGAAACACAAGTCACCTCCCTGACTCCATATGCCACATTCAATCCCTTATCCCACCTAACTGACTAAACAAAAGAGGAGTACTAGCCAGGGTGTGAGGCCAGAGCCTATGACACCAGTGACAATATTCTTTATTTTTTTTTTGCACTTTTTGGAGGGGGGAGGGCAGGGCAATTGAGGTTAAGTGACTTGCCCAAGGTCACACAGCTAGTAAGTGTTAAGTGTCTGGGGTCAGATTTGAATTCAGGTCCTCCTGACTCCAGGGCTGGTGCTCTATTCACTTTGCCACCTAGCCACCCCTATACTATTCTTGACACATACAAGGCATTTGAACAAAAGTGTTGACTCACAGAGAGTCAACTAAGGACCAAAGTCTTGCCAAGGTTCAGAGAAAAGGGAGAACAGTGAATATTTGTTAAAGGAATTCTTAATTTAGATTAAATTTAGATTTCTGCTCTCAATGCTAATTGTTACATCATTTAATCCTACCCAGCAGGCATGTAGAAAAACCCTGCAAGTCAGTCAACAAACATTTATTAAGCACCTATATTTGCCAGGCACTGTGCTAAACTCCTGAGATACAAAGAGAGTTTATTCTTACAGTCTCATGGAACAAATCATCCAAACAACCACGTACAAAAGAGATGTATACAAAATAAACTGGGAATAAGTGATTTCAGAGGGATTAGGAAAGGCTTTTGATAGAAAGTGGACACTTAACTGGGACTTGAAAAAAGCCAAAAAACCCTGGAGTTGGGGATGAGATGGGGGAGGGGGGACATTCTAGGCATGAGGGGCAACCAGTAAAAATCCAGGAGTTAAAATATGGAATCTCCTGTTCAAGGAATAGCAAGGAATCTGGGGGACATTGGATGACACAGTATGTGGTAGTGGGGAGGATAACATGGAGAGGTGGGGCAGGTCCTGGAGAGCTGTGAGCACCAGAGGATTTTATATTTGCTAAACTCATAGAGCCAGAACAGGTCTGAGAAATCATCCATTCCAGTGGCCTCACTTTACAGATGAGGCCACCAGGCCCAGAGAGGGAAGGTGCTTTGCCTAGAGGCACACAGCTAATCATTGAAGAACATCCTCTGTACCATGTCACTTGTGCTTGCCACACCATGCGCCATCCCTTCTATAATTGCACCCTAGGCTCAGGGAAGCAAAGATCAGTTAAAGGCACTAGGAGTCTGGAGTCATGGGGCCTGGCTTGGAACACACTCTCCATGACTTTTAAGTTGTATAACGTCAAGCAAGTCACATTCTGAGCCCGACTTTTCTCATCTGAACTTAATAGGATAGTCATGAAATGAAGGGACTGCATCAGTTGGTCTCTAAGGTTCCTTCTGGACAGCTGGGTGACTCATTGCTAGAGTCAGGAAGACTGTTCTTGCTTAGTTCCAATCTGGCCTCAGACCTTTAATAGCTGCATGACCCCAGGCAAGTCACTTAACCCCATTTGCCTCTGTTTCCTCATCTTTAAAAAGAACTGGAGAAGGAAATGGCAAACCACTCTAGTATCTCTGCCAAGAAAACCCCAAAGGGGTCATGGAGAGTTGGCCAGGAATAAAACAATCAAACAACAATAGGTCCCTTCTAGGTCTAAATCTTGTAGATAAGTCAGTGTCTCCATTTTTCAGAAGTTCACTGCTTTAACTTGACAGATATTCATTTACTGAGAGATAAATGTCCATCTCTGTGCCAAGGCACAGTAAGGACATAAAGGAAATGTATCCCAGCCTTCCCTTAGGAAGTTTAGAAGTAAGCCTTCTTTGGGTACAGACATATGAAAATTAAAACAATACAGAGATCAGCCAAGCCTGGATATGATGAAATGTCAGTTTCTGAAGGTTCCAAGCACCTAAACACAAAATAGAAAAGCCTATAGTCTTTTGGTTTTTCACACATTTTTATACACATATATTTAATTTTTGTATTTTACCTCAATTATCCAGGCTCAGTATAGTAATCTACTGTTTGATAAACCCAAAACCTCAGTTTTTGGAATGAGAACTCACTATTTGGCAAAACTGCTGGGAAAACATGGCAGAAACTGGGCGTAGAGCAGTATCTAACACTGTATACCCAAATCAAGTGTAAATGGCTGCACAATCTAGATATAAAGGATGATGCTGAAAGCAATCTGGGAGACCAAAGAATAGTTTACCTGTCAGATTTATAGAGAAGGGAAGATTTTGTGACCAAACAAGAGGTAGAGAGCATTATAAAATGCAAAATTGGATGACTTTGATTACATTAAATTGAAAAGTTTCGTACAAATAAAGCCAATGTAATCAAGATTAAGAGGGAAGGTAGAAATTGGGAATTTTTACAACCAGTGTCTCTGATAAAGGCCTCATTTCTAAAATATACAAGAATTCAGTCAAATCTGTAAGAATACAAGTGATTCCCCAATTGATAAATGGTCAAAGGATATGAACAGGTAGTTTTCAGAGGAAGGAATTAAAGATATCTAGAAGCATATGGAAAATGCTCTAATTCACTATTGATTAGAGAAATGTAAATCAAAACAACTCTGAGGTACCACATCTCACAGGCCAGATTGGCTAAGATGACAAAACAGGAAAATGATAAATACTGGAGAGGATGTGGAAAAATTGGAACCCTAATGCTTTGTTGATGGAGCTGTAAACTGATCCAACCATTCTGGAGAACAATCTGGAATTATGCCCAAAGGGCTATAAATAAGTGCATACCCTTTGACCCAGCTATACCACTTCTAGGGTTATATCCCAAAGAGATCAGAGAAGTGGGAAGAGGACCTGTATATACAAAAATATTTGTAGTGGGCCTTTTTGTGGTGGCAAAGAATTGGAAATCAAGGGGATGCCCATCAAGTGGGGAATGGCTGAACAAGTTGTAGTATATGAATGCAATAAAATAATATTGTGCCATAAGAAATGAGGAGCAGTCACTTCATAATAACCTAGAGAGACTTATATAAATTGATGTTGAGAGAGAAGAGCAGAACCAGGAGAAATTTGTACACAATTATAAACACAATTTATGTGTGATGACTAACTTTGATAAACTGGACTTCTCTCAGCATTGTAAGGTTATAAGACAGCTCTAAAAGACTCATGATGGAAAGAGATATCCACATCCAGAGAAAGAGCTATAGAGTCTGAATGTAGATTGAAGCAAACTACCTGCGCTCTCTTTTCCTTGTTTTGTTTCCTCTTACCCACTATTTATTCCATGGGTTATAATCCTTTAAAGCCTGACTAATGTTTAATATCAAGGTATTTGTAGATCCTATATTTGATTGCACACCAACATGGCAGGTGGAGGGGGAAAAGGAGGGAGGGGTAGAAAATTTTTAACTCAAGGGATTGTGGAACAGAATGTTGTAAACTAAAAGTAAATAAATTAACCAATTAAAAAAAATTATTCAGGCTTAGTAAAGTAAATTAACTTTGCTATGGTAAACATAATTTGGGGAAATAGGCTACAGGACCCAAGATTTCTTCAGAATGGAGTAAATCAGTCATCCCTGACTTAGTAGATAAATGCAGAGAGTTTTGCTTGAAATGAAATGCTTTGTCCAGGATGACCTAGAAAAAGTCAACAGTGGGACTTGATCCCTGTCTTCCAGATACTCAGTCCAACAAGTCACCCACTAGGTGTCTCTGCCTCTTCATAAGAACAATAGCTATTACTTGGGTTGAGTGACATCTACAAAAACCCTTTTATAAATAAAACAATTATAAATAAATAAACAAAACATAGTTTCAGCAAAATCAGGGAATATTTGTATGAACTGATAAAAAGTGAAGTGAGCAGAATCAAGAGTTATTATACAATAACAAACAATATTGTAACAGCAAACAACTCTGAAGGACTTAGACATTTTCACCAATACCGTGACCAACCACAATTCTAGAGGACTCGTGATAAAATGTGCAGCTCACCTCCAGGAAGAAGAATGATGGATTCATTGTAGAGAAAGAGACATAGTTCTTATTGTGAATGTGACTGATGCAGAAATTTGTTTTGCTTGACTATACTTGTTTGTGACTTGGTTTTGGTTTCCTTGATTTCTCAATGAAGGAAGAAGGGGAGGTGAGTAGAGAATTCAGAGCTGAAAATAAAATTGAATTTTAAAAAATCAATTCATAAGTGTTTATTGTGTCTACATTCTAAGCAAGGGGCTACCAACAGGAACCAAAATTAGATTTCTTACAAACCATCAGCCTAGCAAAGATGACAGAAGAGGATAATGACAAATGTTGGAGGGATTGTGAGAGAAACATAACATTAATGCATTGTTGATGGAGCTGAAAATCAGTCCATTCTGGAAAGCAATTTGAAACTCTGTCCATAAAGTCACTAAACTGTATGTTTGTCAAGTTCAGAATAACAAAAATTACACACACACACACACACACAAACACACACAAACACACACACACACAGAAATACACACAAGCATACACCCATGCAAAAATAACCTCTGCAAGGAGTTTACATTCTGATGTGGTAGGCAACATGTAAATAAATAGTCCTGTACAAAATCTATATAAGAGTAGATGGAAAGTAATCTTAGAGGGTAAGGCCCTAGCAGCTGGAAAGATATTTACCTCATTCAGAAGTGTCAAACACAAACAACCCCCCTTTCCCATTGCAAGCTTTCCACTTGAAAACAATTATGATAGCCCACCTAAATCTTTTCATCTTAATTTAAGTGTGTGTATACATACATACATATATATTAAATGCATTCTGAGTGCAAAGCACTTTGGTAAGACACAAAAATAAAATGACAGCCATAGAAAAAAGGATGGAGACTGAACCTGCCATTTCATTAATATAGAGAACTCCATGGTGAGGAGCATCCTTTCTTTGCTGTGGACACGATCTTCCCATTCCTAGTTCACATGGAAAATCCTCTAGAGAATTCTATCTCACTCTTCATGATCTGCTCAGCTGCTAGCATCTTCCTCCAAAATTACCTTCTATTTTGCATATGTGACCCACATATGTATTTGTCTGTGTTTTCATCGTAAGGGTACCCCAACCAGCAGACCATGTTGTCAGAATGGCAGCTCTGATGCCCCAAGTCTCCTGTTAGAAAGGACAGACATTTAACTCAATAGAGGAAGGCTCTCTCCTGTGGCTCTTCGGCAAAAATGTAGCTGAGATCTGCCCTAGCAGAGCCCTACAAAGAACAACCCCTCTCAGATCCAATAGATCTGTGTGTATGGGTCTCCACTTTCCTAGGTGGAATGTAAGTTCTTTGAGGAGAGAATCTATTTTAATTTTGTTTTTGTAGCCCCAGAGCCTTGCGTAGTGCTAGGCACATAGTAGATGCTTAAGAAATGTCTGTTCCCAGATTAATTGATTTGATTGAGTTGGAAAAATTGATTTCAGTAGCATTTTGGGTGTTTTTGAAGAGTTCCCTATTAGACATTCAATTTTAGTCTGAGGGTCTGGGGGATGAGGAAACGTCTTATATGGGAAGAAACCATAAATAATGGGATATAGAAATCTGGTGTTCAGCTTCACAATGTTTAGTAGTAGCACAACAGGAAAATAGATTTTCTGCAACAATATCAAGGCAGTGTTTAAGGAAGACAAAGCTGGGTTTTCTACTGAGTTGCTTTCTGTCTGGGGGACCAAGGAAGAGTCTTAAGTACAAGCTATTCCTTTTTCTTCCCTCCCCTTACCCTTGACATGTGAGGAAAAGAAGGGGCTGTTTCCTAAGTAACCTCTACCTGTAGATTTGAGGCAATGATTTTCTTGCTATTCAGAGAGAGAGAATTGTCACCCTGGCAACCAGCACACCATGTTGTCAGAATGGCGACTCTGATGCCCCAGGTCCTCTGTTAGAAAGGACCGACATTTCACTCAATAGATGAAGCCTGTCCCCTGTTGGTCTTCAGCAAAAATGTAGCTGGGCTGTACCCCAGCAAAGCCCTACAAAGAAGAACGACCCCACTCAGATCCTATAGGGTTGTTTACTGACGATCCCAGGATAACCAACAATTCAAACTTGGATCCCAGAGCAGTGGGACACATTAACAGAACCTCAAATCCTTATTTCTCCTACCAGTGACTCACTGTCAAAGACGAGAATCTAGAAGTCTCAAAGATTCAGGCTACAGTACTTGTGTTCTACTGGGATTAGCTACAGACAGAGAATGGAGTACAAGGTAGAAACCCCAGCATAATTGGGAAATAGGTCAAGTTTTGGTTATTTTTCTCCCCAGACTCCCCATCTGGGCTCCTTTTCCCTAGGATCATAGATCTAAAGCTAGAAGAAGTCTCAGAAGTTATCCAGTCTGTCCATTCTGCAGATGAGGAAACTGAGGCTCATGGAGACGAAAGGATTGCCCAAGGTCACACAGGCAGTAGATCTCAGAGGGGAGCTTTAAACCCAGGTCCTCAGAATTAGAGGACTGCTCTTTCCAGTGCACCCCATGGGTCCCTCCATTCCCCCAACCACCATCACCACCCACCAGCTAATCAATGACATGATATTCTCACCCAATCAAACCTGCTCTCCTGCGAAGGAATTGAAACTCTTTCCTACAGATAGAAACACCTACTATTGAAAGTGTTTCCATACACCTCCTAGGAGGAGTGTGAATTCATTAATTGATTAATTCATTTAACAAACTTTTTTTGAAGTACCTACTATGTTCGATGTGCTCCTAGGGAATGGGAGGGTAGAGTTCAATGTAGGAATAAAGTCTGTGTCCTACATGTTCATGGTTTAATATGGATCCCATGCATCCCCTACTATGGGTGTAGCCTCCTCTGGTCAGACTGAGACAGTCCTTCTCTTTTTTTCTGCTTTCATTTTTCCCAGTCTGCTCTTTTTCACCTTTGTCCAGAGGATGAAAATCATAATTCACCCATAGCTCCAGGGTCATGAATGAAGGAAGAGAGGAGACACCTTCCTTTTCCTCCTTTTTTTTCCTCTTCTGAGAAATGGTCCTGGGGGTGTTTGTTTCTGCTTTGTGTCCTTTGTCCTTCTCAGTTTCAGGTGCCAGTGGTGATCCCCACTGTACCAATGGGACAGAAGTCCAAGCTGTGGTGACCTTGGAGGATTGCAGGCAGGACAGTGCCCCCAGCCAGTCTATTGGGGAAGCCCAGAGAAGTGAGGATTTCTGGGATTTAAACCCAAGAAGGGTTTGAGACTTGGATCTGAGTCTGTGCTCTATAAGAACTGAGATAAGGTATGAATCTAATTCCCTTCCCCTCAGAGACAAAGCAAAACTGGTGGTGGGGGGAGGTACAGAAAGATTATGCTCCACATGGTAGAGAGTATGTTGGTATATTTGTTATGATAGCTTTAAAGTAAACATTCCTTTGTAAAAGCAAACCCAATATTAGTGGCTAATGGGGACCACCCCTACAATTGAGGAACACCATCAGTTAGAGCTCAAATGACCCAAACTTTCTTAAGGGTACCAGAAAATCTTGGAGGAAGAATAAGGTAATCAGGGTCACAAGTGGTCAGTGTTACATAGATAATAACAAGCCCTTTCTTCTTCTTCTTCTTCTTCTTCTTCTTCTTCTTCTTCTTCTTCTTCTTCTTCTTCTTCTTCTTCTTCTTCTTCTTCTTCGGCAGGAAAGGCAAGGCAATTGAGGTTAAGTGACTTGCCCCAAGTCACACAGCTTGTAAGTATGCCAAGTGTCTGAGGCTGGGTTTGAATTCAGGTCCTCCTGGCTTTAGGGCCGGTGCTCTATTTACTGTGCCACCTAGCTGCCCCATAACAAGCCCTTTCTATTGAGGAGTTTACAATCTACTAGGGTTTTTTAGACATGTCCACAAATAAACAGATATTTATCATATTCTAATTTGTATCCTAAGTAAGTATCAAGTGTTATGATAATCAAATAAAAGAAAAGTGACTTTTAACTGGGGTAGGGGGAGGCAGGGAGTCAAATAAGTCTTCACAGATGAAAGGTGTTTTAGGTATAAGAAATAACATAAACCATTAAGTTCAATTCAACAAATATTGAGGGCCTATAATGTACAGGTCGCTATATTAGGTATGCCAAGGGAAAAAAAATAATCCCTGCTCCATATCCAAGGAGCTTAAATGGCCTGGGTGTGGGGAGGGGAAGGAAGCAGAGTTACAGTACCTATATAGGTTAGTATAATGCAGGAAAGGGAGTGGTGGGTAATGGCAAAGGAGAAATCTAAATCAGTGCTCTTGGAGTATTTGGGGAGGACCAGAGCATTCTCAGCTGAGAGGATCAGGAACTACAGAAATGGAGAAGCCGTCACCTGAGGTGAGCCTTGGAGAAAGATGAGGATTCTGAATGGGAGAGGTGAAAAAGGGAATGCATTCCAGTTATAGGGAATGCACTGGACAAGTGGACAAAGGTGGGAGTTTGCTATCGAGTTTGGGCAGTAACCAAAACAAAAGGTGCATGAAGGGGTGTCAGTGTCAACTAAAGTTGGAAAGGTAAATGGGAGGGAGATTGTAGAGGGCCTTAGGTGGAAGGCCAAGAAGTATATATTCTAGTCTGTCATGTCAGAATCATCAAGTTAGCTAGAATGGTAAAAGATGGAGAACTCTAATCATCAGACCACCTCATGATAGTCACCACTGGTAGAGCTTTGAGTGTCTATGATTCTGTTCTGTAGAATAGTTTGGAATTATTCCAGAAAAGTAAATAAATGGTTCATATGCTTTGACCCCAGAGATTACACTGCTGTAGTCTTCCCCAATGAGGTTATTGGTAAAAGATTCTTATGTATAAAATATTCTTCTTATGTATAAAATATTTATAGCATATTATTTGTGATAACAAAAACCTGAAAATAAATATATGCCTAATGATTGGGTAAGAGATGAATAGATTGATATAAGAATGTAATGGAATATTATATACCCCATGAAATTCAGAAGAATATGGGAAAACATGGATGATGTGATGTAAAGTAAGGGAAATGGTCAAAAGAACAATATAAATAGCTATAATAATGTTTTTTAAAAAGCAACACAACTCTAGGAAATATGACAGTTGTATTAACACCAGATTACCAGAGTTAAAGGAGGCATCCTCTTAGCAATTCTTAAATAAACTGTTTTGATAGCATGTTCTTTGAAGGAGTGGGTGTTTTGTTGGGAAGCATCTGTTGTGCCAATACAAAAATCTATCAGTAAGTTTAAACAACAAAAAGAGAAAAGGCAAATGTTGTTCTTAGGATACCTTATAGACCAACAGGAAATAAAGATGAACTCGTGGACAAAAGGAGCTATCTTGAAAGCTAGTGTTTTTCCAGTTTGACAAACTACCTGGAAGTACTCCAGAATCATGCTGACCACTTAGCAGTGCTGAACAGCATAATTAGAGCAAATTAAGATACCGTCCCACCCCACATCCAAATTCATCCTTTCTCCAAATGCACCACCATTCTTCTAGTCAACCAGCTTCCCAACCTTGGAATCATCCTAAATTTTTCCCCTCCCATTATCCAGTCTTGCTAAATCTCCCTCCATATCTCTTGCATCAATTTTCTTCTCTCTATTTATATGGCCACCACCTGATACCCCAGCTGTTAGGAGACTGCACCACCCCATTACCACTAAAAAAAGAAAAGCTTATATACTTATGTGTATATATAACATATATGTGTGTATATACCTGTTACATAGGCATATATGTACATTATATACACATATACATGCACAATGCATATATGCATATGTGTGTATTTACACACATAAAATACAGTTGTATGTGTTGTTTCCCCGATAGGATCTTCTATGAGGTCAGGAAATGTTTCATTTTCATCATTATATCCCTTGTGCCTAGTACAGTGCCTTAAACATAGTGTTTAACAAATGCTTGTTGATTTGGTTGATTCAAACCCTTGTTACCTCTCACCTGAATTATTGCCAATAGCCTTGGAATTGGGCTCACATCTTCCAGTACCTCATCTCTCTAATACATTCTCCACTGATAGAATCATCTTCCTAAAGCATAAGTCTGATCTTGTCATTCCACCACTCAAGAGGCTTCAGCAGCTCCCTATTCCCTCTATGATAAAATATGTACTCATTGGCTTGATATTTAAAGCCTTTCATAGTCTATCTCCTTTAGATTTCCTCACTACATGTATCTTGTTCTGAGCTTTCACACTCCTAAGATTTTTATAGGACCACATCATGCTTTTATATTCACCTTCTATTACCTGTCATTGTTCACATCTTCATAGTTTGGCTGAGAAGTTCCTTATGCATCCACGTTGGTCTGTTTAGACTATTTATCCCCTTGTTCCCCATCAGAATCATTACATGATTTTTTTTGCTATTTAATGTACATTATTTCTTCACTCAGTCCATGTCAAAACCAACCTACTTGCTCTTACCCGAACTTGGCTTTTCATCCCTTGCCTATCTGTTTTTATACAGGCTATTACTCAAACCAGGAATATACTCCTTCCTCACATCTGACTCTTAGAATCCCTATCTTCAAGACTCAGCTCATGTGAAGGAAGAAAGAAAACAAGCATTTATTTAGTGCCTACTGTGTGCCAAGCATTGTGCTAACCCCTTAAGAAACATTACCCTAGGTGTGGCTAGGTGGCGCAGTGAGTAAGAGTGCTGCCCTGGAGTCAGGAGGACCCAGATCGGTTGTGGCCTCAGAAAATTAGCACCCACACATAAAAAACTAGCCATATAAACTTGAGCAAGTTACTTAACCCAACTGCTTTAAAAAAAATATTACCCTATTTTGTTCTCACAACAATCCTGGGAGGTAGGTGCTATTATTATCCCTATCTTACAGATGCAGAAACTGAGGCAGACAGTTCAAGTGACTTGCCTAAGGTCATATAGTTTATAAGTGTCTGAAGCTGGATTTGAATTCAAATCTTTCTTGTTCCAGATCCAGTATTCTATCTACCTAGCTACTTATAGGCAACCTCCTGTTGGAACTTTTCCTGGTTCTTTTAGTTTTTAGTGTTCTCTCTCTTCACCTTATACATATTGAGCATTTAGTAGACACTTGTTGGATTGGATTATCTTGATGGCATCATTATCAATGGTCAAGAAGACCTTGAGGGGGGCAGGATATTGATATATCAATGGGAGCCCACCACAGTCACCATAATAACTAGGAATATAGGACACCTGAAAAGTGGGTAACAAGAAATAAGACTAGGGGGGCAGCTATGTGGCACAATGAGTAAGAGTGCCGGCCTTGGAGTTGGGATGACCCGGGATTGAAACCGGCCTCAGAAAATGAGCACCCACACACAAATAATGACTAGCTGTGTAACCTTGAGCAAGTTACTTAGCCCCAATTGCTTTAGAAAAATAAAATAAAATAAAAAAGAAATAAGACTAGAAAGGCTGCCTGGATACCATTCAGAACACTGAAGTTAGTACAAAATAAAGTGAGCACCAACTTTTACTATTCAAAGAGGAACGTATGGCAGGAGAATTAAATGGACAACTAAGTTTGTAATAGTTTGTTTCTATGAATTTATGGAAGGCCTGGGTTTTATTGTAATGACAGATTGGCCAATGAGACATCCATCCTCCAAAGCATATGCAGTGGGCTCTATTTGATGCAATCCTACATAGAGACTTCAAAGCATAATTAGATATTCTGTGACTGTTGCATTTAAGAGTACCCTGTGGTGAAAAAAAAAGGGGGGGGGGACTTTTAGTTGCCTCCTGAGCCACAACTGAGTATATATTGAAAAGGATACTACTTGACCAAAAGGAGCCCTCTCCCCTGCTGGCTGTTGAGGACTGCTGTCATAATAAGCCTCTGGGTGGTAAATACATAGTAGCAGTGGCAGCAACAGTAACTTCCTGTAGTAAGCTGCCTATCTGCCAACTTGGATCACACTGTGGCCAAGAACATCCAAGACTATGGCCCCTCTTTTTCTTTGCCTTCTCTTCATTTGTTCTTTCATGCTCTTAGGTGAAGGAGTGTTGGAAATTGATCTGACCTCCAAGGTCAGGGGCAGCCGGGTCTTACCTTATTCCAGCCTTCAGTGTACACCTGGTCATAGTCCAGCTACGTTCCCCAAGAACAGAGTTCCAAGCCAGGAGAGTCAAAGAGTAGCAAGACTTTATTCAGCTTCTTATGTGATTACATCCTAACTACCACCTGATCAGCTAAGAGTTCAGATTATATAGTGTATAATTCTATAGCCATCATAAACTACTATCTTTGGGATTACAACATTGTTCTCATTCCCATACACCTCTTATGTCACAGCTGTCACAGCCATGTACTCTGTATCAGGCTCCAAGTACTGGGCAGGATGTTCCAAATCTCCCTAAACCTCCCTGGAATCTCAAGGCTTCTCTTTCCTTGAAAACCCTATTGGTTGGCAACAAGTCAGAAGGTCACAGAGCTCCCGCCCTGGAACAGAGCTGTCTCACGGAATGTCTGATTTACCTCTACAGTGTTACTGTAGAGTCAGCATGCTCCAGGTTTCCTGCCTCCAGGGGAACTGCATGTATACCCCCAACAGGAAATGAAACAAACTAGATTATAATGTTGTGAGATCTCAGAAGTCCCTGTCAATGGTTCAAACAATTGCATCTACTAGTTTTTTCAATACTCAAGGATATGGTTTATTTGTACCTCATGATGTGAACACATCAAGTACAATTAAATGTTCCCTTACTACTCTGTCTACTCAAGTACCAAACCACTACTAGCTACTTCCATCCTGTGCTTTCCAGTTAAAAAAAGTATCCCCCTTGGAAGAAAGCAGATGTATAATAAAAACTGAGCAGCTTTGCCTTCTCTCCAGCATGTAATCATGGTCACATCCACTCCCAAGCAGTGGTCTTATCTTTAAAATAAAATTTAAAAACCTGTCTTCCCAAATATAAAAATTCCCAAACAACATTTTTGCTGCCTTTAGATTTCCTCACTGGAATAGCTTATTCTGAGCTTTAACACTCCTAAAATTTTTATAGGACACATCATGCTTTTGTATTCACCTTCTATTACCTGTCATTGTTCACATTTTCATATCAGTTTGGCTAATAAGTTCCTTATGCATCTGCATTGGTCTGTTGAGATTATTTCTCCCCTTGTTCCCCATCAGAATCATTACACAATTTTGGGGGGAATGAGAAATGGATTACTTCTGAAAGAATACTGAGAAAGGGCTGAGTTGGCTAGACAGGAGGAGAACCAGGATAGAGTAATATCATAAAAGCTAAGGTGGGAGAGAGCATCCAGAAGCCCAAGATGGTCAGTAATGTTGAAAGATATAGAAAGATACTGGAGAATGAGGACTAAGGGGAAAAATCAGATTTAGCCATTAGGAGGTCCCCAAAATGGAAAGAATATTGAAGCATGTTGATCTTGGACAAAAGGGATTTCTTAAATAGTAGATCAGGAATCCCAAAGGGTATAGCAGAAGGGAGTGTGGTAGGAGAATATTGGAATTAGAAGTAGGGCTGAGCTGGAGAGGTGTGTTAGTTCAGGGAGAGGGAGGCACAAAGTTAACTGAATACTGGACCTTGAGTAGTGCAAGTTAATTAAAATTTGGAATATGTGAGAGCTAGTAGGAAAGGTAAGTTAGAGAAAGACAGTTGTATCTTGTGAACATTCCACGGGTATAAGCAATTCAAAATGGTTGATGTTTTTTGTGCAGCAGTTATGTGATAAATTATGTTCTCAGAGCTTTGCATCAGGAATACAGATCTTCTTGTATCCACCATTCCGTGTTTCCATGTATAGCATCTCATGGCCAGAGGAGGATGAATTTTTATGACTACAGTAAAAAAAAACAACAAAAATTTATTCATCTTGGAATCTTTGTGCTCTTTATTGGTGAAGGAATTTCCCACAATGATGAAATCACAGATTTTTAAGTGATTGCAGTATGGGATCATAGCATGCAGTTAGGTACTAGAAGACAGAGAAAAATTGGCAGGCCCTCATAAACCTTACAATTTCCTAGTCCCTCTGGATGAAATTGTGGCTCCAGGGGGTGGCTAGGGGGCGCAGTGAGTAGAGTGCCTGCCCTGGAGTCAGAAGGACCTGAGTTCGGATATGGCCTCAGGCACTTAACCCACAAAAACAAAAACCTAGCCCTGTAACCTTGAGCAAGTTACTTAACCCCAATTGCTTTTAAAATAAAAAAATAAAAATAAATAAAAAAGAAATTGTGGCTCCTATGTGTTTCTGTATATGTTTCCTCCCCCACTAGAATGTTAGCTCCTTGAGAACAAGGACTTTCTTTTCAATCTGTATACCCAGTGTTTTTCCTGGCTCAGTCATTCAGTCATGTCCAACTCTTCATTACCGCATCCACCATAGCATGGCAGGCCCTTCTGTCCTCTATTATTTCCCAAGTCTGTCAAAGCTCATGTTCATTGCTTCCATGACACTCTCTATCCATCTCATCTTCTAACATCCCTTTCTCTTTTTGCCTTCAGTCAGGGCTTTTTTGCCTTCAATCAGGGTCTTTTCCAATGAGTCCAGTCTTCTTATTAGGTGGCCAAAGTCTTTCAGTTTTACTTCACTATTTGACCTTTCAGTGAGTAGTCTGAATTAATTTCTTTAAGTATTGACTGATTTGATCTCCTTGTTTTCCAAGGAACTTTCAAAAGTCTTCTCTAGCACCACAATTCAAAACATCAGTTCTGTACTACTCAGCTTTCCTTATAGTCCAACTCTCACAGACATATGTTGCTACTGGAAAACCATACCATTGACTATACAGATCTTTGTCAGCAAGTGATGTCTGCTTTTTAGTATGCTGTCCAAATTTGCCAAAACTTTCCTTCCAAGTAGGAAGCATCTTTTGATTTCCTGGCTGCAGTTACTGTCTGCAGTGATTTTTGAGCCCAAGAATATAAAATTTGACACTTTGCACATAGTAAGCAGTTAATAAATGCATGAAGGGCAACCAATCACTTATTCATATGAATTGTTACTTTATCTAAAGTTTTCATCATGTACTGCAAGATTTATGAAGTTTATAGGGAAGGCGTATCTGATTTAGTTTCTGTATGCCTCCAAACCCATTCACAGACATAGCCACATTTTCTCTACTGTAGGGGATAGTGAATATAAGGAACAATGGATAGGCATTCTTCTCTTCCTAGAATGATTGTTCATTTATGACAAATAAAATTTAACAGACTCCATATAAGTCATGAAGTTAAATGTAGGGCACTAAGTCAGAAGTTGGATTTCAGGATATTTTATGTGAGAGGACACACACAAGTTTGGCTTTAATGAGATCTCATGTCAGAGAATGCAGGTGGCTGAAAATGGTTTCTAAAATTTTTAAAGGATTGATTTTTCCCAAAGCAAAACATTCTGGGTTAGGAAAGT